>JAVIAB010000024.1:46704581-47172081 GCA_032433765.1 Megaustenia siamemsis | reverse complement strand
GTGTCTGTAATATGTACATGTAATATGTCCCAGTAAAACAAGGGGTCCCTGAGTACACGGTAAAAAACAAAAATAGGAAAAAGTGATCATCATCATCAGGTGTCATGCCGGTTAGTGTAGGCGATCATCTATCTCCACATCTGTCGGTCCTTCATACAGTCATACACGTTATAATTTCAGTCGGTAATCTTTTATTATGGCATTTGGTAATCTGTCAAATATTTGTTCTGCCTGTTTTCATCTGCTCTTATTTCCATCCATTATTTCTGTTGTTATAGTATTCTCAATGCCTTCTTTCCGCATTACATGCCCGATAAACGTAGATCGTCTTTTCTTTATCAAAAAGTTATATTCACGCAAAGTTCTGTCCCTTGGGACCTCGCTATAGATATGAAACCGGCGAACACGAACAAACAAAATACTGCAGGCCATGTTTTCATACAGTGCCCCAAGCAGTTAAAGTGAGAATGCTCTTTCTTAGATTTCAGTTGATAAGATGACATGACCTAGAATGATTGATAAAGAAATTAAAGAAAGCGGCTGGATGTAAGATTGATCATAACATGCTGGCTCAAGACAGATAACTGTGGCCTAAATGTGTGTTAAGGAAAATACATCGCATTTCTTTCGTCCCTTCTTTTCATATCTTGACCATGGGGGTCATTAAGATACAACTGAGAGACTTTATCAACCTTCTCCATTGATCTCAATGCCCCAAACAGGGATAGATTGATTTAACAAATAAAGAACACCTTTTATGTTCGCTAAAGTAAAACGAATTTAAATATTTGGGAACTTTGTTAACCTCAGACGGAAGATGTACAAAAGAGGGCGAGATGCAGAATGGCTCAGGCAAAAGCAGCTTTCAAAAAATAATGAAGAAGATACTATGCAATCCATTTTGACAATAGAAACAGAAAAAGAGTTCTTAAATGTTATGTAGAGCCAGTCTTAACATATGGATGTGAATCATGGACAATAGGACAACAGACAAGAAGATCACTGGAGTCTGTAGAAATGCGGTTTTACAGAAGAATATTGAGAGTACCATGGACAGCTAAGAAGAGTAATGCAGATGTTCTGAGAGAGGTCAGAGCAAAAAGAGAGCTAATTTCCAATATTAGAAGAAACAATCATCATTTTTTGGCCATGTAATGAGAAGAGAACAACTGGAATAGATTGTAACAACTGGAAAAATTGAGGGGCGAAGAGATAGAGGGAAGCAAGAGAAAAAATAACAGACAGCATAACAGAATGACTTGGCAGAAGGTCAACAACAGAAATGATAAATAGCTGCCGAGATCGAAAGTTGTGGAGAGACATAATCATCTACGCCAGTAGGCCCGGTACTTGATGATGATGAGTCAATAACCTAAGATATGCTGATGATGCTGTTCTACTAGCAAAAAATCCTAAAGACCTACAACAATTGCTTAATGTGATAAACATAACAAGCAAAAAATATGGACTAGAAAATTCTCAAGACCTACAAATAAATATCACAGTTGAAGGAATACATCTGGGGACAGTTCAGAGCTACAACTACCTCGGACATACTATAACCAAAGAAGGAAAATGTACAACTGAAATAAACAATGTGATAGGTATGGCAAAAAGTAATTTTAATGCCATGACAACTATACTAACAACAAAACAAATAACAGCAGGGCTGAAACTAAGAATAGAAAAATGTTACATCTTCTCAATATTCCTAAATGGTGCAGAAACAGGGACATTAGACAAGAAAACAGAACAGAAAATTGAAGCCTTTGAAATGTGGATTTACAGAAGAATAGTAGAATTGGATGGAAAGGAAAAAAACAAAAACAATCGATGAAATTTTAAAACAAGTAAAAATAAAAAAATAAAACTACTAAATACAATTAAGACAAGTCAAATGAAATTTTTGGCACACGTTAAAAGACACAACAGCCTACTAAAAGTAATATTGGAAGGGAAAATACAAGGTAAAAGAGGCAGAGGCAGACCAAGACTAACATGGACGAGTAACATCAAAAGATGGACAAGTCAATCTATGACAACCTGCACCATCAAAGCAAGATACAGAGTATAATGGCGATCCATGGTAGCCAACCTTCGTTGCGGAGACGGCACTCGATGATGATGATGATGATGAATATAGTTAGAGAGGGAGGAATAGAAAATGATACCAAAATAAGGATATCAAAAGCAAGAGGAGCTTTTGTTGCACTGGGAAACATATGGAAGTCTAAAGAAATTAGGATAAGTACACACAAATTTTCAACTCCATTGTTAAGTCAGTCCTATAATATGGCTGTGAAACATGGAGAACAACAAAATTGACAATCATGAAGATACAGACTTTCATTAATGGATGCTTACGCAGAATAAAAGGATGGAAATAGCAAGTTTTAATCACTAACATAGAATTATGGAAATGTACTAGTCAAATACCAGTGGATACAGAGATACAGCGAAGACGATGTCGCTGGATAGGACACACACTGCGGAAGCCAACTGAGAGTATTACACAACAGGCTCTTTTTGGAACCCCAGGGGAAAAGACAAAGAGGAAGACCAAAAAATTCTTGGAGAAGACAGATAGAAGCAGAGATGAAGATGATGGGGAATACATGGAATGATCTTAAAAGAATGGCAAGAAACAGAACGACTTGGAAAGTGTTTGTTGTAGACCTATGCTCCACATGGAGCTGAAAGGTAGAAGAAGAAAACTGTAGTTATGTTGTGACGCCAACTAAGGGGAGATCACTTTAATCTATGTAAATAAAACTACGAAATTATAAGATAACAACCTGATTAATTCCTAATTATTATATTCTCTATTAGAAAAATAAAGCGGTTACTGGTTAACACCATTCCAACATTATAATTTTAAGACCCAGGTGTAACAATGAGGATGAAAAGGAAGACATTCTAAACGGAGACTTCTTCTTCGTTCCTTTCTCATTTTTTTTTTCAGCGTCGAGGGGAGATATAATTTGCGGTCTTTTTGCTCTTCTGTTCACCTCTGTTGCTACAATGTTTCCTAGTGTTTCTAATATTATGTCAATCCATATTTCTCGTGATCGGCACCTGGGTCTGGTTTTCTAGCAACGTTTAATAAGGGCTAGTTGAGTTGTGTTTTGATATTTCTGCCTTGTCACGTGGCCAAACCATTTTATCTGTTGTTTCCTTATATATTCTATGGCGGGATTATTCTTAGCGTTTTTCTCAGTTCTTCATTTCAGATTGTATCTCTCAGGCTGTTTCCTGTCATTCGTCTAACACATTTCATCTAATCAGATGTAATTTTCTTTTGGTTGTTGCATCAACATCAAGGCTCCAGGACTGGCATTGACAGCACAACGTCGGAATTAAGATTGTATCAACGAAAACTGGAAAAAAATATAAAAAGCCATATATGTGACTAGGCATGAAGAAAATAGTGTAGTGTAGGATTCTTGCTCTGTCGAGAATATTTTTTCTTTTCCTGGACGCAACATGCAAAGAAGATAGTAACAGAAAGGGAAGCAAATCTTGTCTATATGCTAGCAGGCAACAGGATGTGAGTTTTTAGCTACCCGCACGGCTACGGCAACTACCTACTAGAAAAGTTACAGTAAACTTTATCGCAGGGGCATCCCTATCGTGCCCTACTACGCTTGAAATATATTATTTAATTCAGGATTATGAATAGTCGGTCTTGTTCTATAATGTCAACGAAATCTTCACTTGGGATTTTTCTGTTATTGTTGTGTAGTTTGAAGTATACAATTTGTGAGGAGAATAATGCCGAAAGTATATCAATGAAGTCTTATACAAATGATTTAATGATTATGATGGTCCTGGTCATGATACTGCTGTTCATGATGAAAGCGAAAGCAGCCACACGAAATCAGAATTGTTCAAAGATTTAGAAACACCTATAGTAGAACTTTTAGAAAATTCTAAAACTACTGCAAGTGTCGATGATGAAGAATTAGCTTTTGACAAGTTATATTTACAAGGAATAAAAGCTTACGATCAACAATTGTGGCATTTATGTGCAAGCAATATTGAAAAGGCTATCAGAGGTTACCGTTTATATAAAAATGTTTTGCTGGATTGCAGGTTAGACTGTAGTAAAGGAATCAAAGTATCAAAATTAGCAAACATATCTTCATCTATTCATGATTTTTCCCATTTTGTTAAACTACTACAAGATGCAGATTGCTTTAGAAGATGCAAAGACAATTCTTTGAGCACACATCCAAGACTGACAGAGCGGTTAGAGGATTCATTTGAAAATAGAAAACCATATCAATATTTACAGTTCTGTTATTTTAAGGTATGGTATGGTATGAATAGTCATAATTTCTGAAGTGTATCACAAATAAATGATCATTATGTGTTTATAGTTTATAGTATTGATTACTCACAAGTTACACACACAGGCTGGGGTTGACTAGGGATGGGCACACTCCAGGTCAATGGTGACAGTAAATTAAGCTTGCACAAAAATAAAGGGTGCAAAAGTGCAAATTGTCAAAGTAGTAATATTGATTTAATAACAACCGGTTTCCCCTTGTTTATATAACATTTTTTGTCCACCATCATGTTAAACCTGGGCAGTCTATGTCAGTAAGCTGAACCACTTCAACATTGAACATACACAATTGTAGATAGTGTTAAAGACAAGTTTTCAGGACATGATGACAGATGGAAATGTGTGTCCCAATTCCGCATGACAAGCATCCACTTCATACTATGTAAATTACAGCCGAGATGGTCTGGACAAGTACTCCATATGCAAGATAACATCTGTCAGAGAAATTATTTTGAGGTGCACTGTGTAAGGGCAGAAGATCACGCACAGATGGTAGTGAGCAAAAGAAAAGATTCAAGAACATGTTACAGAATAGCCCTGCAAGATTCCAAGGTATGTCGATTGATGAGAAAATAAAAAGTAAAAGATGGAGACAACTTGAAGCAGTCGCTTCACAAATCAAATTTAAATACATTGTCTTCCTAGATATGTCAGCACTACATAAATGGTAAGACACTTCAAGGTTTGTACTATCCTCATTAACCACAGCAGAACTTAGAAATACCTGCCGATACTACTACATGGCATTGGGCCGAAGTGCAGCAGCTCAAAGGTCGCTGGATCCATAACAACAATGTACTATCCTCATCAGTCATCTGTGAGCCTAATCTAATTGGAAATGATGATATTCTGATCCTTATTGACACTGATGGATGAAGAGCAGCACAATTACTTAGGCACACATGTGAATCAGGAGCCGCGATAACTCAGTTTTTAGTGAACTGGACTACAAAGGAGGTCAGAGGTTTGATCCTGATCAACAGCTTCCAGGTTCACCCAGTCTTTAATGGGTACTGGATTTTTTTCTGGGAAAGTAAAATGGTACGGGTGTAATACCGACCACATTACCCCAAAAATCATGTGCCGAAGGTCTGTAAAAATTATGGTCACAAACACCATATTCTCTATACGTCACTTGGCATGGCAGGGCTCTTTACTTTTTTTACTTACACATGTGAATCTTATTGTGAAGCATTGACATAATTAAAATAAATAGATTTCCTTCTTTGTATAGTATGATGTCAAAATAATTATATGTTTGTGTGTTTTGATATTGTTCCTGAGGAAGGCTACGTGTGTGGCCACATTGTTTTTTTGTTTAGTTCTTTAGTAAAGTTGTTATACTACATTTTATTTGTTTACCCAATACATGTTATGATGTTTGTTTGTAATAAAATATTTTTTACACCAGTGTATGATAACTTATGTAAAATAATTGTGTAAAGATAGTCCTCACTATAGCATGTAGGATTATGAAATAAATTAATTTTGCAGAACTAAATTTCAATATGTTACAATGAAGGTAAATACCATTCCTTGCAGTTATTGCCATCCTTAATGTTTCAAGCTAGGTACTCATTTTCACAGCTGCATCAGCTGGAGGGTGTGTTTATTGGGAAACCTTTGCATGATTCTCACACAACATTTCTGAATTTATTAAATAAAAAGTCTGTAACTTTCACGAGAGTTTTTTTTTTTATACTTCTGAATATTAAAAGGCTCAGCAGTGTTTGAGTTGGAAGCAATCAGTGACTCATAGCTGACTGCTTTGGTTCGTGGTAACAGCTGATATAAAATTCAATTTCTGTTCCCTGTTGTGCAACTACTAAAGCAGACTAGCTAGTTTGGCCAAGTGAATAGGAATTGAAGGGGTAGACAACCTGGTATCCTAAAATGCAGTGCTAAAACTGCATCCTATATGTTGGGCCAAAAGTTGCAATGTGTTACAGCTTTCTGTAAATGAAAATGAAGCATGATTACACCTAATTAACTTTTTTGAAGAGTAGACAACTAAAAGTAGTTGGGCAAAAGCAGCCCCAAAAAGAAAATGAATATTATTTTGGCTCTTTGAAAAAGTGCTATTATGTCACCTACTTAAATGTATTTAATTTTGGTTTGTTTTCCATAGAACGTATGTACAGTACACAAACATATTCATTATTGATTGGCAGATACAATAGCATAAAGAAAATAAGTAATTTCTGGGGATTATTGGTCTAAATGGAAGTAATGTGATAGTATTTTATTCCAGAGAATTTTATAGAATAAATTTTAGAGAATATTAAAAAGCAGCAGGAATCGGCTCCCTCAATGAAATAGAGCTGCTTGCACAGAACAGAGAAAAATGGCGAGATTTGATAAAATATCTTTAAAAGAATTGAAAACTGCTAGAACAAAAATTTAGGTAAGAGAAGGAGTATCTTGGTCTACGCCCCATAGGCCGGCTACGGCTCGAAAAGTCAGTAGATAGATAGATTTTATCCCAGTCATAGAAAAATAACAATTTCATTAAACAATAATTTTTTTTAAGGATTAATTTCACTTAACCTTTCACCTGATTTAGTTTACTAATGAATATAATATATTCATTTGAAAAATATTCCTTCGTTAAGTTTGACAATTTTACAGAATTAAGACTCAAGAATGTCAAGTGTAAAAATTGTGTCAATGTTATATTTTCAAGTAAAAAAACTGAGAGAACAGTTGTAATATTTTCCACTCTTGTAAATAAATTCTAATGTAAAAGATGACCAGTTATATGAATAGAAAGATTGAATAGAAATAGATTAATAGGAAGCTCTAGTTCATTTGGTTTCTAAGTTTCTTACCCAATCTCTCTGGAAATATTTTGGTTGTCATGAAATCTTTTAATAAATAATGAATACTTTTTTGTTTAGTTGGATAAACTGACGCTAGCAGCTTCAGCAACATATACATATTTTCTGGCCAATCCTGATGATGTGGATACCAAGAAGAACATTATATTTTACAGGGATGAGGCAAAGGTGCCTAGCACAGATTTTACGGACTTGGAGATTTTGCCTTATAAAGTAATTATTGTTTGTCATTGTCACTTTATTATGATGAATACACATGTGACAGTGTTTTTTGTGCTTTCGTTGGTTTGAATGTTTCTTTACACTGAGTTGGATGTTATGTTTGAAACAGTGTGTATGTTGCAAACATCAGATGAGTGCAAGGATTCAACTTTAGAATATATGAAGCTGAAAACACATTTAGTAATAGGGAACTCTTCACGCAGAGCTTTGCAGCAGGAGACAATCTGATCATCAGAAAAGGACCCCGTTGAGAAAGTGTTTTGAGACCTTTTTTCTTGCTTTCTTTTACTATTATGTCTATCATTTCTTGTAATTCATTCTCTGTCTCTGCTATTAAGAATGTGTCATCCGCATAATCACAAATTAATGTTCATATTAAAAAGTATTAAAAGAGTTCACAAATGTTATGTAGAGCCAGTCTTAATATGTGAATGTGAATCATAGACTATAGGACAACAGACAAGAAAATCACTGGAGGCTGTAGAAATGTGGTTTTACAGAAGAATGTTGAGAATACCATAGACAGCTAAGAAGAGTAATGAAAATATTCTGAAAGAGGCCAAAGCTAAAAGAGAGCTATTATCCAATATTAGGAAGAAACAATCATAATTTTTTGGCCATGTAATGAGAAGAGAACAGCTGGAATATATTGTTAACAATTGGGAAGCCAAAACCTACCCAGGAGCAGATATTAATTCAGATCACAATCCTGTAATGATTAAAATGAAAATCAAACTAAAGAGAAGCAAGCAAAAGTCTAATTCATCAACAAATCCACTAGATATAACAGCTTTAAATCAAAAAGATATTAAAGATACCTATACAATACAAGTAAAGAACACATACCAGAAACTGCTAGAAAAATGAATTGAACAATACATAAGAGAAAATCCTGATGATAAAGTAACAACCAAATGGCAATGCATAAAGAAAAACATACAGGAAAAATGCAACACCTTACCCAAAAGAGAAAAGAACAAAAAACAAAAATGAATAACTAACACCATCTTAGAAAAAATGGAAGAAAGGAGACAAGTGAAGAACACTGCCCAATACAATAAAATAGATAATGAGATACGCAAAATGTGCAAAAAGGCAAAAGAAGACTGGCTCAGCCAAAAATGTATAGAAATAGAAACTATGGAAAGCAAACAAGACTTAAGAGGAATGCACACAGAAATAAAGAGAATGACTAATAAAAATAAAAAAGTCACAGAAGGTGGATGCATGGCAGACAAAAAAGGAAAAATGCTAACAGACAATAAGGATATTATAGATAGATGGCAGGAATATATAACAGAACTATTTCAGGATCAAAGGGACAAGAAACCAGTTATAAAATGTACATCAGACTATAAAATCTTAAAATCTGAGGTGGAAAAAGCTATAAAAACAATGAAAAAGGGAAAAGCAGCAGGACCTGACAGCATACAGATAGAGGTGATACAGGCACTAGAAGATTTTGGCATTGAAGTGATTTCAGACATGCAACGACATATACCACACAGGATACAAACCAAATGAACTAAAAACATCAACTTTCATTGCATTGCCTAAAAAGAATGGTGCAGTTGAATGCAGTGACTTTAGAACAATAAGCCTAATGAGCCATGATACAAAAATCCTGCTAAAAGTTATACAAGGAAGGATTCAGAATAAAATCAATACTGAATTAGATGAGCAGCAATTTGGATTTAGGAAAAATAGCGGGACAAAAGAAGCCACATTCTGCACGAGAACATTAATAGAAAAATACACAGAAGTAAACAAACCAATATATGCCTGCTTCATAGACTACACCAAAGCTTTTGATAGAGTACACCACGAACAACTTATAGAATGCCTAAAAGAGATACATCTAGATAACAAGGACATACGACTAATATGTAATCTATATACGACTAATATGTAATCTATACTGGGAGCAAACAGCAATAATAAAATATAACAAAGAGAACTCTACACCCATTGATATAAAAAGAGGAGTAAGACAGGGATGCATCCTATCACCAAGCTTGTTCAATCTATACACTGAGCAAATCTTTAAAAACATCATAGAGATGCCAGGCCTACAAACTAATAGAAAGATAATCAATCACCAAAGATATGCTGATGATACTGTACTACTAGCAGAAAATCCTAAAGATCTACAACAATTACTTCATGAAATAAACATGACAAGCAAAAAATATGGACCAGATATGAATATCAAAAAGACTAAAACTATGATCATAAACAAAGAAGGTACTCAAAACCCACAAGTGGATATCAAAATAGAAGGAATAGTCCTGGAGACAGTTCAGAACTACAACTACGTTGGAGATACTATAACCAGTGATGGAAAATGTATAACTGAAATAAACAAAAGAATAGGAATGGTAAAAAGTAATTTTAATTTCATGAAGAACAACATACTAACATCAAAACAAATAACACCAGGGCTAACTCTAAGAATAGCAAAATGTTACATCTTCTCAATATTCCTATATGGTGCAGAAACATGGACATTAGACAAGAAAACAGAACAGAGAATTGAAGCCTTTGAAATGTGAAAATATAGAAGAATGGGTAGAATTTGATGGAAGGAAAAGAAAACAAACGATGAAGTCTTAAAACAACTAAAAATGAAAAGTGAACTACTAAGCACAATTCAAACATGACAAATGTGATTTTTGGGCCATGTTAAAAGACACAACAGCCTACTAAAAGTAATCCTGGAGGGGAAAATACAAGGTAAAAGAGGCAGACCAATACTAACATGGACGATTAACATCAAAAGATGGACAAATCAACCTATGACAACCTGCACCATCAAAGTAAGAGACAGAGCAGAATGGCGCTCCATGGTAGCCAACCTTCATTGCGGAGAAGGCACTCAATGATGATGATGAGCTGGGAAAATTGAGGGACGAAGAGACAGAGGGCAGTAAAGAGAAAAGATACCACACATTTTAAGAGAATGGCTTGGCAGAAGGTCAACAACAGAAACGATAAATAACTGTCGAGATCGAAAGTTGTGGAGAGACATGATCACCTACATCAGCAGGCACGGTACTTGATGATGATGAATGTTCATGTTATCTTGAAAAAAATGCAGGCAATGGACAGACATTTTTTTGTCATATATTTAAATTACTAGTTCTCCATGATTTTTTTTTTTCAAAATCCAATCTGAAAAATCCAAATGTTTGTTTTTTCTACAGGAACACTATATGAAATTTATGAAGGCCTATACTGAGCAGAACTGGGAATCTGTTATCTCAGAGTTAGAAAAGTGTTTAAATGAATATTTTAAAGAACATGAGAGATGTCTTGCCAGTTGTGGAGTTAGAGTGAAAATGAGTGGGGCAGACTTTAGTACAGAACTGGCTGGTAAGTAAATATGAGGTTAAAAAAAACTAAAGTTGGTAGAATAAACACAATTAACACTAATCCAAAGAATCTGAGTTGTCTAGAGATAAGATATTAGCCACTGGGCAAGAAGCTCTGGATTCTAATCCTGCCAGTCTTGGGAATTTTTCTCTTCAAACCCAAGGTTTCTTTATGGCTTTACCTTCATCTCTGAGTAGTGAGATCCGATGTTTAGGCCTCTCAAGTAACAGCGAAAAACAGAAACCCTCTGTGCATATTAAAGATCCTTTGACAGATTAAAGTTGAAAAGAGTAGGACATATGGCCACTGCTTGAGCAATAATTGTTAAATATCTATGAAAAGAGTAGAACATATGGCCACTGCTTGAGCAATAATTGTTAAATATCTATGAAAAGAGTAGAACATATGGCCACTGCTTGAGCAATAATTGTTAAATATCTATGAAAAGAGTAGAACATATGGCCACTGCTGTGAGCAATAATTGTTAAATATCTATGAAAAGAGTAGAACATATGGCCACTGCTGTGAGCAATAATTGTTAAATATCTATGAAAAGAGTAGGACATATGGCCACTGCTTGAGCAATAATTGTTAAATATCTATGAAAAGAGTAGAACATATGGCCACTGCTTGAGCAATAATTGTTAAATATCTATGAAAAGAGTAGAACATATGGCCACTGCTTGAGCAATAATTGTTAAATATCTATGAAAAGAGTAGAACATATGGCCACTGCTGTGAGCAATAATTGTTAAATATCTATGAAAAGAGTAGAACATATGGCCACTGCTGTGAGCAATAATTGTTAAATATCTGTGAAAAGAGTAGGACATATGGCCACTGCTTGAGCAATAATTGTTAAATATCTATGAAAAGAGTAGGACATATGGCCACTGCTCTGAGCAATAATTGTTAAATATCTATGAAAAGAGTAAAACATATGACCACTGCTTGAGCACTAATTGTTAAATATCTATGAAACGAGTAGAACATATGGCCACTGCTTGAACAATAATTGTTAAATATCTATGAAAAGAGTAGAACATATGGCTCTGAGCAATAATTGTTAAATATCTATGAAAAGAGTAGAACATATGGCCACTGCTTGAGCAATAATTGTTAAATATCTATGAAAAGAGTAGAACATATGGCCACTGCTGTGAGCAATAATTGTTAAATATCTATGAAAAGAGTAGAACATATGGCCACTGCTTGAGCAATAATTGTTAAATATCTATGAAAAGAGTAGGACATATGGCCACTGCTTGAGCAATAATTGTTAAATATCTATGAAAAGAGTAGAACATATGGCCACTGCTCTGAGCAATAATTGTTAAATATCTATGAAAAGAGTAGAACATATGGCCACTGCTTGAGCAATAATTGTTAAATATCTATGAAAAGAGTAGAACATATGGCCACTGCTGTGAGCAATAATTGTTAAATATCTATGAAAAGAGTAGGACATATGGCCACTGCTGTGAGCAATAATTGTTAAATATCTATGAAAAGAGTAGAACATATGGCCACTGCTGTGAGCAATAATTGTTAAATATCTATGAAAAGAGTAGGACATATGGCCACTGCTTGAGCAATAATTGTTAAATATCTATGAAAAGAGTATGACATATGGCCACTGCTCTGAGCAATAATTGTTAAATATCTATGAAAAGAGTAGGACATATGGCCACTGCTTGAGCAATAATTGTTAAATATCTATGAAAAGAGTAAAACATATGACCACTGCTTGAGCAATAATTGTTAAATATCTATGAAAAGAGTAGAACATATGGCCACTGCTTGAACAATAATTGTTAAATATCTATGAAAAGAGTAGAACATATGGCTCTGAGCAATAATTGTTAAATATCTATGAAAAGAGTGGAACATATGGCCACTGCTTGAGCAATAATTGTTAAATATCTATGAAAAGAGTAGAACATATGGCCACTGCTGTGAGCAATAATTGTTAAATATCTATGAAAAGAGTAGAACATATGGCCACTGCTTGAGCAATAATTGTTAAATATCTATGAAAAGAGTAGGACATATGGCCACTGCTTGAGCAATAATTGTTAAATATCTATGAAAAGAGTAGAACATATGGCCACTGCTCTGAGCAATAATTGTTAAATATTATGAAAAGAGTAGAACATATGGCCACTGCTTGAGCAATAATTGTTAAATATCTATGAAAAGAGTAGAACATATGGCCACTGCTGTGAGCAATAATTGTTAAATATCTATGAAAAGAGTAGGACATATGGCCACTGCTGTGAGCAATAATTGTTAAATATCTATGAAAAGAGTAGAACATATGGCCACTGCTGTGAGCAATAATTGTTAAATATCTGTGAAAAGAGTAGGACATATGGCCACTGCTTGAGCAATAATTGTTAAATATCTATGAAAAGAGTATGACATATGGCCACTGCTCTGAGCAATAATTGTTAAATATCTATGAAAAGAGTAGGACATATGGCCACTGCTCTGAGCAATAATTGTTAAATATCTATGAAAAGAGTAAAACATATGACCACTGCTTGAGCAATAATTGTTAAATATCTATGAAAAGAGTAGAACATATGGCCACTGCTTGAACAATAATTGTTAAATATCTATGAAAAGAGTAGAACATATGGCTCTGAGCAATAATTGTTAAATATCTATGAAAAGAGTAGAACATATGGCCACTGCTTGAGCAATAATTGTTAAATATCTATGAAAAGAGTAGAACATATGGCCACTGCTGTGAGCAATAATTGTTAAATATCTATGAAAAGAGTAGAACATATGGCCACTGCTTGAGCAATAATTGTTAAATATCTATGAAAAGAGTAGAACATATGGCCACTGCTGTGAGCAATAATTGTTAAATATCTATGAAAAGAGTAGAACATATGGCCACTGCTGTGAGCAATAATTGTTAAATATCTATGAAAAGAGTAGAACATATGGCCACTGCTGTGAGCAATAATTGTTAAATAGCTATGAAAAGAGTAGAACATATGGCCACTGCTGTGAGCAATAATTGTTAAATATCTATGAAAAGAGTAGAACATATGGCCACTGCTTGAGCAATAATTGTTAAATATCTATGAAAAGAGTAGAACATATGGCCACTGCTGTGAGCAATAATTGTTAAATATCTATGAAAAGTGTAGAACATATGGCCACTGCTTGAGCAATAATTGTTAAATATCTATGAAAAGAGTAGAACATATGGCCACTGCTGTGAGCAATAATTGTTAAATATCTATGAAAAGAGTAGAACATATGGCCACTGCTGTGAGCAATAATTGTTAAATATCTATGAAAAGAGTAGAACATATGGCCACTGCTGTGAGCAATAATTGTTAAATATCTATGAAAAGAGTAGAACATATGGCCACTGCTGTGAGCAATAATTGTTAAATATCTATGAAAAGAGTAGAACATATGGCCACTGCTTGAGCAATAATTGTTAAATATCTATGAAAAGAGTAGAACATATGGCCACTGCTGTGAGCAATAATTGTTAAATATCTATGAAAAGAGTAGAACATATGGCCACTGCTGTGAGCAATAATTGTTAAATATCTGTGAAAAGAGTAGAACATATGGCCACTGCTTGAGCAATAATTGTTAAATATCTATGAAAAGAGTAGAACATATGGCCACTGCTGTGAGCAATAATTGTTAAATATCTATGAAAAGAGTAGGACATATGGCCACTGCTTGAGCAATAATTGTTAAATATCTATGAAAAGAGTAGAACATATATCCACTTCTCTGAGTAATAATTGTTAAATATCTATGAAAAGTAGATTTCAGGCTGTGCAACTAAATTTGTACTTGTGGGTCAGGATTCTTCTCAGAGATTTTCAGGATTTGGAGAAAATTGAACCACCTAGGGTTGTGTCTGGGGTGCAGTGATGATGATCCTAACGTAGCGTAACAACATAACAGTTACCTTGGGGGGACAAGAAACTGGAAGCAGTGAATGCATACATTCATTTATCTCCGTAAGATCAACAACTGGAATTTGGAGGGCTAGAAGAACTTTTGTGCAGTTGAAAAATATCTGGAAAGTTAAGAGATCAAGAGATAACAATCAATTTTAGATTGTTTAATACAAATGTCAGATTGGTTCTTTTGTATGGGTTTAGAAACATGGACAGCATAAATTAGAAATATGAGGAAGGTGTAGACATTTAACACTTGCTTTAGAAGGATACTTCAGATCATATGACCAGACACGATTAGAAATTATGAATTGTGTCAAAGAACAAATCAAATTGAAGAAATTATAAGAAAAACATGGTGAGGATGGATAGGTCACACATTTTGAAAGTCAACTACAATTGCCAGACAAGATGTCAGTTGGAACACACAGGGAAAGAATGAGCAGGAAATACCTAGGAACAGATGGAAATGAAACCATGAAACTGAGATCGCAAAGATTAGTTACACTTGGATATGATTAATGAAGACGTTAATGGACAGAGATGACTGGAGAACTCTTGCTCTAATGGAGGGTAAAAAGGCAAGAATAGAATTTATCTAGTTCTTATAAGTGATATTTATAGATTATATAATTTTAAAATATAAATAGCCACATGGATTGCTCACCTACTGACTTACCCATGTGTGCATAGACACACCCCCAAACCTTCACATACATTAATAGCTTTTATCATTCAAACACTCATTCAAACTCTTTTGCACACACCATTGCATATACACATTTACAATCACATGCTTAAAGTAAGAGAACCAGAGCCATTGACAATTCTGCATATGTTTCCATATCTTATCAACTATTGCACTAATCCACAGACATGTTTATCCAAATTCTTTTCTGCAAACTAAACTGCGAGGAGAAACTCAGCATCATTTATTCAACTCCAATCAGCCTTTTCCTTCAGGACATCATCCATCACTTACAGTTTGCTTATTATCAAGGTAAAAATACATCTGTGAACTCATTCTTGTCACTCTTACAGTTTGCTTATTATCAAGGTAAAAATACCTCTGTGAACTCATTCTTGTCACTCTTACAGTTTGCTTATTATCAAGGTAAAAATACATCTGTGAACTCATTCTTGTCACTCTTACAGTTTGCTTATTATCAAGGTAAAAATACCTCTGTGAACTCATTCTTGTCACTCTTACAGTTTGCTTACTATCAAGGTAAAAATACATCTGTGAACTCATTCATGTCACTCTTACAGTTTGTTTATTATCAAGGTAAAAATACCTCTGTGAACTCATTCATGTCACTCTTACAGTTTGCTTATTATCAAGGTAAAAATACATCTGTGAACTCATTCATGTCACTCTTACAGTTTGCTTATTATCAAGGTAAAAATACCTCTGTGAACTCAATCTTGTCACTCTTACAGTTTGCTTATTATCAAGGTAAAAATACATCTGTGAACTCATTCATGTCACTCTTACAGTTTGCTTATTATCAAGGTAAAAATACATCTGTGAACTCATTCATGTCACTCTTACAGTTTGCTTATTATCAAGGTAAAAATACCTCTGTGAACTCATTCTTGTCACTCTTACAGTTTGCTTATTATCAAGGTAAAAATACATCTGTGAACTCATTCATGTCACTTTTTTTTTCAATTTTTTGTTGTTGTTGTTCACCAGCTTTTACCTCTGACGAAGTATCTAGAGACTAGGAACTGAATTTTGCGTGTTAATCCAATTTTCCCTGGCAGCTGTGTGCACAGGCAGATAACTCCAACCTCGTAGGTACTCATATTTTTTCCGTCGATGAGTAATTGACGTTTCAAGCCGGGCCTCGCTGCTGAGACCAGAGGTGGTTGTCGCAGAGAGAAATCATAAATAAAAATCCGGTATAGCCAGGATTTGAACCCTGTCTCGAGGCTGGCGTCTTGCCTCGAGACCAACCAGTACCCAATTTTTTTTTTTTTTTACAATATTAGATGCATATTAGATTCTTGGCTGTCCATATAATCATATTTTCAAGGAGTAATTAGTAATAAATATATGGTAATTCATAATTATGAAACTGTTCCAGTAATATTTCTTACTGAGTGTAACTAAAGAATAATTATAAATGAGGTTTAAAACTGTTTCTTGTTGGTAACAATGTTACTTAGTTCCTTTCAGACCAATTTGTCACGTAGGGCAGAAATAAAAAACTCTCCACGTCTGTTGATTTTTTGCTCTTTTTTTTACTTATGGGAGCCAAGACACTCATCCAGCGACTGAGCTGAGTTCAATCACCGACCTACAGTTGACTGCAATGAATCTGATCAAGACCCTGCTGTACCTGCCATTCGTGCTCCTGGAAACAGATCCTCCATTTGGGCCAATAGAGTGGGGATCGAAGAGGGAAGGCAACATAGTAATCAAAAATGTCTTTCTGAAGTCGCATATGTTCAGCCAAAAAGAATAAATTAAACAACAATACAACTCATCTATGTCCACTTAACATCATTTTAAGGACATTGCTTGCTTGCGTTCGCCCGATGGCTAAAGTATTCTAGAGTATTCGTAGACTGTAGAATTCTTCTTTGTCATCCGTCTTAAAAGGACGTTAAGTGGGCGTGTATGCTGGTTTGCAGTATAACTGTTATATTTGCGCCTTTCGGCCCAACACATCCGACTTCAGCACGATTTTAAGGACAGATAACGAAGAGAACTATTCACTTCTTTAGTAATCATCAGGAAGTGAAAAATTGAGAAAAAAAAATAGAAATAAATCCCACCTTAGAATACACAAAGAAACAATAGATAAATGGTTTGACCATGTGACAAGACAGAATTATGAAAACAATACAACAATCCATTAATAAATCGTTGTGAGAACACCAGTCTGAAAAGTTCACCACGGAAAAGATGTATTAATGGAATATTAGAAATACTAGGAAATATAACAGCAGCAGAGGCCAACAGAAGAGCAAAAGACTGCAAATTATATCTCCTCTTGCTGAAAGGCAAGTGAGGAGGGGAAGAAGAGGTAGTCATCAGACGAATGTCAGAAAGAATTTAGCAGTCCAGTATTTTTAGACTTTGCACAGGACCCTAATTATGACTTGACACTCGTTTCTGTTCTGGGTTTGCCTCTCAGTCTTAGCAATGTTTGCTGTTGTGAACGGTATGCACTTTATCTAAATATCATTTGCCTAATGTAATCAAGGAAACTACTCTACTAAGCCCCTCCCAAATGAATAAAAAAAAATAATAATATAAAAATGCAGGTACCCATTTTCAGAGATGGGCGAACTCTGAGCCACGTCAGTTTTTAAAAAAAAATGTTAGTCACATCTGGGAATTGAACCCAGAATGTTTTGGTCAGTAGAGAATGCACTAACAACTCAGACACCAAGGCTTCTTCATATTAGAGTAGAAGAAACAAATGAACACAAGTAACTCAACAATTTGTGCAGATGTCATGTGAAGATTGTCACTGTCATATAAAGATTATTGCTGCTGCTGCTTTCATCCACAGTGGGAAATCTGGAAAAATCAGCTGAAGCTGCATCATCATTCCTTGTCTTAAATTCCAGTAACTCAGTTGTGAAAGAAAATAAGGAACTTCTCAAAGAAAAACTGAAGTACACAGATGCTGATTTTGTACCTCATAAAGTGAGAATTGCCTGTCTTGTTTTTTTATGAGCATGTTCATCAAGTATTTTTTATATCTTCCATATTCTTTAAAGGCTAACCTGTATACTAGACCAAAAAGAGTATTAAAAATGGGGGGAAAAAAGCTGACATGTCCTTACTTTTTCCCCCAGATCCTGGTAAATGTGTCTAGTTGATCTTGATTTTTGCCTTCTTTTTGGCAAGACACAATCAGTTCACCCTCTGATTAATTCTTCTAGGTTATACTAGACCGCATTTGCCATTATTGTTGTTATGACCATCATCGCCACATATTGGACAAATACATAGGAGCCCTGATATCGAGAAAATATGCGGAGAGCCCTGGCCCATATTTATGAACCTAGCATGGCCAGGTAATCACAGTGTGGGTAGATTTGCCAGAGCAGCAGCCAAATTTTATGGCCCTCTCATTTTCAATTTTTAAATGCCAAGAATACTTTAATCTGCACGAGTACCCACATCTTGTTTTATGTACCTCTAGACTACTCAGCCTCCAGCTAATTGTAAAGTAAAGAGCCCCATCACGCCAAGTAGTGTATAGGGAATATGGTATTAGTGACCATAATTTTTGTAGACCTTCGGCACATGATTTGTGGTGTAATGTGGTCAGTATTATGCTCGTGCTGCTTTACTTTCACAGAAAAAAAACAGATACCCATTTAAGGCTGGGTGAACCCGGAAGCCATCGATCAGGATCAAACCTGACCTCTTGTCCTTTGTAATCCAGTTCACTAACTACTGAGCTATTGCGGCTCTCTCTCTCTCAGTCTCCAGTTGCCATTAACAAATTATAGTTAAAACTACATTTTTATTGGTTATGTGTATTCTTGTAGAATGAATTTTTTTGTCTTGGTATTTATAGTCCATTTTAAATGTAGGTTTGTTTTGATTTGATTGGTTTGCACTTACATAAGCAGAGCTATTTTTTTTTTTTTTTACTTCTGCATATATATATTTTAAGAATGAATAGATGCAGAAACTTTTACAAATTGTTTGTTTTCCCTTACAAATTAACTTGTAATGCTGGCAAGTTCAATTTTTAGAAAAATCCTTACAAACTAAGGGGAACTTACAATATGGAAGATTTGGGAAGTTCATTTGGATGCTTTAAATTTATGCTGCATATTTTTTTGTGCTCATAATTTTTCTGTAATAAAAAAGAAATCGTAATTCTTTAGTATCAGTCTATGTCTATAATGTTCATTTTCTGTTTACCTTTTAAGTTTCCTTTGTTGTTGTCTTATTACTTGTCTTTAGCTCAGATACAGTCTTTATGGTTAAACGAGAAATAAAGTGGTTAAGTAAAGTATATAATTAAAAGTAAATAAAAGAATTTTAATATTAGAAAAAGGTTATCTATAGTAAATTAACTGTGAATTGGTCAGGGATTCATAGCTGATCACTCGCATCAGAATCATGAATCAGAACCAATTAAGATTCAACTATACCTCAGTAGAGAATCACCTATGGAATCAAGCTAATTAACCATATGAATAGGGATCACAAAGGAGCTGTAAATTCAATTTAAAAAAAATGTTGCAGTGAAGAGACCAAGATGTTGAATAGAACCTGTATTGGAAGTGGTCATTAACTCAAAGCTGACTGTTTGTATCATTATCAGTTAACCAGAGCTAATAAAGACGCTAAAAACATTGGCCTGGAAACAGACTGAACATTCTAGTTTAGTGAGTAGGAATTAAAGAGGGAAGACATCCTAGGACTCAAATACGCCTTGCTAAAGTCTGATGTTTTTGGCCAAGAGATTTTAAATATTGTAGTTTCCTAGTAACCATAACGCACACAAATATGCTAGTTTACCATCCTCTTAAGGACAGATGATAAAGAGGAGTAACCATTGGATGTACAAAGCAGAAGAAAAATAATTAGAAGCATTTGTGCTTGAGTCTGATGTGTCAGACTGAATGTGCAGATATTGCAGCTTTTATATATAATAGCACAATACAAATTGTGGCCATTTCCATCCTTTTAAGATGGATGATGTACAATAGATGCAATAGATACAATAGATGGGGGCCTCGGTAGCCTAAATGGGAAAACCACCCGAATGGGCTACTGATGTTCGGACAACCTGTGTTCGATTCCTGCTAGAAGCAGTGTGAATTTTACTCACGGTTGGTAAAAAAAATACCCCTGTCGACCTAGTCGCTGGCAGAAATGGGTACCAGGGTAGTACTCTGGGAAGGTGAAGGAATGCCGCCTTGCATCATGAGTTTCGATGCTTGAAGCGATATTATCCTGAAGTCTCCGTCACTTCTGGATAGGTGGCAGAGCACGTATGGTTGAAAACTTGCATACTAGGACGCTGATTCAAGTCTTGTACTTTATCTTTACAATAGGTGCATACTTGTCAGGCAAGCACAGAGAAAGGTGCAGAAGAAGAAGAAGAAGAAGAAGAAGAAGAAGAAGAAGAAGAAGAAGAAGAAAAAATATTTAAAAGTGTATCATCTAATCTTTCTTGAACTTAGGATGTTATGGAGTATGCGACTATAAGAACAGAGATGTATGACTTGATGGACTCATTAAACAAATACTACAGATGGCCAAATTATAATGTAAGTCTTTTTTCTTTTGACTTTTTATATTATTGGTTTTGTTTTAATATTTATTCTTCTTCTTCTTTTCTCTTTTCACTGATACCTAAAAGGTGTCATGGTTTATATCATTTGTCGTTCTTGAGCTGCTCGAACTGTCTGAATTAGTGATCTTCCTTTGTTGTTACATGTCTCTGTCACTGCATCTATCCATCTTCTTCTGGGTCTTCCTCTTGGTCTTTTTCCATGCATTCTCGAGAAGTACGCCCTTGATGGTGATTGGTAAGGATTCATTCTGACCAGGTGGCCAAACCATGTCCGATAATCCTAAGATTTTTATATTCCATTTCTTCATAAATTCAACTATTTCTGTGCTTTTATCACCTAATCCGCAGATCTTCCAAGTAAGTTCCAAGTCGTTCTTGTGATATTTCGAACGGATTTATTTAATATTTATTGTAGATGATTAATTAATGTTTTTAAATATCTTCATTTTTTAAATATCTTCAAACCAATCAGTAGATGACTAATTAATGTTTTTTTTTAAAAAATATATCTCAAAGCAGTCTGGAAAATAAAAAAAATTAATGTAATTAATAAATTAAATTATGGAAAGTCAGTTTTCTGTATAAATATGATAAAGGGTTTGGACTGTTTAAAAAATGTAGAGGTCTCAGGTTTTATTTCACACACACACCTTCCACAGTAAAAAAAACATGTACTCATGGCACTATCAGGAAATGAGCCTGCATTCATTTGATTGTTAAATTAATATGTTGTAGTCCATTTGACCATCAGCACCTCATAGAAATAGGCACACATTTCTGTATTAACCCTATGTTATGACTCTGTTGTCAAAATGTACCACCTCAAAATACAGATTATTTAAATTTGACAGTTTGCTGTGAGTAAAATTCTCCCCCCCCCCCCCCCCCCACACACACACACACACACACACACACTTCCTAATTACTATTAGAGTGTTCGATTTTTTTTCTTTCCCTTTGATGTTGAAATTTTTTTTAAGGTGCATCATAAAAAATATGACAGTACCATAGAAAAGGGGCTGTCTTTTTAAAAATAAATTTATCATATTTTTAAGAAATTCTTTTTTTTTCCTTTTTTTGTCCTTATGATGGGTAAAATCTCCTCAGTGAGACATCAAACAAACCTTTGTAACATAGAAAGCAAACAACACATTGAGAGAGCTGAACATATGGCTGGATTGATGGACTTAATTAAGGCTGCCATGTGAATAGACAATGTAACACCTCCAGTAACCACTGCGCCATGCATTTGAATTTCAGGCCATAAATCTAATGTAATCCAGGAAGTGATTAGGGCATCCAATTCCCATGTGTCTGCATAGGTAAACACACAGCTGTGTAGCAAAAGTTCAGATAAAATCTTATCTTTCAAACTCCATTTTTAACAATTAGGTGATAGTAATTTTTATGATGATATCGTTAAAATGTGTCCCATGTATATGTATCATAATCTAGGGTTAAGCTGCATGAGGTCTTGATACCAAACAACAAACAATGAGAATGAGCATCTTACTGGGCTGAAAGTGATTAGCAACTCCTAACCGACTGTTTGCTTCAGGATCAGCGGTAACAGAAGATCAAGCTCCTTCACTCCCAGTGTCATCTATGGAAGCAGACTAACCAGGTTGACTAAGCTAATAGGGATCACAGAAAGAAGACAGCCTGGTGCTCATAAATACTGCACTAAAGTTAGATGTGTTGCAAATATCACAGCTTGCCTTAAAAGAAAGGGAATGTACATCCACTTAATGTTCTTTAAAGCCAAATAAGGAAGAGTAGTCATTAGGTGAATGCAAAAGGGGAAGAAGAATATCTTAAACTAAGGAAAACATGTAGCATTTAATCTCTAGGGGTACGATATTCTTCTTAAATAATTTTTGTACAACCTTCAATAACTGCTTTAAATCAGTTTGTAATTGCAGCATCCATTGAATATTCCACATCTTTTGTGGTGGCACTATTAGATATGATCTGCAAAGATGTTATAAACAGATGATTAGTGATTTTTATAGTTCAGAGAAATATAAATATTTTTTTAAAATCAGAGAACCTAATTATAGTTTAAAATGAGAAATAATGAGTTCTAAGAGTATTTGCTAACTACAGTTAAAATGAATCCTCTTATATTTATTCAGATGGTCAATGAAGATCCAAATGAACTGGCAGTTAATGATTATCAAGGCACAGATAACAAAGACATTGACACAGATAACCAAGACATTGACACAGATAACCAAGACATTGACACAGATGATTGGATGACAAGATACGAGATGCTGGGCACACACATTATTGCCAAATCAGTCGACCTGCACAGAGAGGGGAGGTTTGTTGCAGATGGGCTGCTGAAAACAGATCAGTGTGAGGAACTTTTGCTCTTAACAAAAGTGAGTGTTATGTTTTTTGTCAGCATCAGCATTAGGTGCTATGACAGTTGGCGTAGGCGATCATCTCTCTCCAGATCTCTCAGTCCTTTATTCATGTCATAACTTCAGTTGGTGATTTTTTTATTATGCAATTTGAATAATCTGTTCAATATTTTTTATCTTGGTTTTCCTCTGCTTCTGTTTTGATACATTCTGCCTGTTGTTATAATATTCTCAATGCTTTCTTGGCACATCACATGCCCAATAAATGTAGATTGTCTTTTCTTTATTATTCTGAAGATATTTTTGGTTTATCCAGTTCTTTTTAAACATTCTTTGTTAGTAATCGTTGCTGTCCATTGAATACATAGCATTTTTATAATTAACCACATCTCAGATGCCTCTAATGTTGTTTGTATTGTCTTGCCTATCATCCATGACTCACTTTCATATAGTAGAGAAGGTTCTATATCACACTTTAGTATGCATTTTGTAATATTAATTGACAATATATTCTTCTTCTTCTTTCCTTCTTCATTTGACTTTCAACGTCGAGGGGAGATATAATTTGCAGTCTTTTGCTCTTCTGTTCACCTCTTCTGTTCGTCTCTGCTGCTGTTATGTTTCCTAGTGTTTCCAGTATTCCACTGATCCATACTTTTCATGGTCGGCTTTTGAGTCTGGTGTTCTCACAATGTTTATTGAAGGCTTATTGTGTTGTGTTTTGATCTTTCTGCCTTGTCATGTGGCCAAACCATTTTATCTGTTTTTTCTTTATATATTTTATGGCAGGGGTTATTCCTAGCTTTTTTCTCAGTTCTTCATTTCTGATAGCTCTTTCAGGCTGTTTCCTATCATTCGTCTAATACATTTCATCTCTGTAGAGGTTATTTTTCTTATTGTTATTGCATTTAGGGTCCATTGGTAGCACAACGTTGGAATGAAGATTGTATTGAAGAGTGCTCATTTTGCCTCTAGAGTTATTTCCTTTTGAACAATAGTGGTGATAACTTTCCAATGATTTGACAAGCTTTGTTGCATCTTGAGTATATTTCAACTGTTTGTAAATTGTCGTGTGTCACTAGACTTCCTAACTAGACTTTCTTGTGATATTTACTTAAATTCTTTAAATTCAAGGTTGGAATATTTATCTTTTTTTCACCACTTTACCTTTTATGTGAGTGCTTCTTGGGGTACTTTTTCTTTTTGGTGTTCCCCTGATAGCTACTCAAGAAAGAAGTTGTTCTCTTTTATGTCCGTTAAAGGACATCAAGATGTGTGTTGTGATTTATATGTGCCATTCCCCTTCAATCCCTACTTGCTTGTGCAGACTGGATATTCTGTTTCCAGGAGCACCACTAGGAGGTGGAGCTGGGTCTTGATCAGCTCTGTTTTTCTCATATTGTGGTGCATGCAGTCAACTGTGGGTCACTGCTCACTCAGCTCAGTTGTTGTGTGAGCATCTTGGCCCTCTCCATGGGTTACATTTTTATTTCTTTTAGATTGAATAATCTCTGGGGGCCTTGGTAGCCTACTTGGGAAAACCACTCGACTGGGCTACCGATGTTCTGACAACCCATGTTCTGTTCTCACTGGAAGCAGTGTTAATTGTACTCGTTGTTGGAGAAGAAATACCCCCGCAGTCGACCCAGTTGGTGGCAGAAATGGGTACCAGGGTATTACTCTGGCAAGGTGAGGAATGCCACCTCGCATCGTGAGCTTCGATGCTTGAAGCATCTGAACACTTCTGGATAGGCGGCCAAACACATTTTGGGTGTAAACTGCGTGCTAAGATGCCGATTCAAGTCTCGTACTTTACCTTTCTATCTATTGTCCTTTCGAACCGAAGACGGCACATAGGGCAGAACCACAATCTCAAAAACAGAAACCTTGCATGCCAAAATGGCACATATTGCAGAGATCACTGCTCTAAAATATATGGCGCTGTTTCCATAACAATACTTTTTACAATGACAGCTTGTCGAGCCATCGATCAACCTCCTTAGTCGCCTCTTACGACATGCATGGAAGGTCACAGTGTCACTATTACCTTTACTTAACATCTATTCTGAAAAGAATTGTTAAAATCTGTAATGATTTCCTAAAAAAAAAGGGTTTGTTCTTATAGAGCATATGTAATTAAATTACAGACCATCTGTGTGATTTTTTTGCGTTAAAAAAGAATATACAATTCTTTTGAAACCTTGTGGCTGAGTGGTTAGAGTGCTCACTATTGAACAGAAGGTGTCCAGATTCAATTTCCAGATGTGACAAAATAATTTAAGGTCAACAGGGCTTCGTAATCTGGATTCACCCAGCATCTAAAAATAGGCACTAGAGATTTTTATGAGAAGTAGGGGTGAAATGACCCTCATTATATGGATAATCTGAAACTTGTTATTTTATCTGTTTTGGATGACCTTGCAAAATTCATGTTTTTTAAATTTTGACTAGATTATCTCATTTGCTTGACGTGTCTGCTCTGGATGAACCTTTTTGTCTCTTTGTTGTTTAATAGTCCCTTTGTTACTTGATAGTTATACATGTCAAGTAAAATAGTTTTTCCCTTTCTTTTATAAAGTTATGATTCTTTAGTCTCCAAGTGTTCTTGGGTGATATTAAGGATAGGACATTCTTCGGTGTAGAAAGGATGATATATGAGTGGATCAAGCCTGAGGTTACTCTTATTTTCTTTCTTGTCTGTTGTTTGATGTTATGTGTTCTGTTCAGGCTGATAATAAAATTTGTGTTTATACTTTTTAATGACATGAAGTGAGTTTTATTTTTATCTTTAATGATTTAGTAAACATTGTATTGGTATTAGTGGGGAGGGAGGGGGGGGGGGTGCTGGGTGGTCTAGAGATAAGATGTCCGTCTGTGGACAAGAAAATACTGGGTTCAATCCCCACAACATGCAGTGGAAATTTCTAAAAAAAAATAAAAAAATGAGTCCATGGTTTCTTTGTGGCTTTATCCTCCCCTGCTCTCTTGGTAGTGAGATCCAATGCCCAGCCCTCTTTTAAAACAGCAAAAAAACAGGTTGTTTTTGTCCCTGTGCATCATGCATATTAAAGAGACCTTGGTAGTTCAAAGTCCAAAAGAGTAGACCAAAAATAACCGCTGTCCGGGCAAATATTGTTAAGCAAAATGCACAGATATTGCGATCATGCTGTAAACTAGTGACACGATGCATCCACACCCACTTATCGAGTGAATAGTAAAAAGAAAAGTATTGGTATAATATAAAATGGCTGTTTATTACTTTAATGTCTGTTTACTGTTTTGTTCATTCCTCAGAACTTGAAAGCTGACCATACTGGTACCAAAAAATTTGATTTAAAGTTTGCACAACAGGTAAATTGACTTTTAATATTGGTATTTTGCAATTAACTATTGATTCTTGTCATGAAAAAAATCAAACCTGAAAGATCTAAGAGAAATACTCTATAATACTCTGCCAGGATGAAGAATTGGGGTTCAGTTGATTCCATTTCACTGCAATGTTCCTGGAAATAATGAGACAGGTTGGCATAGGAAGGTTTAAAATTACACCAGCCAGATACATGTTTAACTTATCAAAGATGTTTGACAGGAACAAATACAAGAAAAAATAAAAAAAAGTACACCAGGCCTATAAACATGAAGAACAAGATATTAGATACTGTAGCAGGCACAAGGTCAGGGCAGCGCATAGGCGTGCAAATAATTTAAAATTTAAGCTAGGAGAGGCCAGACTGCGTAGGAGGCAGACATAAAAATATGTGTGGGTGGTTAGACAATGACAGTGGTCGGAAAAGGTCGTCATATATAAAAACAGAGACAGACACTTAGAGAGAGAGACGCACATATTGGATACTCGACATGCAACTTGCACACAGGGATGCCTATACTGAGGTGTGATGTGGAGGCATAGCACTGATAGTCTAACATAGAGGCTAAGAACAGAGACCATGAAACTTACAACGATAGACAAAGAAAGAAGAAGAAGCGAAAGGCACTTAGAGATGGACACTTGGAGGCTGATGCTCAGAAGAAGCGGAACGCTTAGAGACTAGCACTCCCAGAAAAAAAAATTATGCCTACAATCATTTCTACAGAAAATAACAAGTAACAATGTTTAGACTGAACTGGCCACAACAGACTGAAGTACCAACAACATCTTAAGAATCGGAACCTCTGCTGATGAAGGTGATTGGTGGCACAGACTAAATAACTGTTGGACATTGTGGTTTAGAGCTGACTGCAGTATCTGCATTTTTCAGTACAACATATCAGTATCACATTTTTTGGGTACTGGGTTGTCTTCCTTCTTGCTCCTATTTGCTTGGCGGGAATATTTAGTATGTTTCCAGGTCCTCCATGGAGAAGTATTGTACGAACTTGATCAGATGTTGATTACTGACTGTTGTTGTTTGCTTATGTCAGTTTTATACCTCTAGCGAAGTTCAGAGGAACTGAATTTTGGGTGCATATAACTTTTTCCAAATTTTCACACCTTCAGCCGTGTTCTCGAGTGTCCCTGTTCTTGGGTGTCCCATGCCATATAGGCAGATATTCTCAGATTTCAGAGTTACTCTAGTTTTTATTTTAATTGTTGAGTGTTTGACATTTTGAGTAGGTTTTTTTCACTATCAATTGTGCCAGGACATGGGCTACCTTTGGCCTACTCGTTTAAATTTCCAACTGCCAAGAGTTATTTTCTTTAACATGCACAGAATGCACATGGGATTTGAACCCAGTACCTTCAACATCCAAAAACAGACATCTTACCTCTAGACCACCCAACCCCATACAGAGTCTGATGCAAGCAATCAGCTATGAGTTACTGATCCTCTCAATTTCTGCTTATTCTTCAACTTCTTAGGTGTTCAATTTTCTATGCTCAGCATATTACACAGAAAGACAAGATGTCTCAGAATTTAGTTATTAGCCAGCTGTACATGTACACTATGGGAATGTAGTCATTCTGTATAGGTTTGTGTTCAATCTACAGTGCCCTGATTGGAGTCAGAAGATTGTGTCTGTTATGTTGTCTGTAGGTTCAAGATAGGATCTTGTGGGAATTTGCTTGTTTTTTTTTTTAGTTTGCTGTGCACTTCTCTATGTTCCTTTGATTTGTGTTTTTGTTTTCTTTATTGATACCCTGTGAAAAAATTATTTTTCATAAATACCTGTTTTGATTGTTAGTTTCTTTATTTCCAACTCTACCAAATGGACATTGACTAATTTCATTACCTCTTTATTTATGGTAGTTCCCTGGTTCATCTCTTCCACAATTGTCTTCATTAGAAGTTATGATTTGCTTTGGACACCCTGTAGAACAAACCTGCTTGGGGTCACGTAAGAAAACAGTGTTTCCATCATTTAATGATAGCTTTGAGCCTAGGTGCTGTAGCGCATCTTGGGCTCACTGTTTCAAACAATCCTACTCTATACCTCACTCATTCTACTTAACCCAGCCTTACCTCAGACCCTCTAGGTCTCTAAATTACTTTTTCATCAATTGCTGTTTCACTCTAATAAATGATCATTGAGGGAACTTTATCTATGTAAGCACAGAAATCATTACTAAATGTACCAATTATAAATTTTGTCAATGCTATTCCAATTTCTTCTTATTTTTTTTTTTCAGTGGCTTAAAGAAAGCCTTGATGAAGATTATGAAGCTTCCCTGAGATTCTACATTCGAGCATTAGATATTGTGAGCCAGTACGCAATGAGATATCTGGGTGACGATGTATATCTGTTCCTCAAGAATTCTTCCATTGTGTGTTGGTCACAGCCAGATGGTTAGTGCAAGTTGCTTAGATATCATGTTTTTGTTGTTGGTATCAAGAATGCTTGTGAGATTGGTCTGAGCTAATGCTAATTAAAAAATATGTTAAATACATCATGTCTTGCTGTATTTACAGTAACATAATATTTTATATTGTTAGCCTTGTTTTAGATGGCTAGAGGTAAGATAATACTGAATGCGCAACAATTTGGATTTAGGAAAAACAGTAGTACAAAAGACGCCCATATTCAACAAGAGGACATTAATAAAAAAAAAAGTACACAGAAGTAACCAAACCGATATATGTTTGCTTCATAGACTACACCAAAGCTTTTGATAGAACACACAATAATCAACTTGTAGACCACCTAAAAGATATACACTTAGATGACACAGACATACAACTAATATGTAATTTATACTGGGAGCAAACAGCAATAATAAAATATAACAAAGAGAACTCATACTATAATATAATATTATATGATATGATATAATAATGTAATGTACAATGTACACAGCAAATCTTTAAAATACACCACAGGTATGCCATGCCTAAACATTAATGGAAAGATAATCAATAACCTAAGGTATGCTGATGATGCTGTATTACTAGCAGAAAATCCTAAAGATCTACAACAATTAATTAATGAAATAAACATGGCAAGCAAAAAATATGGATTACATATGAATATCAAAAAGTCTAAAACTATGATCATAAACAAAGAAAATACACAAAAACCTACAAATAAATATCAAAGTTGAAGGAATAGACCTGGAGATATTTCAGAGCTACCTTGGACATACTATAACCAACGATGGTAAATGTAAAACTGAAATAAACATGAGAGTGAGAATGGCAAAAAGTAATTTTAATGCCATAAAAATTTGTTATAGTGTGACTGAGCTATGAAGGATAAAATAGGAAGAATAGAAGAAGAATATGAAGAACGTGAGAGGAAGAAAGAGTTGTAGTTGGTGTAAATAACAAAGGAGACTTAAGAATTTGCGAATGTAAATTAGTAAATTAAAGAAGATGGATTTTTATAGGACACACACTCAACAAGTAATGTAAAAAATATATCTTGATCTGCACTTGACTGGAACTCACAGGAGAGGATAAGTGTTTGGAGGGCAAAGAAACTCTAGCAAAATACTGGAGGCCTATATCAGAGAACCAAATCTGTTGGGCTTCAAGATTTTGAATAAGAGATCACCGAGTAAAAATCAAGAGAGATTAAAACAATGTATAATGTAATTAAATGTATAATACAAAAATGTAAAAAAAAAAATTACTCATGTGAATTTATATAATCCACTTGGCTGTCCAGTTTTTGAAACAAACGTACCATATCTTCATTACACAAATTCAAATCACTATCTCTGACTATCAGACAATCACTTCTAATTTGAATAAACCCTACTTCTAAATGACTTTTTGCATAATCTTTGTGAGAATCATCACAATGTGATGACCTAATTTTATCTTGGAAGCAAAAAAGCAATGTGAAAAAAAGCAAGAAATGTCTGCAAATTTAGTGTTCTTTCACATTGAAGAGTTCCTTACAACAAGTGTAATGTAAAAATGTGCTACAATTTACCACAAAGATAGTAGTGAAAAATGGTACATTTGGAGCATGTTGTGGGGTATAAAGTATGGTGACAACTTTACTGATATTTCAGCCCACATGCAGCCTTCGTCAGAGAACGAGAACAGCACAAATGGACAATGGAATAAACATAAACTCGACTACATCTAGAATGAGCGGGACAAGTAAATCAGTGAGAAATAAAAAGAGGGATAAGAAATGAAATGATAAAACTAAAGGGAGATGTACTACATTATAAGAGGATAGGGTCCAATCAGTTAATACAAATAATTTGCAGTATTAACTGGCTGAATGATAACAATGTTATATATCATCATCATCATAATCATCATCATATACATATCTACAAACACACTGTGTATGAGCTGAAAGCATTTATTTATATGTAGCTGACTACTGGTGACAGGATCTATATATATATATATATATATATATATATATATATATATATATATATATATAATATACAGTATGTCCTAAATGTATGATGGTTACACATGTGCAGTTCGAACAGAGGAAGGACTGAGTGAATGTTTCCCAATAGAAACTGGGGTTAAACAAGGATGTATTTTATCGCCCTTGTTATTTGGAATTGTTATGGACTTCATAATGAAGAAATGCTGCACTGGTAATAAAGGCATCGAATGGATACAAGGAGACCATTTGGAGGACCTCGACTTTGCTGATGACATAGTTCTCATCAGCAGTCAGATAAAAACGATGCAGGAAAACACAAATGAACTATCATCAATAGCCAGCAAAATTGGGCTTGAGGTCAATCATGAAAAGACTAAAGTCATGAAAAGTTTAATTCCAACAAGTGACAAAATATACATGGAAAACAAACCAGTAGAAGAGATCGATCACTTTATCTATCTTGGAAGTCACATTGATCGAGAAGGGGATACGAGCAAAGAAATTAGAATCAGACTGGCTAAAGCAGCAATGTCTTTCAGAAGCCTTGAAAAGTTGTGGAAATCAAAACTCATTAGCACAAACACAAAACTTAGGCTATTCAAATCAAATGTACTATCAACCCTTACGTATGCGTGTGAAAGCTGGAAAACAACAAGAGATATAGAAACAAAGTTGAACGCATTCGAAAATAAATGTCTAAGGAAAATACTTGGTATAGAATGGAACGAATTCAAAACAAACGAGGAAATTAGAGAAATCGCCAATCAACCACTAATATCTTCAGTAATAAAGAAAAGACGATGGTCATACGTTGGACATGTGATGAGAAGAGATAATAATCGAATAGCAAAGCAAGCCCTCATATGGGAAACAACAGGTAAAAGAAAAAGAGGAAGACCCAGGGAGACACTGAGAAGAACATTGATGAGAGAGGCAAGAGCAGCAGGAATCGGCTCCCTCAATGAGATAGAACTGCTTGCACAGAACAGAGACAGATGGCGAGATTTGATAAAATATCTTTAAAAGAAAACTGCTAGAACAAAAATTCATATAGGAGAAGGTGTATCTTGGTCTACGCCCTATGGGCCGGTTACGGCTCGAAAGGTCAATAGATAGATAGATGTCCTAAAAGTTTACTTTGGAATGCTTCTTGAATCGTTCTGGCTGAGAAAAAGCCATATTTCTCTATATTCACACAGCTTAGTGATAAGCAAAATGAAAAGATACTAGTATTCTTGATTGTTGTTGAGATGTTTACTATTTAGCTTAGTCTAATATATTTTATTTGATGGAGATAAAAAAAAAAATATTCCAGCACAACAGAAATATTCCTACACCAGCATCCCAAATATGCATACATTGATATCAAAGACTGAAGATGGAAAACATTTGAACACCCTCAAAAGAAATTGGCACATTGAAGAAAATATTAGAGAAAGATAGTGATGAACTCATCACACTTGAAGACCCAAAGGTTTCCAAGGGAACTAAGAATTCAGACAGATAGCATGACAAAGAATATACTTTGAAGATGGATTTAGTTGTTTACTAAAATAATATATTAGTAAGGGCAAACTAAAGTAGAGTTCTTTTACATATTTTTTTTTAGCTCCGGCATCAATTCATGCTTGCTACCCACAAGAGGATGGTACCTGTGTTAAATTTTATGACATGTGTGATGACCTGTCTTCAGATGATTACACGTAAGTTAAACGAACACATACTGATTTATCTTATATTATTTTCGTGGAGGGAAATAGAAGAGTTCATTTAAAAATTGTATGTGTAGAATAATTTTATTGAAAGCAAAATGCGATTTAAAAAAAAAAGGTCCTTTCTCCATATTAAACTTAATTACGATATGTACCTGTGGCGCTCTTCGTTACATTCTGTAGTACAAAATACTACCACTTAATTGTAACATTAAGAACATGAAAAATAGTATTTTCTTTGAAGTTTTGACACACAACTGTGTGTTCACCAATTATACACACAGGGTACTCAGATTTCCTGTCTCAGGTTGATTTATGACCCGAAATTGACCGTTTGAACTGGACGTGTTATTTTGTCTATTTAGATGGACACCGTCAATTCATTACCTCAAAAGGTTCAGCTACTTCAAAGCGTTATTTGCTTTCCTGAGTCACAAAGAGTTGTTTGAAGTCACCAGCGACCAAGGCAATTTCCCTAGTCAAAGGGGGAGAAAAAAAAAAGAAAAATGACCAATTTGTTGTAATTTGGCAAATTTTTTGTGTGTTATAAAAAGGTATCTCATAAAATTTGGAAAAAAAAAACCAACAGCAATAGAAACAAATTAAACACTCAGGGGTCACTGGAAGTAGTAATTAGGAAGGTACACGGAAGGGAGTATTGTTTGAACACGCAAACTATCAAAATTTTAAGAATTTGTGTTTTTATGTGGTAATTTTTACTACGGTATTATATTGAATTATTTGTGGGTCATCATCATTGCACTCCAAATATATCCATATATGCTCAGATACGTCAACTAAAATAGTTTCTCTTTTCTAGCTGTGCCCATCTTATCTCCCATCTCTTTCATCCGAAGGAGTGATGTGAACTCATGGTTGTCATAGTCCTGTGTTCTTCCCATATCTCTGAGGGCACTGATGTTGTCCGCGGTATCGTAATCTAGGGTTGATTGGGAGTATGAGTTGTATAAAAAAACTTATAAAATACATAATAAATATGAGTAAACCATATAAGGAGCTCAGTGGTCAGGGAACTGGACTACTGGAATACTGACCATATTATGCCAAAAATCATGTGCCGATGGTCTGTAAAAATTATGGTCACTAACACCATATTCCCTATACGCCACTTGGCGTGACAGGACTCTTTACTTTTTTTCTATCATATGAAAGATATGACATTTAGACTATACCAACTAGGAACACAAACCAGAAACCTTAAAGAAATGTGTCATAATGACAGTCTGAGTGTTACCTTGAAGAAATATCAAGTATGATCTTTCTTCTTCTACCTTTCAGCTCCCTGTGGTGCATAAGTCTTCAACAAACACTTTCCATTCAAAGCTGTTCTGTTTCTTGCCATTCTTTTAATATCATTCCATGTCTTCCCCATCATCTTCATCTCTGCTTCTCTCTGTCTTCTCCAAGAATTCCTTGGTCTTCCTCTTTTTCTTTTTCCCTGGGGATTCCAAAAAAGGGCCTGTTGTGTAATACTCTCCATTGGCTTCCGCAGTGTGTGTCCTATCCAATGCCATCATCTTCGCTGTATCCCTTTATTCATTGGTATTTGACTGGTACATTTCCATAACTCTATGTTAGTGATTTTGTCCATCCTTTTATTCTGCGTAAGCATCCATTAATGAAAGTCTGTATCTTCATGATCATCAATTTAGTTGTTCTCCATGTTTCACAGCCATATAATAAGTCTGACTTAACATTGGAGTTGAAAATTTTTATTTTAATATTTAACCTAATTTCTTTTGACTTCCATATGTTTCCCAATGCAACAAATGCTTCTCTTGCTTTTGATATCCTTATTTTGATATCATATTCTGTCCCTCCCTCTTTGTCTATATTACTGCCCAGATATATATAAGATTGTACGTCTAGTAGAGGTATTTCTCCTATTTTTATTTGTTTATTGCCAACTGCATTAATTCTCATAATGTTGTTCTTATCTCTATTAATCTTTAGTCCTAGCTGTTGTGATCTCTCATCTAATATACTCATTTTATCCTGCATCTGTTGATGGCTGTGTGATAGGAGAGCTATATCATCAGCAGAGTCTAAATCATCAAGTTGCTTGGTCAGTGACCACTGGATCCCATTTCTGTTGTTTTGAGTTATTTTCATAATCCAATCTATGGTCAGTAGAAAGAGAAATGGAGAGAGAAGGCATCCCATCTTTACTCCTGTTCTTATTTCAAATACTCCTGTAAGCTGCCCTTCATGCACCACACTACATTTCATTCCTTCATCATCATCATCATGGAGCCCCATTCTGATCTGTCTCTTGCTTTGATGGTGCAGGTTGTCATAGGCTGGTTTGTCCATCTTTTGATGTTACTCGTCCATGTTAGTCTTGGTCTGCCTCTGCCTCTTTTACCTTGTATTTTCCCCTCATTCCTTCATACATTGTTTTTATCAGGTTAATAAACTTTATGGGGATTCTATAATGACTCAGCAACTTCCAAAGGATTCCTCTGTCTAAACTATCAAATGCCTTTTCATAATCTATGAATCCAATATAAAGTGGGGACTATAGTTCTAAACTTTGTTCAACTATTATACGTAGGGTATTTATTTGATCAGCACATGATCTGTTCTTCATAAAACCTGCTTGTTCATCTCTCAAATGTTTCTCTATGGCCTCTTTTAGTCTCTCCAGAATGATTCTGCTTAATATTTTTCCTGGCACCTGATAGTAGCATAATTCCCGTATAATTTGTGCACTCCTGTAAACTTCCTTTCTTTGGTAGTTTGATCATATAACTTTCTTTCCAGTCTTTAGGTATCTCCTCCTTCTCTTTACTTTTTTAAAAAATATCATATGACATTTAGACTACTTTGCCAACTAGGAACACAAATCAGAAATCTTAAAGAAATGTGTCGTAATGACAGTCTCAGTGTTACCTTGAAGAAATATCAAGTATGATGGTGTGTCGTTATTTGTCACCTTGAAACAACCGCTGTGACAATGTGTCATATCACTTTTTCTTAAGGCTTGGCAAAATCTATTATACAGGGAACTAGAGTGGGTAAAATGCAAAGGCGGTCCAAAAAAAAAAGAGACTGAAGTTATTATATCAAAGAATGGATGGATCTTGACTTGATCAACTGAGCACTACATATCATCAGCACCTGGGCTAAAAGTGGTCAATATCAAGAAATGCCATGTTGAAGTCAGATGTGTTGGACTGTAAGGTGTAGCTAACTATAAACCACAACCCAGCCTATCTGTGACAAGTTAATGCCCCTTGAAGTGCTGACAATGAAAAGAAGCAGTCATCGGGTGGACACAAAAGAGAGGGGCCTCGGTAGCCTAGTTGGGAAAATCACCCGACTGGGCTATCGACTTTCGGACAACCCGTGTTCAATTCCACTGGAAACAGTGTGAATTGTACTCATGGTTAGAAAAAAAAATAACCCCGTGGTCAACCCAGCCTGCTGGCTGAAATGGGTACCTAGGTATCCCCTTTCCCTCTGGAAAGGTGTGGAATGCAGCCTTGCATCATGAGTTTTGATGCTTGAAGCGACACTATCCAGAAGTCTCAGAACACTTCTGGATAGGCAGCCGAGCACATTTGGGTGAGAACTCGCATGCTAAGATGCCGGTTCAAGTCTCCTACTTTACCTTTAAAGAAAAGAATAAAAAACTTCACTAGCTTGCAGACAACAGTGAAGAGTCTGAAAGCTTCAGAATATTTGTGTCATTTGATTGTGTCAAAATGGCTCACCAAACCATGAGAGAGAGAGAGAGAGAGAGAGAGGATATGGTAAAATACTGCCATTGTTAATACACATTTCTATAGTTTTGTTGCTGCAGCTAAATTATATAAATGAGAAAATAATAAATTTTGCACATGCTTTTAGTTACACATTGATACCTATATTAGAGATATTGTAAATGATACTTTCACCACTGATGGTAGGGGGGAAAAAAAGTGGGTTACTAATTTCTAGTGTTGAAGCTAGAATTGTTGAATTTGGTTATTTATTTCAGAACTGTCACTTACCTTAATTCAGTGGATGGAGATTTTTACTTCTTGAATGAAAATGAGCAGGTTGATGTAAGTAGTTCTTGTTATGTACAGTTGATCTCCACTTGATTTGCTAAAGCAAATGTATGTGCAAGTTGCATAAACAGAATTAAACATAAAGGGCTGTAGTTATGCCATTTAATATTTAGATGATAAAATGGTGTACATCCAATTTTCAAATGGAGCAACTGGTTGATTAAAAAATGTTGTGACCCAAAATATCTATGAGAGCAGACTTGTTTTCACATACTTGGATTTGATAATAAATAATGTTTATGAAGAGTAAATAGTCAAATAATAGGTGTAGGTTTTCATATAGTTCAGGGCTGCTGTATTCAGTTTCCCAGGTGTATTTTTCTCTTTTGATTTTCTCTTTTTGTTTTCTAGATGAAGGTAAAAAGATCATATAATGGGTTTCAATGTTTTATGATGTTATTTTCATATGTGATATTATACCTGCTTTTGTTTTTATTTCCTGATTAATGAGATACTTTAACATCAAGTAGTTATATATATATAAATAAATAATTTAATCTGCTAGTAGTAGGTAAGGGTTCCCTTCACACTCACTTTTCTTTTGTGCTTCGAGCCAGGTAGTTATTTTATCTGCTACACTAATAGCTTCTTGTTGTTCGTGATTTAGTGATTTGATAAGGTGTGTTGGAAAACCATGTCTTTCATGATGAATAATTTCTTGTTTCACACAGTCGAAGGCCTTGCTGTAATCCATGAAACGTGTTCACTTTTACATTTTCTCCACACACTTCTTAAAGATGTTTTCCATGTTAAAGATAAGATCTCGGTTACCTGTACTACATTTAAAACCTGTCTGAACTACATGCAGTTCTACTCTATTTTCTGCTTTTGTGAAATATTTCCATATGTCGATTGTTAAGTCATGAACGCAGTGGGGAACTATTGCTTAGCGTCAAGATTTTCAGTAGTGGATGAGATAGATTTATATCTACCCCTAGGATATGCACAAGTACATCTATGAGTCTCATAATTTTACTTCTTAAAAATGCTTGCTTTATCAGTCAGATAAATTTGTCCTTTTGGTATATGTGTCACAATACTCATCTTAAAATTTCAGAACTCATTTGCTGTGAATTCTGGGAGAACAGTGGGCTTTTACACTGGAGATCGTCATGCATTGAAACTCCCGATGAACATTGGTGATAACAGATGTGCTTTAGTAATTAGGTATATAGTTATCTTGCATTGTAGTCTCTCACAAGTGTTATGTATAATCACACACCGTAATCTTCAAGCATCACTGCATCTTTTATACATCATCATCATCATCACCACAACTTGGTTGCTGGGTGGTCTTGAGGTAAGGTGTCCATCTCTGGACAAGAAGGGCTGGGTTTAAAAATCAAATTCGGGGTTTCTTTGTTTCTTTATGGCTTTACCATCTCCTTGTCTGTGGGTGGTGAGATTTGATATCTGATTTGATATCAACCCTCTTGGATAATGAAAAAAAAAAATTAAAACACTGAGTTTTTTTTTTACTTTTGACAGCTTTCACCTCTGATGAAGTCCCTAGAGACTAGGAACTGAATTTTGCGTGTTAATCCATTTTTTCCTGGCAGCCGTATGCATAGGGGTCCCTCACTGCACAGGCAGATAACTCCATCTTTGGAGGTACTCATATGTTTACCGTCCATGAGTAAATGACGTTTCTGGTTTCTGGCTGAGACCAGGGGTGGTTACCGCAGAGAGAAAGCACAAAAAAAAATTCCCAACTGGTGCAGCCGTGATGTTGAACCCACAACTTCTCTGTCTCGAGGCTACCGTCTTGCCTCCAGTGTTTGGTAATAAATTCTAATGCTTTAGCTATCTCAAGAAAAAACAATCATAATTTTTCCACCATATATAATGAGATGTGAATAGCTGAAATATAAGGGTTAGCATGAACATTTAAGAAGGTAAAGATAAAAGGATACAAGGAGAAAAAATACCTGACAGTTTAGGAGAACAGTTTGGTAGGAAGTCAACAACAGAAATGATAAACGGCTGTGCAGGAAAAAGTTGTGGAAAGACCTGATCACATTTGCTGATTAGGATTGATGATAACCTCGAATAATCAAGGGGTGACACACAAACACCATAAAAAAGGAAAGTACCCCCATCCCACCAAGTGGCGTATAGGGAATATGGTGTTCATCATCATCATCATTTACCCTGCCGGTTGGCGTAGGCGATCATGTCCCTCCACAATCTTCTATCTACAGTGCATCGTATCAGTTCTCTTGTTGACTGTTTTCCATGCCATGACACCAAGCTATCCAGTATTTTCTCTCTTTGTCGTCCGCGATCTCTCTTTCCTTTTATTTTGCCAGTTGTAACCAAGTATTCCAACTTTCCTCTTCTCATGATGTGCCCAAAAAATGTTGATTGCTTCTTTCTGATGTTTTTTAAGAGCTCCCTTTTTGTGTTGGCCTCTTTGAGAACTTTCTCATTGGTCCTTTTATCTGTCCAGGGAACTTTCAACATTCTTCTGAGAAATCCCATCTCTGTGGCCTCTAACCGTCTTTTCATTTGTTTGTCTACTGTCCATGATTCGCTTCCATAGGTCAGAATTGGTTCTATATAGCACTGATGAACTCTCTTTCTCATTTTTATTGACATAGATTTGTTGCATAAGATATTTTTCATTTTCTTAAATGCTATTTTGGCCTGAGCTATTCTGCTTTTTATTTCTGTGGTACATCTCCCATTTGATGTAATTATTGTGCCCAAGTATTTGAAACGTTGCACTTGTTTTAGATTTGTCTCATTTATTTTTATGCTGCATGATGGTGATGATTGTTTCTTCGATATAACCATTACTTCTGTTTTCTTACTATTCAGACTGAGACCTTTCTTGTTGCTTTCTTCTACTATTATGTCTATCATTTCTTGTAGTTCGTTCTCTGTCTCTGCTATTAAGACTGTGTCATCCGCATATCGCAAATTATTTATGTTGTGACCGTTGACTTCAATTCCTTTTTTGTCTACTATTGATCTAATAATATATTCGCTGTAAAATGAAAACAAGTCCGGTGACAGAACACAGCCTTGTCTGACTCCTTGTTTTATATATTGGAATTGTCCTGTTTGGTTGTTAATTCGTATAGCTGCTGTTTGTTGCCAGTACATATTTTTTATGATTCGCAGATCCTTGCCATCAGTGTTTAATTTCTCCCGCATATTGATTATTTCCACATGCTTTACTTTGTCAAATGCTTTTGTGTAGTCTATAAAGCACATATATAGATCTTTCTTTACCTCTATAGATCTTTCTATCTATGTCCTTAAGATGTATATTGCATTATTGGTGCCCTTTCCTTCCACAAATCCACATTGTTCCTCACTTATTTCTGGTTTTATTTTGTTCCTTACACGTCTCATGATTATTCTTAGTAATATTTTAGTCATATGGCTCATGAGACTAATAGTGCGATGGTCTTCACAATCAGTGGCGCCTGACTTCTTCAGTATGGCTACAAAGATAGATGTTAGTAGATCCTCAGGTATATGTCCAGTGTTATATATGTCATTGAGTAATTTTGTTATGACTTGTGCTCCCAGCTCTCCTAATGCATTTATCTCTTCGATTGTTATATTGTCAGGACCTGGGGCTTTGCCTCTTTTCATGTGTTGAATTGCGTCCTCCACTTCACTCTGCATTATTGGTGGTCCTGTGTCAATATTTGAATTGTTTAATTCTGGTCTTTCATCATCATTGAGTTGACTGATATATTCTGTCCATCTTTCCATTGTCTTTTCAAGTCCCATTATTATATTTCCTTCCTTTGATTTCACACATCCTGAAACTTTTACTTCTTTTCTTCCTGTTAATTCATTTAACTGATTGTGCATAAATTTAATATGGTGTTAGTGACCATAAATTTTATAGACCTTCGGCACATGATTTTTGGGGTAATGTGGTCGGTATTACACCCGTGCCGCTTTACTTTCCCAGATACACACACACAAACACCATATTCTTGAAAAAAAAAAAAATAGGTTTTGAATTGAAAAAATGTTGACTTTATATTTTAGTAATGTTATATTTTAATAAATGTCTAAGGAAAATACTTGGTATAGCATGGAACGAATTCAAAACAAACGAGGAAATTAGAGAAATCGCCAATCAACCACTAATATCTTCAGTGATAAAGAAAAGACGATGGTCATGTGTTGGACATGTGATGAGAAGAGATAATAACCGAATAGCAAAGCAAGCCTCATGTGGGGAAACAACAGGTAAGAGGAAAAGAGGAAGACCCAGAGAGACACTGAGAAGAATATTGATGAGAGAGGCAAGAGCAGCAGGAATAGGCTCTCTCTCAATGAGATAGAGCTGCTTGCACAGAACAGAGACAAATGGCGAGATTTGATAATATATCTTTAAAAGAATTGAAAACTGCTAGAACAAAAATTCAGATAAGAGAGGGAGTATCTTGGTCAACGCCCTATGGGCCGGCTACGGCTCGAAAGGTCAATAAATAGATAAAATGTTATTCTTCTTCTTTCCTTCCTCATCTGCCTTTCAGTGTCGAGGGGAGATATAATTTGCGGTCTTTTGCTCTTCTGTTCACCTCTGCTGCTGTTATGTTTCCTAGTGCTTCTAATATTCCATCGATCCATCTTTTTCGTGGTCGACCGTTGGGTATATCTTTTAAAGTATAGTAGTACAAAAGTTAATATTTTTATTTATTAACATTTATTTCTTTTGTAAGATTCAGTATAAACAAAGATGTCACTGATGCTGATTACCAAAGTACCATAAGACTGCTTCACAAAGTTGATGAACTGAGACATCTGAATGCCATGAAGGATGACCACAATGTTATGAAAAAGTTTAAAGAAGAAGGTAATTTATCAAGTGAAAAACAATTACTTATGGATTGAATTCTTCTTTTTTCTTCTACCTTTTTAGCTCCCAGTGGAGCATAGGTCTTCAACAAACACTTTCCAAGTCATTCTGTTTTTTGCCATTTTTTTAAGATCATTCCATGTCTTCCCCATCATCTTCATCTCTGCTTCTGTCTGTCTTCTCCAAGAATTCCTTGGTATTCCTCTTTGCCTTTTTCCCTGGGGATTCCAAAAAAGGGCCTTTTGTGTAATACTCTACGTTGGCTTCCGTTGTGTGTGTCCTATCCAGCGCCATCGTCTTCGCTGTATCTCCTTATCCACTGGTATTTAGCTGGTACATTTCCATAATACTATGTTAGTGATTTTGTCCTGCCATTTCTATCCTTTTATTCTGCGTAAGCATCCATTAATGAAAGTCTGTATCTTCATGATTGTCAATTTTGTTGTTCTCCAAATGATTATTTATTATGGATTGAATGCCTCAGCTTATTAGACATAAAAAATGACTGTGAAATAGTTTATATATCTGTAACATAAAATTTGTATTTGATTATGTATTTTTATGATCTGTAGTAATCCATGTATAATTATATACATCTCATTTGCATTTCAAGATGGAGATAGATAAACATAAAGTAGCAATGATAAATATATGCAGGATTAAAAATAAAGAAGTTGAACTTATAGAAGAAATGGCAAATAGGAAAATTAAAATGCTAGGATTAGCGGACACCAGAGTAAAAGGACAACAGATAAAGAAAACACACATGAACTACACAAAAATATTCTCAGGAGTCGACAACACAGAAAGAGCAACACATGGAGTAGGTTTTATCATCGACCCAAAACACGCAAAGAACATTCTAGAAATAAAATTCCATTCAGAAAGAATTATCACAATTAAACTACTAGAAGACAATAGAAAAACAAATTACATTAAAATCTATGCACCATGCAACAACAATGAAAGAGACAGCGAAGAATTCTACAACACATTGAATGAAATCATTAACAAGATTGACGAAAGCAACGACATGTTAGTGATGGGAGATTTTAATAGAAGGCTTGGGAAACGCAACAGTGATATCTTAGGACCCTTTGGCGATAAAACAGCTGAAATAAACAAAAATGGAAGCAGACTGCTGGAACTATGCAATCAAAATGATTTATTTATCACCAACACATTCTTCAAACACAGAGAGTCGCAAGTAGACACCTGGTACAAATGGAATGACACAACATTCAGAAGCCAAATAGATTTTATACTAACAAGAAAACAGAACAAGAAAAGAGTAACCAACAGTAGAGCAATCCCTAATATTACAGATGACATGGATCACAAGATGGTTATGATCACAATAAGACAGCCAAAAACAAAGAGAATATACGAAAACAAACAAAAGAAGTGAAAAGAACAGACAATAAAATTAAAACAATTAAAAGATCAAGAATCAAGGAAACCCTAGAAGAAAAACTAACAGAGGAATTCAAGAAACTCCCTAATGAAGCATGCACAGTAGAAGAAGAGTGGAAACAATTTAAGGAAACAGTAACCAACATCTCTAAAACAGTTTGTGGAACGAAGCTAAGAACAAGAGAAAGGAAAAAGAGCACCCTGTGGTGGAACAAAACAATCAGAGAAGCAATTAAAGAAAAGAAGAAACTGTTTAAAAATTGGAAGGAGAACAAGAACCAAGAAAAATATGAAAAATATGCCTTAGTTCGAAAAAGAGATAAAATTTTTATCAAAGAAGCTAAGCAAAAGAATTGGACAGAATTCGGACAAAACATGAGCAGGGACTTCAAGACAGCCACAAGAGATTTCTACAAAGCAGTAAAAACCGCAAGAGTGAGAAAAGAAAACCATTATCCTACTGAGCTGATAAATAACAAAGACGAACAGTCAATATCAAATAACCAATGTATGCAACAGAGATGGAAAGAATATTTTGAAGACCTGTTAAACATACCAACTACCAATAAGACAACAAAAACCACGCTAGAACTCACAAATACTGAACCCAACATCATGAAAGAGGAAATCAGTAATCAAATATGCACCAAGAAATAAAGCACAGGGGATAGATAACGTACCAACAGAAATAATAGCAGCAGCAGGAGAAACAGGAGTGCAATGGCTGCACAGAATATTTAATGCAGCATGGCATCAACAACAAACCTCAGAAGACTGGCAACTGGCAATCATCATACCAATATGGGAAAAGAAAGGTAGCAAAAGAGACTGCAATCAATATAGAGGTATATCTCTTCTCAGCCATGTAGGAAAGCTATACCCCAAAATCTTGGAAAAAAGGCTGAGACCAATAATAGAACTACAGTTAAGCGATTCTCAAATGGGGTTCTGAAAAAACAGAGGATGTACTGACGCATTATTCATATTAAAACAGCTTGCAGAAAAAATGACAACACAATCAAAACTTATACATAGCCTTCATTGACCAGGAAAAAGCATTCGACAGAGTAAACAGAGAACAACTGTGGGAGATACTAACAACATATGGAGTAAGCCAACATCTAACCAACCTTATTAAAAGTCTCTACATCAACAACAGCTGCAGGGTCAGAACAGCAGCAAGCTACAGACCACTTCGAAGTTAGATCAGGTGTAAGACAGGGGTGTGTACTATCCCCCCCTACTGTTTATTACATACATGGACCATATATGCAAGCTAGCCAACCTATCAGAGACAGAGGAGATCAACGAGCTTTTATTCGCAGATGACCAGCTGTATTAATACATGAAACAATAGAAGACTTACAAGAGCACTTAAACAAACTCAACACCTCAGGCACAAAATACAACATGAAAATCAACAAAACAGAAGTCATGAATGTCGCCAAAAATAAACAGAACATCAACATAACTATAGAAGGCAGACAACTAAAACAACTAGAGGAATTCAAATACCTAGGAAGTTTAATGACAAACGATAATTCTCAAACAGCAGAGATAGAATCAAGATGCAACAAAGCTTGTCAAATCATTGGACAGTTATCACCACTGTTGTCCAACAAGGAAATAACTCTGGCGGCAAAACGAGCACTATACAATACAATCTTTATCCCAACGTTGTGCTACCAATGACAGACCTGGACCCTAGATGCAAGAACAATAAGAAACATAACCTTTACAGAGATGAAATGTGTTAGACGAATGACAGGAAACAGTCTGAGAGATAAGATCAGAAATGAAGAACTGAGAAAAAAAGCTAGGAATAGCCCCTGCCATAGAATATATAAGGAAACAACAGATAAAATGGTTTGGCCACATGACAAGGCAGAAAGAACAAAACACAACACAACGAGCCTTCAACAAACGTTGTGAGAACACCAGACCCAAGGGTCGACCACGAAAATGATGGGTCGATGTAATATTAGAAGTACTAAGAAACATAACAGCAGCAGAGGCGAACAGAAGAGCAAAAGACCACTGTTTCTGTTTTGTTGATTTTCATGTTGTATTTTGTGCCTGAGATGTTGAGTTTGTTTAAGTGTTCTTGTAGGTCTTCTATTGTTTCATGTATTAGTACCTGGTCATCTGCGAAGAAAAGCTCGTTGATCTCCTCTGTCTCTGATGGGTTGGCTAGCTTGCATATATGGTCCATGTATGTAATAAACAAAAGGGGGTGTTAGTACGCACCCCTGTCTTACACCTGATCTAACTTCGAAGTGGTCTATGTAGCCTGCTGCTGTTCTGACCCTGCAGCTGCTGTTAATGTAGAGACTTTTAATAATGTTGGTTAAATGTTGGCTTACTCCGTATGTTGTTAGTATCTCCCACAGATGTTCTCTGTTTACTCTGTCGAATGCTTTTTCCTGGTCAATGAAGGCTATGTACAAGTTTTGATTGTGTTCTGTCATTTTTTCTGCAAGCTGTTTTAATGTGAATAGTGCGTCAGTACATCCTCTGTTTTTTCGGAACCCCATTTGAGAATCGCTTAACTGTAGTTCTATTATTGGTCTCAGCCTTTTTTCCAAGATTTTGGGGTATAGCTTTCCTACATGGCTGAGAAGAGATATACCTCTATATTGATTGCAGTCTCTTTTGCTACCTTTCTTTTCCCATATTGGTATGATGATTGCCAGTTGCCAGTCTTCTGAGGTTTGTTGTTGATGCCATGCTGCATTAAATATTCTGTGCAGCCATTGCACTCCTGTTTCTCCTGCTGCTGCTATTATTTCTGTTGGTATGTTATCTATCTATCTATCTCTATCTATCTATTGACCTTTCGAGCCGTAACCGGCCCATAGGGCGTAGACCAAGATACACCTTCTCCTATATGAATTTTTGTTCTAGCAGTTTTCTTTTAAAGATATTTTATCAAATCTCGCCATCTGTCTCTGTTCTGTGCAAGCAGTTCTATCTCATTGAGGAGCCGATTCCTGCTGCTCTTGCCTCTCTCATCAATGTTCTTCTCAGTGTCTCCCTGGGTCTTCCTCTTTTTCTTTTACCTGTTGTTTCCCATATGAGGGCTTGCTTTGCTATTCGATTATTATCTCTTCTCATCACATGTCCAACGTATGACCATCGTCTTTTCTTTATTACTGAAGATATTAGTGGTTGATTGGCGATTTCTCTAATTTCCTCGTTTGTTTTGAATTCGTTCCATTCTATACCAAGTATTTTCCTTAGACATTTATTTTCGAATGCGTTCAACTTTGTTTCTATATCTCTTGTTGTTTTCCAGCTTTCACACGCATACGTAAGGGTTGATAGTACATTTGATTTGAATAGCCTAAGTTTTGTGTTTGTGCTAATGAGTTTTGATTTCCACAACTTTTCAAGGCTTCTGAAAGACATTGCTGCTTTAGCCAGTCTGATTCTAATTTCTTTGCTCGTATCCCCTTCTCGATCAATGTGACTTCCAAGATAGATGAAGTGATCGATCTCTTCTACTGGTTTGTTTTCCATGTATATTTTGTCACTTGTTGGAATTAAACTTTTCATGACTTTAGTCTTTTCATGATTGACCTCAAGCCCAATTTTGCTGGCTATTGATGATAGTTCATTTGTGTTTTCCTGCATCGTTTTTATCTGATTGCTGATGAGAACTATGTCATCAGCAAAGTCCAGGTCCTCCAAATGGTCTCCTTGTATCCATTCGATGCCTTTATTACCAGTGCAGCATTTCTTCATTATGAAGTCCATAACAATTCAAATAACAAGGGCGATAAAATACATCCTTGTTTAACCCCAGTTTGTTATCTATCCCCTGTGCTTTATTTCTTGGTGCATATTTGATTACTTCTTCGATTACCTCTTTCATGATGTTGGGTTCAGTATTTGTGAGTTCTAGCGTGGTTTTTGTTGTCTTATTGGTAGTTGGTATGTTTAACAGGTCTTCAAAATATTCTTTCCATCTCTGTTGCATACATTGGTTATTTGATATTGGCTGTCCGTCTTTGTCATTTATCAGCTCAGTAGGATCATGGTTTTCTTTTCTCACTCTTGCGGTTTTTACTGCTTTGTAGAAATCTCTTGTGGCTGTCTTGAAGTCCCTGCTCATGTTTTGTCCGAATTCTGTCCAATTCTTCTGCTTAGCTTCTTTGATAAAAATTTTAACTCTTTTTTGAACTAAGGCATATTTTTCTTGGTTCTTGTTCTCCTTCCAATTTTTAAACAGTTTCTTCTTTTCTTTAATTGCTTCTCTGATTGTTTCGTTCCACCACGGGGTGCTCTTTTTCCCTTCTCTTGTTCTTAGCTTCGTTCCACAAACTGTTTTAGAGATGTTGGTTACTGTTTCCTTAAATTGTTTCCACTCTTCTTCTACTGTGCATACTTCGTTAGGGAGTTTCTTGAATTCCTCTGTTAGTTTTTCTTCTAGGGTTATCCTTGATTCTTGATCTTTTAATTGTTTTATTTTTATTGTCTGTTCTTTTCGCTTCTTTCGTTTGTTTTCGTATCTTAGTGTGATCATAACCATCTTGTGATCCGTGTCATCTGTAATATTAGGGATTGCTCTACTGTCGGTTACTCTTTTCTTGTTCTGTTTTCTTGTTAGTATAAAATCTATTTGGCTTCTGAATGTTGTGTCATTCCATTTGTACCAGGTGTCTACTTGCGACTCTCTGTGTTTGAAGAATGTGTTGGTGATAAATAAATAATTTTGATTGCATAGATCCAGCAGTCTGCTTCCATTTTCGTTTATTTCAGCTGTTTTATTGCCTAAGGGTCCTAAGATATCACTTTTCTCGCTGTTACGTTTCCCATGTCTTCTATTAAAATCTCCCATCACTAACATGTCGTTGCTTTCGTCAATCTTGTTAATAATTTCATTCAATGTGTCTTAGAATTCTTCGCTGTCTCTTTCATTGTTGTTGCATAGATATGCATGTAAGTTGTTTTTCGATCGTCTTCTAGTAGTTTAATTGTGATAATTCTTTCTGAGTTGTATTTTATTTCTAGTATAGTAGTGTTTGTTATTGTTGTTGTTGTTGGTTGTGAATCGGACAGGCTTCTGATGTTTCGTTATCTTGTTGTTTCATAAATTCTATCTATAGTGACACACACAACTCAAATCATAGTTTTCGAAAAAGATAAACAAAGTCTTTATTGATGGTTTCTAACTGTTTTACAATGGTCTTACAATGTCCCTGATTCACTCAACATGTTTCATATATTCTCTTATAAAAACTGTGTTACTGGACATAGCCGACAGGCGATAATTATTTGTCAGTAAACTTTGTGATTGTATAGTGTTCTTTGTAATATATGCATAATTCTATCTGATAATTCTGAGTAACTTGCTAGTATTCTGACTTGATCTCTAATTACACAGTTGGACTTCTTTCAACTATTATACTTCAGAGTCCAAAACGTATCACAAAAATCCTCTAACGAACTATATCACTTGTCTAAGTCTTAGCTCTGTCTTCTGCCTTGAAGCAGGTATCTGTTTTGTTCCTTTCTTGTGTTGTTGTTTCCAGTTCAGTAAAGTCTCGCTGAGTACCTGTTTCAAGTCAAGTCATGGCTTTTTAATGTCCGTCTAGCCACACCCACCTAGCTAAAAAAGCATCATGGGAATCTATCTATACATGTCTTATCATTCCTCTGTCTACCATCAGTATTTTGTTAGCTCCTCCTTTTTAAGTATGTCCATGGTCTTATAGCTATAGAAGTCCTGTCGAAACCTGTCAATCTTCCTAAGTCTCTCCCCTCACCTCACAATTAAAGCTTACAGCGATTCTTTGCTCCCCTAGTCAGAGAGACTCGAAGCGTTACTCACCGCTGAACATAAAGAGGTCTTGGCGTTGGTGACTTCTTTGAATATTATTGACGCCTTTATGCGACTAACTTTGAATGTTTCTATTGTTTATCCGTGAGAGCTACCTTATATCAACAAGTGTCAGACATTCGTTTGTATGGGTCTAGCGCTCCTTTGTTGCGTTACATAACCTCTTTTGGTCCGGAGCGACATTTGTTTTGATTCCCCTGCTCAGTTTAGACACCTGTCGTCTCTTGTTGACGGTTACGTCTTCGGCACCTGGCTTTGTTGACCCGACTTATGCTTGTTAATTTATTTAAGTCTCCTTTTCATTTATGTCCGCCTCGGCTTATCCTTCCTCTCATTTTCGTTCTTACATTCCTTTATTCTTTCTCTGACGTTCGTTCTATTCTCTCTATTCTTCCATTATCGTCCATGACTGAGTCACACTATAACACTAGAATGTTCTTTGCGCCTTCTGGGTCGATGATAAAACCTACTTCGTGTGTTGCTCTTTCTGTGTTGTCGACTCCTGAGAATATTTTCATGTAGTTCATGTGTGTTTTCTTTATCTGTTGTCCTTTTACTCTGGTGACCGCTAATCCCAGTATTTTAATTTTCCTTTTTGTCATTTCTTCTATAAGCTCGACTACTTTATTTTTTTATCCCGCATATATTTATCGTTGCTACTTTATTTTTATCTATCTCCATCTTCTGTGTATTTTTCTGAGCATAAAACATTTATCCCTTACCGACCTGCTAAGTCAGTCGTAAGTTAAGGGCTTAACTTAAGAAAAACACATGTGGGGTTTAGCCCGGCTGATGTTTCCCCCAACGTGTTTGATCGCTAAGGTCTCAAATGCGATCTTTTACGGTCTAAACATAAAACTTTAGCTGTTTACATTTTAAAAAGTACTTATCGGGTCTTATCCTCCTCCTTGGTAGAAAATTTTACACAACTTTTTGAAAATTATAATCTGTTGGAAACACTATATTCAATCACTTTATACACACAAACTGCACTCCGAGAATAAAAACAACCGCTATCTTGGTCGCCATGTGCACTCCATTATGATCTATATTTGAAAAAATATGAAAAGGGGATAATGAATTTGTCAATACATTTATGAATTCCTTGATTTATTAATTTTAATAGACTAATACTATAATTGCAAGGTATAATAGAGTCAAGATAGTTGTAAAAGTCTTTTAAAGTGCTTCTTTCATAGATTTTTAACTTAATCTTAGAGACAAATCAGTTCATAACATTTTTGCAATTTTCCATTGCAGGTGTTAAGATTGTGAAGAACGGGGAAGATCTGTTGGGAAAGGAACGGTTCATGGCTGATGGTCTGGCCACTGATGCACAATGCAATACTCTCAAAAATATGGTTCGGGTATGTAGTGATCATGCCTTTTTGGTATAATTGGTATCAGCATCAGTTTTCAGCACAGTAAAATAATAAATGGACTTAAATAAGAACCTGGAAAAAAAAACACATAAAAAAAAAAACAGAATAAAAAAAAACAGAATAAAGTATAGGCTTTTTAAATCCGGATATATAATTGAATATGACACATCTCGTAGAATAAAAAGCAAAATATTAAAGCACTTCTGATACAATCTTAAGAATATAGCAAGAAATACTGAAGGAAGTTGAGATTTAAAAAAAAAAGTCATAATATTAGTGACATATTAAAAGACATAAATTCAATTAGAAGAGCAAAATACTATATAAAGATTTTTCAACCTCATGTACTGTCTCAGAAAAAAATAGAATGTTGATCTCCTTTATAACTTATTTTATATTTCTTAAACATGTAGTTACAAGCTGAGGATACCACAGTCTTTTGATTATTGGTGATCTTCTACCTTGTAATCAAAGAAATTATTTATAAATTGTAATGATTGTTTGTTTTATTGTGTAATAATCTTAGCATTTATATATTCTCCTTTTTTTTTTGTACTTTTTTTGCGATGTGAAAGCTGGCGAAGTCCCTAGAGATTTAGGAACTGAATATTGTGTGTTAATCTATTTTTCCCTGGCAGCCGTGTGCACAGAGGTCCCTCGCTGCACAGGCAGATAACTCCGACTTTGGAGGTACTCATATTTTTTCCTTTGATGAGTGATTGACTTTTTTAAAGCCGGGCCTCGCTGCTGAGACCAGGGGTGATTACTGCAGAGAAAATTCACATATAAAAATCCCAACTGGTGCAGCCTGTATTTGAACTCACAACCTCTATGTCCTGAGCTCAGTTTTTTGCCTTGAGACCAACCAATCTCCCATTCTATTTGTTTAATTCATATCAGTTATATTTGTTGCAATAGCACATCATATATAGACAAACAATTTATTGACAATTTTAACCTACATAGGAAGTAAATTAAGTGACAGCAGAAAATTTTATTTGCAAAAATAGATAAGGAGGACAAACATATAGAAAGTAAAGTTCTGGGATAGAGTGACTAAGTGAGTGGGAAAACATAATGTATACAAAGTTCTGGAATGAAGTGAATTATTGAAATAATGAAATGAAGGACATTTGTGCAAGAAATTCATCATCAGCTTCATAAGAGATGATGATGATGAGTAAAACAGTTTGCTACAGTCAAACTTTAGCTAGTCAGTATGTCAGACTAGTTCTGGCCCATGGACCATATGTTGTCAACCCCTGTGTTAGAAGACTGGACAGTAACAAACCCCTAGGCAAAATACTGTATGGAGAGCTTAGAAATGGCAAGAGATCTGTGGGCAGTAAAAAACAAGGTATAGAGAAAGCATCCATGAAGGGTTTTTTCATCAGTGAAAAGAACTGGGCGAATCTGGCAACAAATTGTGTGTTGGAAACAAATTGTGTGTTGGAAACAAATTGTGTGTTGGAAACAAATTGGGAAGTGCAACCATGTTGGGAGTTGATAAGAAGATCAGAGGACAAGTGCCAAAAGAAAAAAAAGAAAAGGTTTCCTATATCACACATAAAAGTACAGTACTGGCTTCTTCTGTAGCTGGACTTCTATCTATCTATTGACCTTTCGAGCCGTAACCGGCCCATAGGGCGTAGACCAAGATACACCTTCTCCTATATGAATTTTTGTTCTAGCAGTTTTCTTTTAAAGATATTTTATTAAATCTCGCCATCTGTCTCTGTTCTGTGCAAACAGTTCTATCTCATTGAGGAGCCGATTCCTGCTGCTCTTGCCTCTCTCATCAATGTTCTTCTCAGTGTCTCCCTGGGTCTTCCTCTTTTTCTTTACCTGTTGTTTCCCATATGAGGGCTTGCTTTGCTATTCGATTATTATCTCTTCTCATCACATGTCCAACGTATGACCATCGTCTTTTCTTTATTACTGAAGATATAAGTGGTTGATTGGCGATTTCTCTAATTTCCTCGTTTGTTTTGAATTCGTTCCATTCTATACCAAGTATTTTCCTTAGACATTTATTTTCGAATGCGTTCAACTTTGTTTCTATATCTCTTGTTGTTTTCCAGCTTTCACACGCATACGTAAGGGTTGATAGTACATTTGATTTGAATAGCCTAAGTTGTGGCTTCTTCTGTAGCTGGACTTATGGATCCAATATTAGCAGATTCAGCCACAAGAGCAGGTGCTTGTCTAAAAATATACTTAACAAGATCTGCTGATATTTAACAATTGCTTGCTACAGAATGTCTGTCAAGACAACAAAAGATTGTGAAGATGATAAGGGTCATATATGCTTAGTTATTGGTTATTGGTTATGGAAGGCCTCGGTATCACTGCAAGCGAATTAAAATCCATAATTGCTCAACCGCCCGTGCCAGTGGAATCATCCGAATTATAACTCATCTTCCAAACAAAGAAAGGTAACTGTAGTCCCCATCATAGCAGTCTCAGCACACGCCAAAAACATAAGGCGAAACCGCACAGAAAGTGAACACAGCCAACTGTTCCCTGTCATACGATATCATCATTCATCGTACATAATTGGAGTATCGAAACATGATCAAAATGGATGAGACACACAGCTCACGGTGTGCGCAGAGCACTTAACTCAGTAGCTCCTGCAACAAGCTGGACTTGGAATATGAGGAAACTGCAACAAGGAACACTTTGCAGACATAGCCTTCAATGGTTCCTGCCGCCTATCCATCACATTGCCCGGAAGATCACATGATCTTCCATGATGTGTGTACAATGATGATGTGTGTACAAGATGATGCAATGACAAGATGATGTGATGACAACATGGCGTGTGGATAAGATGATGTGATGACAACATGATGTGTGGATAAGATGATGTGATGACAACATGATGTGTGGATAGGATGATGTGATGACAACATGATGTAAGGATAAGATGATGTGATGACAACATGATGTGAGGATAAGATGATGTGATGACAACATGATGTGAGGATAAGATGATGTGATGACAACATGATGTGAGGATAAGATGATGATATGACAACATGATGCATGAATAAGATGATGTGATGACAACATGATATGAGGATAAGATGATGTGATGACAACATGATGTGAGGATAAGATGATGTGATAACAACATGGTGTGAGGATAAGATGATGTGGTGACAACATGATGTGATGACAACATGATGTGATGACAACATGATGTGATGACAACATGATGTGATAACAACTTGATGTGAGGATAAGATGATGTGATAAAAACATGATGTGAGGATAAGATGATGTGATGACAACATGATGTGGTGACAACATGATGTGATGACAACATGATGTGATGACAACATGATGTGATGACAACATGATGTGATAACAACTTGATGTGAGGATAAGATGATGTGATAAAAACATGATGTGAGGATAAGATGATGTGATGACAACATGATGTGATGACAACATGATGTGATGACAACATGATGTGAGGATAAGATGATGTGATAACAACATGATGTGATGACAACATGATGTGATGACAACATGATGTGATGACAACATGATGTGATGACAACATGATGTGATGACAACATGATGTGATGACAACATGATGTGATAACAACTTGATGTGAGGATAAGATGATGTGATAAAAACATGATGTGAGGATAAGATGATGTGATGACAACATGATGTGATGACAACATGATGTGATGACAACATGATGTGAGGATAAGATGATGTGATAACAACATGATGTGATGACAACATGATGTGAGGATAAGATGATGTGATAACAACATGATGTGATGACAACATGATGTGAGGATAAGATGATGTGATAACAACATGATATGAGGATAAGATGATGTGATGACAACATGATGTGAGGATAAAATGATGTGATAACAACATGATGTGAGGATAAAATGATGTGATGACCACATGATATGAGGATAAGATGATGTGATAACAACATGATGTGAGGATAAGATGATGTGATGACAACATGATGTGAGGATAAGATGATGTGATAACAACATGATATGAGGATAAGATGATGTGATGACAACATGATGTGAGGATAAAATGATGTGATAACAACATGATGTGAGGATAAAATGATGTGATGACCACATGATATGAGGATAAGATGATGTGATAACAACATGATGTGAGGATAAGATGATGTGATGACAACGTGATGTGAGGATAAAATGATGTGATGACAACATGATATGAGGATAAGATGATGTGATGACAACATGATGTGAGGATAAAATGATGTGATAACAACATGATGTGAGGATAAAATGATGTGATGACAACATGATATGAGGATAAGATGATGTGAATATATATGCTTATATATGCTTAGTTATTGCTGATTAACTTTTTCCGTTAAAAAAGAATCCATCATATGCTACTAGTAGGACAAACTGTGTCAAGGGTTAAGTATTCTGTAAACCTTTGCTTTCTTTGAGCCCATTTTAGGTTGACATCTAACAAGTGTTTCATTGTCTTTCCTTATATAATTTCTTGCATCATAAAGATTGCTGCCTTGATCTCTTCATCCTTTGTGCCATGTTCAAATATTAATTTGTTAAATATATTTCTACACATATGGAAGTGAAAATTGGAAATCACCAAGACTTTTGATAGGAAATTAAATGCCTTTGAAAACAAATGTCTTCATAGGATCTCAAACATAAGCTGGAAAGAATACATTCCAAATGAACATATAAGAGACAAATCTAAACAAGAATACTTGTTGAGCTTTATATGAAGAAGGCATGGGAAATACATAGGTCATGTGCTGAGAATAAATGAAGAAAGACTTTCCTGTCAGGCTTTTATGTGGAAACCATCTGGTAAAAGAAAACAAGGGGAGACCAAGAGAATCGCTACACAGAGTAATTACTAGGGAAGGCTTAACCATGGGACTAAGAAACAACCAAGAACTACAAAAACAAGCGGCAGATCGTCAATCGTGGAGAACTATGACTTCTTCCCCATGTGCCATCTTTGACCTGAGAGCAAAATGAATACATTAAAACAATGTTAAATTGTCTATGTTTGAAATATAATTATAAAATTTAGATGAATCAATTTTTATTTTTGTGCTTCTTGTCACTTGCATGTGGACAATCATCACAATCTTCTAGGAGCTGGGAAAAGCTGGTGATGGTTATTCTGGAAGAACATCACCGCACACATTTAATGAAATTTTTGCAGGTCTCTCTCTAGATCAGATAGGCAAGGTACTGCTGCTTATTAAAAAAAAAATATTATTATGGCTACATTGTATCACTTTTTGGTGAAAGGATTCACTTTTTTTTCTCACTTGTACATGTTTTTTTTATTCAGATTATTTTTAGTTGCACTGTAGTTTTTATTTTTGTACAGGGTATGTGAAAATTATCTTCAGTGGAGAAAAGCACATATTCAATATAATAGACATTGAGTTCTTCAACATTTGCCATATGTAGATTATTATACATGTACAGTCTCAACTTGTTAACCTGTCTCACATTATATTTGAAATTAAAATAAAGTAAAATATAAATGTTTTTTAATGTAAGTAAGAGGTAAATATAATTTTGACATACCATGTATATTTTATAATCACTGACTATTTACTTTAATATTATTTAGAAGCTATTTAAACGTAACACAGAGGTGGTCAAATGAAGCCCATAATTCTTGTGTTGGAAAAAGTAATAATGTTATCAGTTAAATTTTTTAACAAAACTAACGTTAACAACATGATTTTGGAAAAAAAAAATTATTTGTTGAGCCTGAAAGAATATAATTGTTACCGATTACATTTTATTACCGTTATGAAAGAAAATATTAATGGCCGAAACACTTCTATGATTTTTGGAAATTTTGTTAATCTTAAAAAAAAAAATAAAAAAAAAAAAATTGCACACACAGTTGGATTTTTAAAACACAAGTGAATTTTAAGCACTGAAATGATTAATATTGTTTGATTTATTATTTTTATTGGCATAATGTTTTCATTTTCTATTTTCCTTTTTTTTTCTTTTTTTTTAAAAATAATCATAATGATCCATTGCTGAAATGATTCTCATAAATTTTATATAAGAAATAGTTAATCAACCTCAAGAAAGAAAAAACAACAACTTAAGTTATACTACATAAATGCAATTAAGACACATATAGTAAATGTCACAAGCTAATGATCAAAGAACTGCAAGATGAACAGAACAAAAAAACTGCATACATGCTATGTTACAGTGTTATGCTAGTTTGAAAGGTTAAAACATTGTAGAGAAAAGTGGAATGCACATGTTAACTACCTTCACCTTGGGAATTAAAACTATAATAGTGAAAGATTTGTTCAGTATTAAAGTTGAATAATTCAAAACTGCACTGGTAATAAAGGCATCGAATGGATACAAGGAGACCATTTGGAGGACCTCGACTTTGCTGATGACATAGTTCTCATCAGCAGTCAGATAAAAACAATGCAGGAAAACACAAATGAACTATCATCAATAGCCAGCAAAATTGGGCTTGAGGTCAATCATGAAAAGACTAAAGTCATGAAAAGTTTAATTCCAACAAGTGACAAAATATACATGGAAAACAAACCAGTAGAAGAGATCGATCACTTTATCTATCTTGGAAGTCACATTGATCGAGAAGGGGATACGAGCAAAGAAATTAGAATCAGACTGGCTAAAGCAGCAATGTCTTTCAGAAGCCTTGAAAAGTTGTGGAAATCAAAACTCATTAGCACAAACACAAAACTTAGGCTATTCAAATCAAATGTACTATCAACCCTTACGTATGCGTGTGAAAGCTGGAAAACAACAAGAGATATAGAAACAAAGTTGAACGCATTCGAAAATAAATGTCTAAGGAAAATACTTGGTATAGAATGGAACGAATTCAAAACAAACGAGGAAATTAGAGAAATCGCCAATCAACCACTAATATCTTCAGTAATAAAGAAAAGACGATGGTCATACGTTGGACATGTGATGAGAAGAGATAATAATCGAATAGCAAAGCAAGCCCTCATATGGGAAACAACAGGTAAAAGAAAAAGAGGAAGACCCAGGGAGACACTGAGAAGAACATTGATGAGAGAGGCAAGAGCAGCAGGAATCGGCTCCCTCAATGAGATAGAACTGCTTGCACAGAACAGAGACAGATGGCGAGATTTGATAAAATATCTTTAAAAGAAAACTGCTAGAACAAAAATTCATATAGGAGAAGGTGTATCTTGGTCTACGCCCTATGGGCCGGTTACGGCTCGAAAGGTCAATAGATAGATAGAGAATTCAAAACTGCATGGATAACAATTTTAAATAGATTAAAGTGACAATTTTAAAAAGTTATAACAAATTATAAAATATTAAAATAATAACTTTTTCAGAGAGTAGCTCTTGTCAGAACAAAAACACAATTTGACAAAAGTGATGGCATTCCATTCTAGTCTAAAGCTAGGGTAATGATGAATACAAATTGTGCTACATTTTACTCAAGAGGTTAAGTTATATCAACATTTTATAAAATGTGATTATGCAAACTAATTTAACATCCATTTATGATTAATGATGAAAATATATGGTAATGTCTAGCGATAAACACTGATGTATTTTAAATCATTTTTATTGTTTGTTTAGCTTGAAATATATTTTTAATTGTAGTTTTGGCTTGAATTTGTTAAAATTAAAACTTATTGCTTTGGAGTGGGTTTTATTTTTATGCAGATTTTGCACTGTGCTTTGTATATGCTTTTTACAATTGTTGTTCATTACATTTGCCTGTAGGTTCTTTATTTGTAGAATTTATGTAAGCAAATGCTTATATTAGGAACAGACCATTGCTTCTGTCAAGTCATTTACAAGGATTAAATGATTTCTTGATAAAGACAGTAGTTCCAGACTTTTTACTATTTTCGTATCAAAGAGTTAAAAACACAACAAACCCAGTTATTTAAATTTGGTTTCTAATTTCTGTCTGAAGCACCAGAGTTATGTTGAGCGTAATCTCATCATATATTTATGAGGAGCTGGAATAATCCACTTTTAATATCAATTTTACTTCTCATATCAATCCACTGTCTACGTTAGTGTTATTTTAGTATTTTTTTAAATAGAGGTATTAGATACATTTATTTGCAATGTAAGTGTTAAGATTGTACGAAACAAGTTTTTTTCAAGTATTTATACAAAAATCTTTTGTTTTTCTACTGGGATTCCTATAGGACATATAGGATAATTTATTATTACAATGCATTTTTAACATGTGTGTTTAAATATTTTATAATTTTCATGCAATTTGTTGCTCTTGCATTAACATGCTTTAAAAAATAAGAATCTTTACAGCATTTATCCCATTTTTATGGTCTATCAGGAGATGTCACTCTTGCTTTTGTGTGTGTGTGTATGGGGGATGGGTTCTATAATAGAAAATAAAGACCACATGCTTTAGTGCAGATACAACATGATGTACAGATCAGTTTTTATTTCACTTTTGATGTATATAAAGAAAAATAAAAAACTTAGATCTGTGCACACTTGATAAGAAAATGACAGGTTTTTAATATCTTCTCTACCTTTCAACTCCCTGTGGAGCATAGGTCTTCAACAAACACTTTCCAAACTGTTCTGTTTCTTGCCATTCGTTTAAGATCATTCCATGTCTTCCCCATCAGTTTCATCTCTGCTTCTATCTGTCTTCTCCAAAAATTCTTTGGTCTTCCTCTTTGTCTTTTTATTTGGGGATTACAAAAAAGAGCTTGTGTAATACTCTCAGTTGGCCTCCTCAGAGAAATATCTATAGAGAAATAGGACAAACTACTATATAAAAATTGATTGTATTGGAAAAGGATGATATTTCTAGACACCCCAAGTCTTTTCTTGTGGATGGACTTTTGTACGGCATCAGTAAATATTGTGTGGTAATACTGAACATTAATGTGGCCATGTTCTACATGAAATCCGCATGGATAACACCATTTATGTCCCAGAATCTCTTGCTCAACATGTGTGAAATACTGTTACTGCAGTCAAGCAAATGTGTCAGGTGTGTTTAATTTGTCATCAGCTTCTATCCTTAGTGAAATTATTTACATTATTCATACACTCGCCTGTGACATTATTTGTTACGCATGCTCATCTGAAAACTCATCTGGCTTAAAATTCTCCTTTACAAGATATTTGATTACACACCACTGTTCTACAGCTGCATTCAATTCAACTTCAAAAAACATCATTCTGAGCTCATGAGCTCAGCTGTACAATGTGGGGAGCAGACTATAATAGTTTGTAGAAAGTGTTGGTTCCTCAAACACAAGTTTCAGAGATGTGCCTCATGCATTCACCTACCACATGGTCTAGCTTTGAACCGTCTTGGATAGTTCAGCTAGGTTTTTACATGATACCAGAGAAGATAATTTTCTTTATTCTTCCAATGAAATTGAAATTTTTTTTTTTTTCCCGTTCACCAGCTTTTACCTCTGATGAAGTCCCTAGAGACTAGGAACTGAATTTTGCATGTTAATCCATTTTTCCCTGGTAGCCGTGTGCACACAGGTCCCTAGCCGCACAGGCAGATAACTCAGACTCCTGAGTATTCTCATATTTTTTCCATCGATGAGTAATTGACATTTCAAGCCGAGCCTCGCTACTAAGATCAGGGGTGGTTGCGGCAGAGAGAAATCATAAATAAAAATCCCAACGGGTGTAGCCGGGATTTGAACCCACAACCTCTCTGTCTCGAGGCTGGCATCCTACCTCGAGACCAACCAGTGCCCCGTGAAATTGAAATTAAGTGAAGTATAGATATAAGTGTGACTTAACTATGTTTGATATTTTTCTGACTAATCAGTGCTATTTTGTGAACAAGTAAAAGTTAATTAATTCCTTTAGTTAAGTTTGACAATATGTCATGTAATCTATCCACAATTTGCAACAGAGTACTCCAGCTGAATTACTGTGCATCCGCCACCAGATTTACTGTGATGTGGTTATTGATGTTGATGATTTACAGTCCCTAAGAGTCTGACAAACACATTTGACATAAGAGATTTTATTAGTCATTTGATCCAGAAATTTGTTGAGAATTTGTTGACACTTTCAGACTTTTTCATATGCCTTGTAATATTATTTTACTGCTGCAGTGTTTGTTAATTTTCTACCCACCTCAGCTAGGACTCAAAGGCAGAATGCTACTGCTGTAGAAAGCAGAAGGCAGTACCTCAGTTCTGGACTAAGAGGGTCTCCATATGATCACCACCATCACCCCTCCAAACCTCTCTATCTTGTATCTCTCTCTCATTCACATCACCATCACCGATTTAATAATTGCAGTCGATTTATGTTGAATTTCTTTAAACTCTACACATCTGATCTGTTACAGTAGATGAAGAGATCATCACTACCTGCGTCTTCTCTTAGGTGTTAAATCAGTTCTATACAACAATAACAATTTATGTTAACTAAACATGCTATTCATTCAGTTAATTTTATTATTAATATAAAAATAGAACAAAATATTCCTCTACTTATGTGCTTTCTTGTAGTTTGGTTTATTACATTTTTTTCTAAACCTGCATGCTTTAGATCATAGGCATATTTGCAAGTGAATACAGTCAGGCATCATCCAAAGTTATCTTCACATCCCCTCATACGGAACATGAAATGTACCAGGGGATCACCATATTTAGAGCTACTAAGGTTTGTATCATGTTCATTCTTACAGTTGGGCAGATCTAGCTAGTGCTCTCATCATTTTATTTCTGTTTTTAATTTTTTATTTTGGTGTCACTAAATCATTTTTATGTTCACAAATGAACTATCATCAATAGCCAGCAAAATTGGGCTTGAGATCAATCATGAAAAGACTAAAGTCATGAAAAGTTTAATTCCAACAGATGACAAAATATACATGGAAAACAAACCAGTAAAGAGATCGATCACTTTATCTATCTTGGAAGTCACATTGATCGAGAAGGGGATACAAGTAAAGAAATTAGAATCAGAATGGCTAAAGCAGCAATGTCTTTCAGAAGCATTGAAAAGTTGTAGAAATCAAAACTAATCAGCACAAACACAAAACTTAGACTATTCAAATCAAACGTACTATCAACCCTTATGTATGCTTGTGAAAGCTGGAAAACAACAAGAGATATAGAAACAAAGTTGAACGCATTCGAAAATAAATGTCTAAGGAAATTACTTGGTATAGCGTGGAACGAATTCAAAACAAATGAGGAAATTAGAGAAATCGCCAATCAACCACTAATATCTTCAGTAATAAAGAAAAGACGATGGTCATATGTTGGACATGTGATGAGAAGAGATAATTACCGAATAGCAAAGCAAGCCCTCATATGGGAAACAACAGGTAAGAGAAAAAGAGGAAGACCCAGGGAGACACTGAGAAGAACATTGATGAGAGAGGCAAGAGCAGCAGGATTCGGCTCCCTCAATGAGATAGAGCTGCTTGCACAGAACAGAGACAGATGGCGAGATTTTATAAAATATCTTTAAAAGAAAACTGCTAGAACAAAAATTCAGACAGGAGAAGGTGTATCTTGGTCTACGCCCTATGGGCCGGCTACGGCTCGAAAGGTCAATAGATAGAAATCATTTTTAGATCTGAAATTGTTATTTATATTTGACAAGGATGCTAAAAATATCAACATGCTTCAAAACTCTAATCCTATTATAGCTGTTCTTAAGGGAGAATGTTGTGTACATAATGAAAATAAGCAGAAGATACATGGGCATATATGTGTGTAAACAAATTGATCAGCAATGTCACTGATGGAAGGGAGAGAATCAATATTATGACATTATAAGGAGAAGAAATAGAAACATTTTTGCCAGCTGTGAAGCACTCCTCAAAATATAAAGAGAAATCAAAGTCCTAATGGAGGCAATGAAGGGATAAAGCCATAAAAATGCATACAAATTCGAAGCTACTGTAAAGGTGATGGTAAAAGTGAAAGGAAAAAATGAAGACCTACTGAGCCACAGTGTCGTTTGAAATTGTGTTGTCCCTACTTAGTTAAAGGGAGCCGCGATAGCTCAGTGGTTAGTAAACTGGACTACAAAGGACAAGAGGTTGGTTCAATCCTGATCGATGGTCTCTGGATTCACCCATCCTCCTATATTTACATGTTACAAAATTCCTTATACATTTTTAATAATGTTACTGTAATTCTGATTTTACTATACTGTTTAACAATCAAATGTCTTTATATTTTAAAGTCTGCTATATTGATTCATAGTGAATCTTACAATTCATTTCATTGTTCTTTGCTACCTCTTGTTATGCTACTTGATTTATTAATCATAAATTAGTTCATTTAGTATAACCAAACACTTTGGAGCCACAACAGGTGTTTAAAATAAGAGAAACACATTTTATTGATCAATAAGTTGATTAAAGGTAATTCAATTTCATTGTTGTTGTTGTTGTTGTTGTTGCGTTCGCCAGCTTTCAACTCTGACGAATTTCATTAAGAAAGTAGATAGTGAGTTTTATGATTCTGCATCTGCTCCCAAATTTTCCTTGGATGGACAAAGTAACCAGGAGCCTACCTGCTATTTGTAGAATCTTTTAATCTTGTTTTACGGTGTTCTTGCATGATATTATGTATTTGTGCCTATCTCCTTCACAACATTTTAGAGCAGTCAGAAAGCTACTCTCTTTTAGTTTGGTCCATGACCATCCATCACAGAGTGCCCTAATTCTAGAGCATACTGTTCATTTCTTTTTCTCTGTTTTCGATTCATCTGCCCTTAATCTACTTCTCTTTTGTATTCCCTTAGTAGCTCACTGCATATCAATTATTGTAATTGTTTCTGGATCTCTTCTGAGCACATCAGCCAGTTATCACAATGCTTTTTTAATATGTTTCTGGATCTTTTCTGAGCACATCAGCCAGTTATCACTATGTTTGTATATGTTTCTGGATCTCTTCTGAGCACATCAGCCAGTTATCACTATGTTTGTATATTTTTCTGGATCTCTTCTGAGCACATCAGCCAGTTATCACTATGTTTGTATATTTTTCTGGACCTCTACATGTACCAGTTATCACTATGCTTGTATATTTTTCTGAATCTCTTCTGAGCACATATACCAGTTATCACTATGTTTGTATATTTTTCTGGATCTCTTCTGAGCACATGGGCCTGTTATCACTATATTTGTATATGTTTCTTGATCTTTACTGAGCAAACCTCTTTGTTATCACAGTATACATCTCTGTTTCTTGATCTTTACTGAGCAAAACTCTTTGTTATCACAGTATACATCTCTGTTTCTTGATCTTTACTGAGCAAACCTCTTTGTTATCACAGTACACATCTCTGTTTCTTGATCTTTACTGAGCAAACCTCTTTGTTATCACAGTATACATCTCTGTTTCTTGATCTTTACTGAGCAAACCTCTTTGTTATCACAGTACACATCTCTGTTTCTTGATCTTTACCGAGCAAACCTCTTTGTTATCACAGTACACATCTCTGTTTCTTGATCTTTACTGAGCAAACCTCTTTGTTATCACAGTATACATCTCTGTTTCTTGATCTTTACTGAGCAAACCTCTTTGTTATCACAGTATACATCTCTGTTTCTTGATCTTTACTGAGCAAACCTCTTTGTTATCACAGTATACATCTCTGTTTCTTGATCTTTACTGAGCAAACCTCTTTGTTATCACAGTACACATCTCTGTTTCTTGATCTTTACTGAGCAAACCTCTTTGTTATCACAGTACACATCTCTGTTTCTTGATCTTTACTGAGCAAACCTCTGTGTTATCACAGTACACATCTCTGTTTCTTGATCTTTACTGAGCAAACCTCTGTGTTATCACAGTATACATCTCTGTTTCTTGATCTTTACTGAGCAAAACTCCTTCTTTTCACTATGTGCATTTCTACTTCTGGACTACTGAACAAATCTCCCTACTGTAACTTTGTTAATCTTATCTTGATTGTGCCTCTTGATTTGTTCATGGTCCCTTGTTCTGTTTGGCCAAATTATTCTGAGAATTGTCCTCAAGCAGATGTATTATATGGAATGATGAGTCTTGATGTTTCCAAATTTGTTTTTCTCCAGCTTTCATATCCATGTAGAAGTTATGAAAGTAGGCAGTTCTCATATATCTTGAGTTTCTGTGCCATACAGGCACAGCGTCCTTGTTGTTTAGATTGACAGAAGTTAATATGAACCAGTTAATGTGGGATAGATTCATATGTATAACATAACATGTGTTGTTTGTAACAAAATGTAATGTTCTGCTCTTGCATTATGTTATTTTTGTTCTTTTCTATAATGAACATTGAACTAGTGTTGCTAATTTGTGGAATGCCTTACAAAATACTTCTCGTACTCTGGGTGTAGTAGGAGCAGCATTATTTATTTGCATGGTGCCAGCTATTATCTCCAAGCAGACTCTAAATTAAGTTGCATTTTATTGTTTACTTGGTAAGGTTCACTGACTAACTGGCTTCTAGATTTGCCCTGTCTTAAATGGGAACCTTGGAAAGAGGAGTGTTCTGATGTAGTGCAGACCATATTACTAGAAATGTGTTGATGGTCAAGAAAAAGTGGACACTAACACCACTTTGTCAATGTCGCTCAAAGCATGACAAGGTTCTTTCTTTCTTCTTCTTTCTTTTTTTACCATCTGGTTTTTCACTAAATCTATTAGCATGACTCATATGATGAAAGTCTTCTCCATCTTTATCGTTCTACCTATTCTATTCTATTCTATTCTATTCTATTCTATTCTATTCTATTCTATTCTATTCTATTCTATTCTATTCTATTCTATTCTATCCATGGAATTAGTAATTCAATTCAGTGCAGTCAGGAATTCCAGATATCTGCTCCACTTGTCACAGCATTTCCCAGAATGCATCAGTAAATTCCCTTTATAATGTTATCTGTTCATGTCTTACTCGACTGCACAGGTGACAATCCCAAGCCTCCTTAGTTACCTAACGACATGCATGGCAGGTAACAGTGGCTCTATTCTTTTCTCCCCTCGCTGGACCCTTGTAGTCACATGGGTGTATCGTTTAACTGTTATGTGGATGTGAAGTGTTGTTAGTTTATGCAAGCTGCTGTTCCTACCACCTTTTGGCTCAACACATCTGTCTTTGGTATGTGAATCAGGGACCTCGGTGGCCTGGTTGGGAAAACCACCCAACTGGGCTACTGATGTTAGGACAACCTGTGTTCGATCCCCGCTGGAAGCAGTGTGGGTTGTGCTCATGGTTGGGAAAAAAATACCCCCACGGTTAACCCAGCTGCTGGGAGAATTGGTTACCAGGGTAGTACTCTGGAAGGTGAGGAATGCCACCTCACATCGTGAGTTTCATTGCATCCAGAGGTCTCCGGGCGCTTCTGGATAGGCGGCCGAGCACATATGGGTGAAAACTCGCTCACTAAGATGGCGATTCAAGTCTCATACTTTGCCTTTACCTTGACCTTTGGTATGGGTAGATTTGTAATTTCTGAACAATTTTTGTCTGGGCAGCCCCCACTTTTGCCTTATTCTTTTCAGCTTTTAGTTACAAGTCTTCTTTAATGTGCACACAGGACCTCCTGTTTTTCATTGTTACTTGAGAGGGCTAGACATCAGATCTCACTACCCAGTGACTGGGGAGAGTAAAGCCATAAAGAAACAATGGATTCAAAGAGAAAATTTTCCCACTGCCTGTAGCGGCATTTAAACACGTGACCTTCTTGTCCGGAGGCCCACCTTTACCTCTGGACCACCCAGCCCCCACACGCTAAAATATTGTTGAACATTTAATGGAAACATTTTTCAAACAGTTCTGTAAATAAAAATACCAATATAATCAACTAGAGCCCAAATGAAGTTTTATAATGAAAGTTAATTCAGCCATATTCTGCTTTTAATTATGCATTTGAAGTGTTAGGTGCTATTTTCTCTATTTAACTAGTGTTGTATTTCCCCAGTTTGGAGCTTGCCTATATCTATGAGCAGTTAATCTATTGCCTTGTAATCTCAGTATCATGCTAAGAAATATACTAGTAGCATTATTGCATGGTATGTAACAATGAATGTGTATACATTGATCAATAAGTGCACTTTGTCTCTGCATGTTATTGTTTGCTGTATTGTATTATTATTCAATTAGTATTATGAACACTCTATTTCAAATTATTGCATTAGTTTTCATATCCATGTAATTGTTTTCATTTTCTTAGTTGAATTTATATGATGTAAATTGAATTAGAAATATAATCATGTGATTTATAGATTTTATTTTCTATAAACCACTTTAAATGAGAGATATTAAGCATTTTATTGAATTCTATTTATATATGATTTATGAAATATTTGGGCATAATGCAGCACTGCTAAGAGAGATGAGTCATGTTAAATTAGTGAGCACAAAGAAAGATTTTAATCTAAACTTTAAGTAATTATACAATTTTAGAAATAGACAGATGAGAGCACAAAGGAAAGAAAGAGAATTATTGCTGTGATGGGTATTGCCAAGAGATATTAAGATTTAAAAATTTATTTCTACTACAATCAATCAGATTTTGATATCCATTTTGTTTATGTGTGCTATGCTTGCACAATCCTGACAACCACTCATCTCATAATTTATTAAACTCCCTTGCAGAAAAGATCTAACTTGCACAAAAAAGAACTATATACAGTCGAACCTGTCTAAGGCGACCATCCACGGGACTTTCAAAAACTGGTCCCATAGGACAGGTGGTCCTGCCTCACAGGTTTCACATAATAAATAGAGCGATAAAAAAAATTTTATCCTAAGCACTATGAAAACTAACCTGCAAATCAGCGTAATCCATGAGTGGAACATAGTGCACATGTCGGTCTACAATAGCCACTGGTTGGACACTTTTCATAAAACACGATAGTTAAACACACAAAAATATTTTGTCGAATCACTGATATTCGTTCTTCCAGCGTTAATGCTTTTGGTTTTACACTTTTGACACTGGCCATTTCCTATATTGTGTGTAACACTTTTAAAATCCACAAAAATAATTCACTGAGATACTGTACATGTACGTGAATACACTCTAAGCGGGCAATGACTAATTCTTTAGTTAATTCCTGTAATTTATACGGGCCACGCAATGGTCTACTCTGGTCTAGACGGAACCGCGAAGTGATGTCACTTCACGAATCATAGATCTGCGTCTGCCGTGTTTCTCACACCAGTATTGACTGATAAACGTAACACGTCCCACTGTAATCTGGGACTCACTAAATACGGGAAAACTTCGACACCTGTAGACACCTGTGTCGATCGTTTATGGCTCCCAGCGAGACGGAGGAGGACTGGCTGGTCAGTGTATCGTTATCTCGGTCTATTACCCGCGTGTCGTAAACGGGATAAATAACATTGGCGGCGGTTAATTAGCCTGGTCTCTGGTCGCGTCATACGGTGAGCGCCGTAATCAGTGTTAGCATATAGTAAAAAACTCGGGGAAATTGTAGACCCGGTCCTATAACCAGGGAAACGCTTTAAACAGGTGGTCCTAAGACCAGGTTCGACTGTATATATATATATATATATATATATATATATATATATGAAAGGGAAACAAACAACTGTAATTATCATCCTCTTTATTTTTTTTGCTCCAATGAGTGTTTGAGGGAGCTGCAACATCAGTATAAACTCAAAGCAAGAAACCTGTTACAATGTAATGTTTTTTTTTTTTATAAGCATTTTATTTTACATGATAAAGTTTTTAGACTCATAGTCATAGTTGCCCTTTCTGACATTTGTGGTAGACACTAGTTCTATTCTTTCTTCAAAATTTAGTTTTCCTATATCAATTTGTATAAGTTAATAAATTACTAAGATATATTGTTTACTGCCTTATATTATAAGCATAACGTTTTCTTGCTTGTTATTTTTACATTTGTTTTCATTAACTTGTGAAGTTAGTAACTAACAGTCTTACTTCACCAAATGCGTAATTTGTTTGATGCTTTTTTGTCTTCAATACATAGTAATTAACAGTGTGCTTACTAAAGTATTGTAATATTAATGAAGATTTCTTACCAAACACAGTGGCAAAAAATGTATTTTATGATTGTGAATCTATTTATTTAATTTTACATTTAATTTTTGTTTAAGAACTAATGTTACTAAAGAAGGATTGGTAAACTTTACAGAATAATTTAGAGCCTTTCATTATAGTCATTCCAACTTTAGAACAAAATAATACATTTGACATTTACCAGTGTTGGTGTGTACACACTAGTATAATTATTTATATATTTCTAAGAAATGTCTACTAAAGAAAGGTATTCAATATTGCTTGTTTAATAATATCCTATTTGACTGACAACACCTAAGAATTTAAAAAATCTACGTTCAATAGAAACCTATACATTTATTTGTAAAATGTACTTTATACTTACAGTACAATTTTTTTTACATTCATTATTATTATCCCCAGTAAAACTTGACACCAACAACCAATAATAAAAAAAAATCACTTCAAAATGCACAAACACTGATCCCAACATTTTAAACGAAGCAATTGAAGAAGTAATAAATAGACACCATAAAATAAAGCACTGGGAGTAGACAACTTTCCAGTAGAAATAATAGTGGCAGCAAAAGAAACAGGAGGTACATGGTTGCACAGAATATTCAATGTAGCATAGCAACAACAAAAAGCTTAAGCAGACTGGCAACAGGCCATCATCACATCAATGTGGAACAAAGAAGGTAACATGAGAGACTCCAACCAATACAGAAGTATCTCCCTACTCAGCAATGTAAGAAAGTGATATGCCAAAATTATAGGAAAAAGGTTAAGACCAGTTATAGAACTACAGATCGGTGACTCCCAAATGGAGTTCCAGAAAAATAGAGGATGCACTGAAGCATTATTCACCCTAAAACAGCTAGCACAAATAATGACAGAACAGAATCAAAATTTATACATAGCTTTCGTAGACCAAGAAAAAGCATTTCACTGAGTAAAGAGAGAACAACTATGGGAGATACTAACAACTTACGGAGTAAGGCAACATCTAACCAACCTTTGTCAAATTCTTTACTTCAATAGCAGCTGCATGGTCACAACAGCAGCAGCTACACAAACCACTTTGAATTTAGAGCAGGAGTAAGACAGGGGTGCATGCTATCTCCCCTACTGTTGATACCTTCACTGACAACATATGTAAGTTAGCCAACCCATCGGAGATTAATGAGCTTCTATTTGCAGATGATCAGGCACTCATACATGGAAAAATAGACCTATAAGAACATGTAACTAGACTTAACAGCACAGGTACCTAATCTATCTATTGACCTTTCGAGCCGTAACCGGCCCATAGGGCGTAGACCAAGATACACCTTCTCCTATATGAATTTTTGTTCTAGCAGTTTTCTTTTAAAGATATTTTATCAAATCTCGCCATCTGTCTCTGTTCTGTGCAAGCAGTTCTATCTCATTGATGGAGCCGATTCCTGCTGCTCTTGCCTCTCTCATCATATTCAGGTACCTAATACAATGTGAAAATCAACACCAGCAATACATAAGTCATGAACAGAACAAAAGTAAAACAGAATATCAGTATAATGATAGATGGTAGACAATTTAAATAAATAGAGAAATTTAAATACCTAGAAAGTCTAGAGACAAGCAACAATTTACAGGCAGCAGAAATAGACTCTAGATGATATAGAGCTTGTCAAATCATCAGATAACTGTCACCACTGCTGTCCAACAAAGAAATAATGCTAGAGGCAAAATAGGCAATCTGCAACACAATCTTCATCCCAACGTATGCATCAAATGTCATACCTGGAATGTTGGATTCAAGAACAACAACAAAAATAGCCACTATGAAAATGAGAAATGTATTAGACGCATTACAACAGACAGTCTGAGAGATAATATCGGAGGTGAAGAGCTGAGTAAAAAGCTAGGAATAATACCCGCCTTGAATGCATAAAGAAACAACAGATAAAATGGTTTAGCCACGTGATAAGATAGAATGATCAAAACATAATACAACAAGCCTTTAAAAACCTTATGAGAACACCAGTCTCAAGGGTCAACCATGAAAAGGATCTCTTGACAGAACATTAGAAATAATAAAAAAAAAAGCAAAGTACCCCCGTCACACCAAGTGACGTATAGGGAATATGGTGTTAGCGATCATAAATTTTACAGACCTTCATCACATGATTTTTAGGGTAATGTGGCCGGTATTACGCCAATGCCGCATTATTTTCCCAGAAAGAAATCCAGTACCCATTAAAGGCTGGGTGAACCAGAAACCGTCGGTTGGGTTTGAACCCTACCTCTTGTCCTTTGTAGTCCAGTTCACTAACCACTGAGATAAACATTAGAAATACTAGAACAACTAAATCGCTCCTCAGCACTGAAAGACAAATGAAGAAGGAAACAAGAAGAAAACTCTAAAATTGATCTCCCCTCTCTAAAAGTGATCTTTGCTTAATACTAGAATTCCTGGTGTGCCGACACATTGCCCAAATAAACATAAATTAATATAAAATATATAGATCTGCCCCATTTGTTTTTTTCTATTTGTTGAAAAGTAACTGAATTGATGGTTGTCATTTAGGACATCTGTCCTTTAATTAAAGCTTTTTTCTTCAGTGTTCATCAATTAAGTGGGCTTGGATGTGTTCTGTTGCTAGTTTACGACAAAGCTGGGCTATCTGTGCCTTTCGGTCCAATATTTCTGTCATCGGCATGAGTAGATTTATGCTTAACAATTTTACCTAGACGGTAGCCAATTTGGCCAACTCTTTTAGACTTTTGGGAGCTGTGATAGCTCAGTAGTTAGTGAACTAGGCTACAAAGGATGAGAGGACAGGTTTGATCCTGATCAACAGCTTCTGGGTACACCCAGCCTTAAATGGGTACCAGATTTTTTCTGGGAAAATAAAGCAGCACAGGTGTAGTACTGATCACATTACCCCAAAAAATCATGTGCCGAAGGTCTATAAAAATTATGGTCACTAACACCATATTCCCTATACACCACTTGGTGTGACAGGGCTTTTTACTTTTTAAGACTTAACTGCCAAGGGTTCTTTAAAGTGCACGAATGGAAACTTTTTTTGCAATTAACAGGGGCTATACATTTAATCTTACTACCCAGAGATCATGGGAGGGTAATGCCATGAACAAACCATGGATTCAAATTGAAAAATTCCTCCTGACTAATGGGATTCAAACCCAGGACCTTCCTGTCCAGAGGCAGATGATTTACCCCCAGAGCACCCAGTTCCCCAAACGTTTTTGTAATATCCAAATTGTAAGAGGTTGGTATTTTCGAACACCTTCTCAGTTTGTGGCACTTTCCACCCTTTCATTATGTCAAATCAACTTTCTTTTTCTTCTTTAATTCCTCATTTGTATTCCAGTAATGAGTGGTGAATTAGTTTGCTGTCTTTTGCTCTTTAACTGCCCTCTTCTACTGTCACACTTCTCGGTGTTTCTTGTGTTTCATCTATGCATCTCTTTCAAGGATGTTCACCTGATCATTTGTTTTCATAGTGTTTGTGGATCGTTTGTAGTTTTTTCTGCCTTGTTTTGTGACCAAACCTTTAATTTGTTGTTACTTTATTTATTTCACTGCGAGTGAACTCCTTATTTATCTTCTTAGTTCATTGCTTGTAATTTTTTTTTATCTCAAGCTGGTTCCCATCATTAGTTTAACACTTTCATTTTGGTGATATTAATCTTAGTGATTGTTCTAGAATCTTAAAGTTTGATGCTGATAACACAACATTAGGATAAAGATTGTATTGATTAGCACTCTTTTTGGGTTTATTTTTTACAGCTTGTTTATTTGTAATATGTTACAAGATTGCCTAGGTTTTTTTTTTTAATTTGTCCACTTGCTTTAGTTATATGTTTCATTCTTTATCTCTTCACTTACATAATTTTGCCAAATGTCTTACAATCTTTAAATCTTTTATCCTCCCCATCAAATAATTCCAAAACCCACAGGGAACAAATGTTTGCCAAACATGAAAAATGACCACCCCTTTTCCTTCTTGCCATTGAATTATAGACTATTCTGGTTTAAAAACTAATTTGAATAAAACATGAAATTTATCATAAATAATATACTTTTTCTTTATAATCTGTCTAGTTGTGTGAGAAAGGAAGTACATTTTGCCATAAGTGAAAGGGTGTAGAGCATCACCTTTTTTGCACCAAACACTAAACCATGGTATAACAAAACAGAAATTAACATCAAGAGTTGAACATCAAAATTCCCTTTCACATATTTAAAATGATATTGAACGTTAGACTCTGGGCACAGTAGAGCATACTTCCAAAAACAGTTTTGTGTGACTTACCTGGTAATTTATAAAAGATTTTTTAAGGAAATATTTTTTTTCCGTGCACACACACAGTATTTTCATGGTATTTTAACCTAATACTTCCAGTACTTTACACTCATTACAAATAGAGACTGTGTCCATACAAGTTGACAGATATGTACTTGTGTTAGGGATAATCAATGCTTATTATTTATAGCTGTTGCCTTCCTGCCATAGGCACATATTATTCAATACATCAACAATCCTTTTTGCAGCTGACACACCTGGGAAAGATATCTAACCTTGGTCTTCGAACTTTTTTGGAATTAAGTGAGAAGTCACGTCTTTTAGTTGAGAAGCATTTCCACCTGAAAAAACCACTCTATTTTGACTACACTCATTTGGTTTGCAGGACTGCATTAGATGGTAAGCCATTTTACTTAGACAATATTGTATTCTGATTCATATTTTTATAAGTTTTAATTAGGAGCAAACATTATACAGAAGCTTGAACTTGGTAATGTTAGTTCAAATAATTCTGACCTAACTTTAACTTACACAATAGTTCTGACCTAACTTTAACTTACACAATAATTCTGACCTAACTTTAACTTACACAATAGTTCTGACCTAACTTTAACTTACACAATAATTCTGACCTAACTTTAACTTACACAATAATTCTGACCTAACTTTAACTTACACAATAGTTCTGACCAAACTTAAACTTACATAATATTTCTGACCTAACTTTAACTTACACAATAATTCCTGACTAAAAGAGTTTTAAAAAACCTCAGAAAAAAGTGTCTTGATGTCTGATGAATGTGTATCTGTTAGATTCCATGGTTAACAGACAAGATCTCAGTCATCCTGTTCATGCAGACAACTGTAATCTTCAACCTGATGGCTCATGCACAAAAGATTACCCTGCCTACACTCATAGAGATTACAGGTGAGTTGGTGTGTTCAAGGAATTCATTGTGCAAAACTTTTGTTCAAAGATGCTACAAGAAATTGGGCTGTTAATGTATTTTTGTTTACAGATATTACCAGCTGTTGAATTGTACTTCACATGTGATGGTTGTTTTGGATTTGTTATGTCCTTATCCTTGTCCTTAACTATAGACTGGTACAGCTGTCAAGGACCAACTTTATTAATATCCATTAAATCTGGTGCTGTTTTTCTTACTGAAGCAAATGAACCAGTCAGCATTAGCCACCCTAGTCATATCTTGTCTGCTTCCACTTTTCTCCACAGCTTGTCTTTTGCATGTTTTTTGTTTACATTCTACAATAGTTCACAATTAATCAGTTCTTGCTTCTTGTTATGGTTTCTAATCCTTCTGTAAGCACACAGACTACCAAACTATGGATTGGCTTATCAATTTGCACGTTTTTTTTCTTCATCACACATTAAGTTTAATTTTTTGTTGCTGATATATTATATCGTGGAACGAATTCAAAACAAACGAGGAAATTAGAGAAATCGCCAATCAACCACTAATATCTTCAGTAATAAAGAAAAGACGATGTGCATATGTTGGACATGTGATGAGAAGAGATAATAACCGAATAGCAAAGCAGGCCCTCATATGGGAAACAACAGGTAAGAGAAAAAGAGGAAGACCCAGGCAGACACTGAGAAGAACATTGATGAGAGAGGCAAGAGCAACAGGATTCTGCTCCCTCAATGAGATAGAGCTGCTTGCACAGAACAGAGACAAATGGCGAGATTTGATAAAATATCTTTAAAAGAAAACTGCTAGAACAAAAATTCAGATATGAGAAGGTGTATCTTGGTCTATGCCCTATGGGCCGGCAACGGCTCGAAAGGTCAATAGAGAGAGAGAGAGATATTATTTGGGGTCAAAATATACTTACAATTTACCCTGGTACCTTGGGCGTGCTCTAAGAAGTGGTGACTACACTGACATCTCCATTAAAGTTATGTAGAATCACTGCAAGCTTTCATCTCTTATATATACTGTACATAGTTTAGTATTTGTGTTGGGAGTTTTTTCAAATATTATATAGATTGGTAAAAGCTGTAGCTTTTTTTCAGTCAGAATTGTACAGAACACATTTTGGTCAATTTTTAGTGCTTTAATGATCCCAAAATAGATGTTTTATTACATAATTGAAAACCAGCTGCCACTTATTTACTGCATGCTTTTATTTTCCATTTGTTAAATGTAATATACATATGATAATGTAATGTAATTTGATAAATATAATATCCATTCAACAAATGTAAGGATACTATACCTTTAAAGAGGCCTGGTATTTTCATGGTTTTTCTTATTCTTATGTATAAGATAATAATGTTTTGGTGCAGTTTTAAAAAAAAAAGCATCAACAAATCTGATTGGGCTTTTGTTAATCCCTCTGCCTATGTTCTCATTTGTCTTCCTATCTGATGTTACTATGTTTTTCAGACACATTAGTGCATCTTTTTAGGTTTATGGTTCAATCCAATGTTTAGCTAATTTAAAATGTTAACTGATTATCAGATAGATTATTTATAACAGCCAATTTTTCTGGAGAAGCTAATAGTATCATGAGTTTTTGAGAAATCAAATGATGCAATATTACAGAAAAACAAAACAAAGCCAAAAGATTGGTACTACTAAATTCTAAATACAGGATTTAACTAAGATAGGTAATTTCACTGGATAGAAAGATATATGACAAAATAGCCAATGATTGCATGAAGTAATGTTAGAAGCTAGATGATCATGAGTAATAAAATGATTTTTGTCATTGCTATAAGTAAAAGTAAAGTAAAGATTCTCTCTCAAGGTCTTGTTAGGTGTTTGGCAATATGGTGTTAGTAAAAAAAGTAGAGACGGGCTCTGTACGCATGCAATGGGTAGAGTTGTTGCAGAAATCCAAAATATGTAAGGTCACCTTTGTCTATGTCCCTGAACATGCAGGAGCACAGGGAAATGAAAGAGCGGACAGGTTGGCTAGCTGTGCTATCGTTGAGGATGGGCAACCAATGGATCGGGCGGACATCATCAATGCCCTCCGAGATGTGGGAAGAGCTCAGGACTTCGACAAAGACAGATCCACGTCACTTCTTCGGATGATGGAAATGGGAGTTAAGATGGGCACAGCCAGAAATAAGAAACTTAGTGACCGTATAAGAAGACTTATCAACCAACATAGAACTGGAGTCGTCAGTCACTGGACACTGCAGGAATTGCTGAGGAGGGGATCTGAGCACCTATGGGCATATTCGGAGTGCAATGATGATGACCCGCAAATAACTCAATGGTGTTAGTAACCATATTTTTCTATGAACACAACACATTTTTAAGTCATATGGTCGGTATAATTTCAAGACCACCTTTACTTCCATGAAAAATCTCTGGTACCCATTTTTAGAGGCTGGGTGAACCTCAAATCCTTGGTGGTTTGCAAAAAAAAATCTGCCGCTTCTGGGGATTGAACCCTGACCCTTCTGATTAGAAAGCATATGCACTGACCTCTCAGCCACTGATGCTTCTATTGTCATAAATGCTTTAATTTCAATTTCTGGTAGTAGTTCTATTAGTATTTTCACCTAATCAATTGTTACTTAATAGTTGATAGGTGGTCATTAAGTGACTTTATAAATGCAACACACAAGAAAATTGTTTGAGGCCACAATATGATTTTACAAAAAAATGTTGAGAATAAATGCACAATTAATAAGAATATAAGAGCATGTTAAATTAAGCTAAAAAAAAGGGGGACTGATTGGTTTCGAGACGAGCTGCCAGTCTCAAGATAAAAAGGTTGTACGTTCAAATCCCAGCTGCACCAGTTGGGATTTTTATTTGCAATTTCTCTTCCTGGCAATGACCTCTGGTCTCAGCAGCGAGGCTCGACTTGAAATGTCAATTACTCATCGATGGAATAAAATATGGGTAAAATATCTCAGAAGATAGAGTTATCTGCCTGTGTGGACGGTGGGTGGCCCTATACTGCCAGGAAAAATATGGATTAACATACAAGATTCAGTTCCTAATCTCTAGGCACTTCACCAGAGGTGAAAACTGACAAACGTAAAAGTGAGGCAAAAGCAGAGAAAAATCTTGTTAACAACACCAGGAGGAGGCAATTATTAGTATTTTTTAGCCTCGTAAATGAGAGTCGAAACAACAAAATTTATTGTGACAGCAGGAAAAATTTAAGGAAGAAGACATTGAGGATAACAAAGAGAAAAATACCAGATAGTTTAAAAGACAGTTTTAGTAGGAAGTTAATTACAGAAATGATAAACAACTGTAGAGATAGAACATTTACAAGGACCTGCAATCACAAATTACATCACACACACACACTTCATAGTGAAATATGTAACTCAACTGCTACAGTTACATTTAACTATCTCTAACAGAACTTCAAAGTCCTTGAAACTGTCCAGGATGGGCCCAAGCTTCTAAACCATTCTAACTAAACCTCATATGTCTAACTTGTTGGCTGAGCTTTCTATTTAAATTCTAGCTATCTAACCTTCACTATCCTGGTGTCAGCGATTCTCGAGATGCCAGCACAATTCCTGATCTAATCCTATCTTGTCTGTTCAAGGTGCTGGTGAGAACTGACTAGTCCAGCTCTTTAGTTTGGCTCATCAACTTTTGTCGTGTGAGTAAAGCCTGATCACGTGATCTCAAGATGTCCTTGAAACTGACCAGTGTTCCCAGTCATTATCCTGTTCACTCTATTAACTCTACTCTCTTAGTACATTATTTAACCCTCTCAAGCTAAAAATCTGGTACAAAGGAAGGCACCGCGAAGGAACAATTCTGTCACAAAATATTCCTAATAGAAACCAAATTGTTAATAGATGGAAATTATAGAAATATATAGAGGCAAAGAGCAAACAATGAATCTTTATTTGCAACTTCCCGCCCTCAAATAAAAATAAATAAAACAAAACAAACTACAGTATTTAGACTCAGGATATAGTAGAGGGAATGCCCATTTTTATCAGTTGAAAGCAACTCAAATGCTGCAGTGCAAGTGTCAAGCTGGTCCTCAACCTACAGGATATATTCTATAAACTTGTGAGCTGTTATGAGTTGAGATTCAAAACATTGCATGAATATAAAAGGACAGAAATAAACTGAGTTTGGGGGGGGGGGGTGTGTGCTGCTGCTAAAATGACCTTCAGGTAAACATGAGATCCAGCCATTTCACTGTGTGGATTTTTGTGAACAGAAAACTGAGTGCAGAAGATTAGTTTATTGTAAACAGGACATCAGAGTCACACAATACAGCCTTTGAGAGCTTGACTTTAAAACGTAAGCATAGCAAGACTGTTGCCTTTGAACATGACATACTGGACTGAGAAACCATGTGCTAAGAAAAAACTTTGAATTGATGGGTGGAAATGTTTATTTGTGGACAGGGATCAGAAACTGTTAAATATATTAATGGAATGAAGAAATAAGTAGAATACAAATCTTGATGAACTAGCATCTGCTTTTACAAAGTTCTTAGATTTATGTTGTGATACACAGAGTAACCAACAGTTAAAAATGTTAGGTCTAGAAATGCCTTGTTCAATGAAATATCTTTCAGATGTGTAAATATTTTTCAGTGCGATTCTTTATCTGAATGCAGACTTTGATGGTGGAGAGTTCTTCTTTGCACATTCCAACAAAACTGAACAGGTAAAGAAAATATTGAAGGTTCTGTCATAATGTTTATGTGTTTTGATCTATTATAAATGAACATTTTTTAAAAAACTCACATACATAGTAAATATCTACTGCTAAATTTTTCTGAACAACTTGGACCAGTTTAATCCTCCACAAAGTGATAACATAATAAGACATTAAAATTGACTTTTTCCTTTATGTGGCATATAAATTGGCATAGATGTTCAGATCTTTCCACAATCATCTGCTGTCCACTATATTATGTATCAATTTGGGGGCCTCGGTAGCCGAGTTGGGAAAACCACCCGACTTGACTACCAACGTTCAGACAACCCATGTTCGATTCCCACTGGGAGCAGTGTGAATTGTATTCGTGGTTGGAAAAAAAAAAATACCCCCACGGTCGACCCAGCCATTGGCAGAAATGGGCACCAGGGTATTACCCTGGGAAGGTGAGGAATGTTGCTTCGCATCTGAGTTTTGATGCTTGAGGCGACGCTATACAGAAATCTCCGAACATTTCTGGATAGGCGGCCGAGCACATATGGGTGTAAAATCACGTGCTAAGACGCCAGTTCAAGTCTCGTACTTTACCTTGACCTTTATGTATCAATTCTGCAAACACAAAGATTAAGGAGAGGTAAAACCATGATGAAATCATGGATTCGAAGAGAAAAATTCCCATCTTTTGTTGCGGCACTAGAATCAGGGACATCTTTACAATTAAATTGAACTGAAATAATTTTCTGAGATGTTTGTTGGATTTCCTCAGGTGTCTGTTAAACCAAAATGTGGTCGTCTGGTAGGTTTCAATGCTGGAGAGTTTCATGGTGTCAAGGCAGTTAGAAGCGGACAGAGATGTGCTTTAGCTCTCTGGTTTACTCTGGATGCATTTTACAAGGAACAGGCCCATATTCAGGTGTGTAACTTTGTTGCTGTTCAATTTTCTCTAATTGATTAAAAACATTGCAAGAGTTAAAACATTAAGTCAATAAACAGTATCAACTAAAATATAACTCAGCTGAAATAGAATGAACACAAACAGATATATAATTGATTTCATGCACACTCAGGATAAAAGACCTGAGAATCTACTGATAGCTGAAAGGTGAAAAGGAGCAGAGGATACATAAAGGAAAGATTATGCATGAAATATTAATTTGGTTTGAAAAAAAAAACACAAAACAAGGTTTTCTCTCTCTCTCTCCGCGATCAAGACTCAATCAGAGTAGGATTCCAGACTCAGTCATGAAGTCAGCTGTCTGTTTAAGCGAATCGATTGCCCCATATAGTTTCTCTTCCAGGGAGGTGGGCGTGGACCACATTGCTCTTCTCAGGTCTGTGTACTGGGGGCAATCCTGTAGAACATGTTTTGTAGTCATATTGTCCAATGTACAGTGGCATTGGCTGGTTGTACCTATTTTGAATTTGGTGAACATGTGATTCCTCATTCTATTGTGGCCAGTGCGTAGGCGAAGTATGATGACTTGATCCCTCCTTGATAGTTGGTGGTATCCGTCACTCTCGTTATGCTTTGGGTGTTCTCGTTTCCATTTTTCATGGAACTGACCTTTGAGGATGGATTTGGCTTCATCATAACTGAGGGGATGGTTCTCTTGTGGTAATCTCCCTCCCTCTTTAGCTAATTTGTCTGCACGTTCGTTCCCGTGTATATTACAGGAGGATTACATCTCTGATGGCCTCAGTTTCTGCTTTAAAGAATTTTCCAGTAGCTATTGACTTGGTGATCTCGTCCCGATTATTCAGCGTCAAGAACACACCTGCCCCTCCATTTCTGGTGGCATTTGTAGCAGAGCCATCTGTGTATATGTGGGACCAAGAGTCCTGTGGGTAGGTATCGTGTGTGTGTTTTTCTGCTACATGTTTTCTTTCTGTGTCTGATTGGGTGCCTTTTTTCATGATTCCTGTTATATTTTCCTTAAGTTCTGGTATTTTATGTTTCCCATGAGGAGACATATCAGATGGACCCAAGGGTTTCAATATTGTTTGGGAAAGTACTGGGTCTCCAGTAGTTAGTTCATTGGCAATTGCAGCGAAGTTGCTCCTCTTTAGTCGTACAATTCCGGAACCAGTTATTCTTTGGTGCATGGGGTGGCTAGGGAGCCTTCTATATTTCTCCGCTTGTTGCATTACTTTAGTGACCCGTCTGTCATCTAAGGGTTGTAAACCTGTTACTGTTTCTAGAGTCTTGATAGATGCAGATTTCATAGCACCAGTGATGATACGGGCAACTTGGTTCTGTGTTCTGTTAATTTTGCTAAGGTGTGATTTGGAAGCCATGGCTCAGGCTATGACTCCATACTCTAGAACTGGTCTGACTCTTCCTACGTATAGTCTTTTCAAAATATTGCTGTCTGCCCCCCCAGTCCGTTCCTGCCAATTTCTTCATAATATTTGTTCGTTTTCTGGATTTTTTCCTTGCTCTGTCTATCTGATTTTTCCAAGTCATTCTGCGATTCATGGTGACGCCAAGATATGTTGGGTTTTGTTTAATTGGGAGTGTATGGTCTTTTATCTTCAAGTTTCCAGAGAGTGTGTTTCTTGATAGGCTGAAAATTGTATATGTAGTTTTTTTTTCGTTGATTGATAAGAACCAGGTGTTTGTCCATTTTTCAAGTTCACCTAGGTTTTGAAGATCACTTATTTCACTTGTTGAAGTAAGGTACCTTGTACTGCCACTCACAAATGGATAAATGAACTTGTAGTTTACAGGTGGGCCCATAACTGCATCAGTCATTATTGAAGATAATAAAATTTGGAGTCAAGTATAGAACAAGTTGTAAGGAGTGTTTGATATTGAGTGCAGAAGCAACAGATTAGAGAAACTGGCCGTACAGTTAAACTTTGTCACCTCATCAAAGTGGCTGAGCACTTAAGGGGCTATGAATATTTGTTAAAATCCTGCCAAGCTACATCTGTACCTTTATCAATTAAATCTATAAACTCATCATCATCGAGTGCCATCTCTGCAACGAAGGTTGGCTACCATGTAGCGCCATTCTGCTCTGTCTCTTGCTTTTATGGTGCAGGTTGTCATAGGTTGGTTTGTCCATCATTTGATGTTACTTGTCCATGTTAGTCTTGGTCTGCCTCTGCCTCTTTTACCTTGTATTTTCCCCTCCAGGATTACTTTTAGTAGGCTGTTGTGTCTTTTAACATGGCCCAAAAATCACATTTGTCTTGTTTGAAATGTGTTTAGTAGTTCTCTTTTCATTTTTAGTAAATGAAAGAGCAGACAGGTTGGCTAGCTGCGCTGTCGTTGAGGACGGGCAACCAATGGATCGGGCGGACATCATCAATGCCCTCCTAGATGTGGGAAGAGCACATGACTTCGACAAACACAGATCCACGTCACTTCTTCGGATAAAAGAGATGGGAGTTAAGATGGGCGCAGCCAGAAATGAGAAACTTAGTGGGCGTGTAAAAGAGACTTATCAACCAACATAGAACTGGAGTCGTCAGTCGCTGGACACTGAGGGAATTGCTGAGGAGGGGATCTGAGCACCTATGTACATGTTCGGAGTGCAATGATGATGACCCTCAAATAACTCAATAACTCATTTTTAGTTATTTTAAGACCTCATCATTTTATTTTATTTTATTTCCATCCAATTCTACCTATTCTTCTATATATCTACATTTCAAAGACTTAAATTCTGTTCTGTTTTCTTGTCTAGTGTCCATATTTCTGCACCATATAGAAATATTGAGAAGATATAACATTTTGCTATTCTTAGTTTTAGCCCTGGTGTTATTTGTTTTGTAGTTTTCATGGCATTTAAATTACTTTTTGCCATTCATATTCTTTTGTTTATTTCAGTTTTACATTTTCCATCCCTGGTTATAGTATGTCCAAGGTAGTTGTAGTTCTGATCTGTCTCCAGGTCTATTCCTTCAGTTTTGATATACACTTGTTGGTGGGTTTTTAGTATTTTCTTTGTTTATGATCATAGTTTTAGTCATAGTTTAGTCTATTAACTAATAGTAATTAATTAAGAGTAATTGATCTTACAGGTATTAATTACATAGTACCAATATCATTTATATTTATCTCTCCTTGGATGTTCATCTTTTTGTGTTGTTAGTTTACGGAAAGCCACAATAACTACACCTTTAGGCCCAACACATCCATCTTTGGCATGGATAGATTTTACCTAACAATTTTTGGCCAGATATGGCCATTTTTAGCCTACATTTTTTTTTACTTTTAACTTGCCAAGTGTCCTTTATCATGTGCAAGTGCATACAGGACCTCCTGTTTTTCACCATTTTCCAAGAAGGTTAGGCATCTGATCTCACTACCCAGAGCCCAGGGGAGATTAAAGCCACAAAGGATCCATGAATTTGAAGTTAAAAATTCCCACCTTCTGTGGTAAGATTTGAACCTGGGACCTTCCTGTCATGAGGTCGATGTCTTACCTCTGATCACCCAATCCCTGAATTTCCATCATAAAAAGACATATTTGTTATTATTTTCTTTTAGAGTGCAACCTAGAAGGTATTAGAATAGTTTCTGCTAACCAACAACAAATATAAAAAAGATACAAATAATGCGTCCAGTGAAAGATGTGCATTGTAAAAGTTCAAGGAATTATTTTAGAATAGAACTTGTACAAAAATCATCGAGTCTTGAGGGCAGCATGGACTGGTGCATTGTCATAGTGGAGATGGCAAGGTGTTTTGTGCCACCATTTGTTGGTCACTTTCTTTTCTTCATAACCATCTCAAGACCTCAATGAAGAAAGCAGATATAACTGTTCAACCCAGAAGCACAAATGCCTTGTGAACAATTCTCTTTTGATGTAAAAAACAAATAAACATAGATTTAAAGTAGCTCTTGACTTGTCTCGCTCTCTTCAGTTAAGGTTTCTGTAGACTTCCCTATTGGCTGGATTGTCTTTTGGTTTCTACATCACAGCCCCATTTTTGCATTCACCAGCTCTTACCTCTGATGAAGTCCCTAGAGACTAGAAACTGAATTTTACATGTTAATTCGTTTTTTCCTGGCAGCCGTGTGCACAGTGGACCCTCGCCACAAAGGCAGATAACTGTCTTCGGAGGTGCTCATATTTTTTTTCCTGTCCATGAACAATTGCATGAACAATTGACGTTTCAAGTTGGGCCTCGCTGCTGAGACCAGGGGTGATTGCCGCTGAGAGAAATTATAAATAAAAATTCCAACTGGTGCAGCCTGGATTTGAACTCACAATCTCTCTGTCTCGAGGCAAGATGCCAGCCTCGAGACCAACCAGTCCCCCAAGCCCCATTTCATCACTCTTAATGATAGTAGAAAGAAAGTTGGGATCATTGGCAGCAAGTGCCTTCTGTTCTGAACAAGTTTCAAACATTTGCTACTTTTGGTCAGTTGGTGACAAACTTTGATACGCCAGCTCATACTCTGTTCCCCAAAAGCTGACTTCAGCATTGTTTAGCATTTTGTAACCATTTTTCCTAACTTGAAACAAAATTTGAGTCAAATACACTGCTCATGGGAATCCATCATGTCACAAATCAAAGAGAAGCATCTAACACATATTTATAAAAAATATGTTTTGTTTTCATTTCATATGTTTGCATCTCTTCTATTCCTCACAGATGGCTTATTTCATCATACTGCTCATTCATGTAGTGTGGGTCATGATACTAATAGCCTAAGTCATAACCATTCTCTGCACGAACATGGGAAATTCAATCCCAGTTTATGTTTACTGCATATCGTGTGTATTAAACTTATTATCAACACTTACCTATGTATGTAAAAGTTGGAAAACAGCAAAAGGATTGAGAAAAAAACTAAACACTTGTGAAGACAAATGCCTAAGAAAAAGAGAATTAGCCATGCAACCAAAGATCTCATCTACAATTAGGAAGAGAAGATGGACACATGTTGGCCATGTGCTGAGAAGAGACAACAAGAAAATTTCAAAACAGGCTCTTCCATGGGAAACATCAGAATACAAAAAGAAGAGGAAGACCTAGAGAGACATTGAAAAGAACACTATTAAGCTAAGCACGGTTGGTAGGCATAGACACATTAGATAAGATCAAGCATCTCGCCCAGAATAGAGATGGGTGGTGAACAATACTACAAGCCCTATGCGATGTCTAACGGCACAGGAAGGATGAAGATAGAGATATAACACATATATATATAAACATATAGCTTTTATTATGAATGTTGAATCTGTACTGAGCAATGTTTATAATTTGTTTGTTTTTGTTTTCAACTTCTTTATAGGCTTGGAAAGCTTTGACACAGTTTGAGAAAGAGAAGGAAGCTAAAGATAATGCAGTTCATGAAGAACTGTGATAGTAAATATTTACAGTGGAAATGAATAGCAGACAAATGTAAATTTGTGTTGCCACTGTGCTTTATTTGTGAGACAGTGCACATATGAATAGAAATGCATATCTTAGTTATATAGAGAGTGTGAGAGGGTCACAAGGAACAATTACATACTGAGAGTTGTTAGTCTTCTGATTGTTTTTTTAATACTAATAAATAACAAACTAACAATGACTCAAAGAGCCATAAATAAACTCTACAAATACACCAGATTAAGAGGAAGACCGAGAAAGAGATGGATAAAGGGAATACTAGAGTCACTAGGAGGGATAACACCAGAAGAGGCCAACAGAAGAGCAAAGAATCGCAGATTGTATCTCCCCTCGACGCCAACGGCAATGGAGGAAGGATTGAAGAAAGAAGAAGAATAAATAACAAATAACTCATATCTTCTCTCCAGCAAATCCAGCAGTGTGAAACATTGAATGAAAAGTATGCACAGTTATAAATAATGACAGTGAGCATATGTAATAATTAAGCATGTCGTAAGAGGCGACTAAGGAGGTTGATGGATATATTGACAAGCTGTCATTGTAAAAAGTATTGTGGAAACAGAGCCATAGATTTTAGAAGCAATGATTTCTGCAATATCTGCCATTTTGGCACGCAGGGTTTCTGTTTTTGAGATTGTGGATGTGCCGCCTTCGGCTCGAAAGAACAATAGATAGATATGTAATAATAAACTGTTGAGAAATTATGTTAAATATTTATAAATTATGAGAGAAGTTATTTCATAGTACACATATTTATATGAGAGGAGATCTATTCATCATCAAGTACCATGCCTGCTGGCGTAGGTGATCATGTTTCTCCACAATTTTCTATCTTGACAGTTATTTATCATTTCTTTTGTTGACCTACTGCCAAGCCATTCTCTTAAGCTGTTTTGGTATCTTTTCTCTTTGCTTACCTCTATCTCTTCATCCCTCAATTTTCCCAGTTGTCAAAAATTATTCCAGCTGTTCCCTTCTCATTACATGACCCAAATGATGATTTTTTTTCTTCCTAATATTGGAAATTAGCTCTCTTTTTGCTTTGGCCTCTTTCAGAACATTTTCTTTACTCCTCTTCCATGGTATTCTCATTATTATAAACCACAATTCTACAGCCTCCAGTGATTTGGAAACCCTCTAGCCTGCTGTAACTGTGAGAGAAAACATGTTGATCATTTTTAAACCATATAAATTTTGAGAAAGCTGAAATTTGGAAAACATATACATGCAGTAAGTGAAAATATAATTTAAACAATTACTCAGAAAAATTTAATAATGAAAATTATGATTTTAACAATTCTTGAAACTCTCAAATTACTATTAATTGCAAAAGAAATAGAGTTTTTTAATTCATGATAATTGAAAAGCTCATTTGTATGCGAGACTTCAAAACTAGAAGTAGTTATGAACTAGACTGATAATTATAAAATGTACATATTGTGGTTTTTTTCTTCTTCATAATAATGCCTTTATTTGCTGTCATTTTCCATGTGAAAAATGTGAAGAAATATAATATGTTTGTATAGTGAATGATGCGAGACAATCTTCATTTTAAGGAGTTGAACAATAAAGAAAAATAAAAGTCAGATACAGAGTCAGTTATTACCAACTCTACAGGGATGGCTTTATGTACTGTTGAGAATTTTAATCTTTCGAATTGCATGTTTATTGTTATCAAGGAAACATTGCCTTCATCTCATTTATATAATGCTTGTTTATATCATACTTTTTGTGGTGTTTGTTCTACTATTTAAGACTAAATTTTTGGTTTCTTGTGTTCTATTACTTTAGGAATTTTGTCAGTATTATTTACCTTTTAAATATATTGATATGATTTGATAACAAATTGTGTAAGAAAGTTGCAAAGTATAAAGTACATTAATAATTAATGGAATCATTGTTACAATCTTTTTACTTGTTACTGTTAACTTTGACAAGAAGTCAAAGTGTTTGTCTCTGTTAACCTGAACTGTCTTGCTATTGAATTTAGCTATTATTATCTCTTTTTTTTTTTTTAGTGATGAATATTCACTCTCAAGGATTTATTCTTTGAATAAATGAAAATGAAAACATCCAACAACGCCTAGGTTGAAAGTTGGCAGCGGCTCATATTTGATTGTTTGCATCAGAACTAATGATCCAAAACTAGTCTAGACCATACATCATCTTCCAGTGCTAGGTTTACAAACAGAATAACCAGTCTAAGGATCAAAGAGTGAAGTAAACCTAGTACTCAAAAAACATCAAGCTGAAGTTGAGTGTGTTGGGCCAGAGTACCTACTAGTACACTTTGTACACCAACAAAGTACACTTTTCTGTACACCACAATACAATATGTCAATGTCCTTCAAATGTCATTTTAAGTATGAAAAGAATAGCATGTAAATTGTATTGACAACTCTATGTATAAATGACAGAAAACTAATAACAACAGCATTTTGGCATATAAACTTGGAAATAAAAACAAGAAAAACATAAAATTGTATTTAATAACATGGGTGAAAAATAGTAAAGCATTTCTCATCATCGCTCCATATGTTATTTTGTATTGTTCTTGTCTTTATCTTTGTCATCTGATGAGATTTCATATGTCGAAACATTGTATAAAAAAAAGTAAAGTACCCCCGTCACGCCAAGTGGCGTATAGGGAAATATGGTGTTAGTGACCCTATATTTTACAGACCTTCAGCACATGATTTTTGGGTAATGTGGTCAGTATTACGCCCGTGCTGCTTTACTTTCCCAGAAAAACATCCAGTACCCATTTAAGGCTGGGTGAACCCGGAGCCGTCGGTTGGGATCGAACCCTACCCCTTGTCCGTGGTAGTCCAGTTCACTAACCACTGAGCTATCGCGGCTCGAAACATTGTATACCTCTGCAATATATCATACATCATCAAGGATGGGTGACATCTCCACATCGAAGGTTGGCTACCCTGGAACGTCATTGCACTCTGTCTTTTGCTTTAATGAGCCACAATAGCTCAGTGGTTAGTGAACTGGACTACAAAGGACAAGAGGTAGGGTTCGATCCCAACCGACGGCTTCCGGTTCACCCAGCCTTAAATGAGTACCAGATTTTTTTCTGGGAAAGTAAAGCGGCACGGGCGTAATACCGACCACATTACCTCAAAAATCATGTGCCGAAGGTCTGTAAAATTTATGGTCAGTAACACCATATATCCTATACGCCACTTGACGTGACGGGGGCACTTTACTTTTTTTTTACTTTTGCTTTAATAGTGCAAGTTGTCATAGGCTGATTTGTCCATCATTTGATGTTACTCATCCATGTTAGTCTTGGTCTTTCTCTGCCCTTGCCACCTAGTAATTTCCCTTCCAAGATTCATCATCATCATCAAGTATCGGGCCTGCTGGCGTAGGTGATAATTTTTCTCCACAACTTTCGATGTCGACAGTAATTTATCATTTCTGTTGTTGACCTTCTGCCAAGCTATTCTCTTAAGCTGCCTGGTATCTTTTCTCTTTGCTTCCCTCTATCTCTTCGTCCCTCAATTTTCCCAGTTGTTACAATATATTCCAGTTGTTCTCTTCTCATTACATGGCCAAAAAATGTTGATTGTTTCTTCCTAATCTAAGAATCATGAATCTTCCAAGATTACTTTTAGTAATTCTAACTTGGAATTTTGAGTTTAATGTGTATAGTTTGTTTGTTATAACTGATGAAGGCTTTTGCCGAAACATTGTAGCCTGTCTTGTCTTTCTGTTAGTTTAGCTGCTCAATACCATTTTATGTTTATTTTCATTTAGTAGGCTGCTGTGTCTTTTAACATGTCAGAAACATATAATTTGTCCCCTTTAAATTGCGTTTAGTAGTTCTTGTTTCATTTTTAGTTGTTTTAAGACTTCATCATTTGTTTCTTTTTCTTTTCATCCAATTCTTCACATTCTTCTAAGAATCCACATTTCAAATTCTTAAATTTGCTGTTCTATTTTCTTGTCTAATGTCCATGCTTCTGCACCATACAGGAATTTTGAGAAGATATAGCAATATTTTGCTATTCTTAGTTTAGGAATGCTGGGAAGATATAACATTTTGCTATTCTTAGTTTAGGAATGTTGGGAAGATATAACATTTTGCTATTCTTATTTTAGGGATGCTGGGAAGATATAACATTTTGCTATTCTTAGTTTAGGAATGTTGGGAAGATATAACATTTTGCTATTCTTAGTGTAGGAATGTTGAGAAGGTATAACATTTTGCTATTCTTAGTTTAGGAATGTTGGGAAGATAGAATATTTTGCTATTCTTAGTTTAGGAATGTTGGGAAGATGTAATGATTTGCTATTCTTAGTTTAGAAGGTACACCACTATGAGTATCTTCCTGTTATATAGATCAAGGAAGTAACATAAAATAGAAGACCAGAAGCAGGATAGTAAAGACTGCAGCAAATTTTAAGAACTTGGAGAACTGATATCAAAATAATAAAATACTAAGTAGGAAAATTAAACTTAGAATATTCAACTCAAATGTATTATCAACCATTTCGAATGTTAATGAAAGCTGGAAAACAACAAAAGAGATTGACAAAATACTAAACGCTTTTGAAGACAAATGACTAAGAAGGATACACTGTGTACAATGGAATGAAATCAGAACTAATTTAGAGATAAGAGAAATGGCTACATGTAACCAATTATCTTATCTGCTATTATGAATAAAAGATGGACATATGTTGGGATTGTGGTGAGCAGAAACAACAAAAGAACTTTAAAACAGACTCTTAAATTGAAATCATAAGGATAATGAAAAAGAAAGACAGAGAGACACTGAAAAGAACACTGATAAGAGAAGCAAAGTTAGCAATCATATACTCAAACATCTCACCAAGATTAGAAATGGATGGTGAAAATCACTCTGAGCATTATGTGACATCTAGCAGTTCTGGAAGGATCAAGATATATATATATTTATTTATTTATGCCAATTCCTAATTTTTTTTTAAAGAGCAAATGATGACGTAGAAGAAGAGTAGTTGAAAGCAATAGCTTTTAAAACTTTGCTTTTCAGTATAGAGAGTATGTGGCAGAGTGGTTTAAACCAGATCTTTTCCATTCAGATGCATGCAGGCCAAATTCCCATAAGGGTCTAATATTTTTTTTTTTCTAAAAGGGATAGGGACATGAAATGTAAACCTTATGTTGTCCTGTAAACTTTTTCTCTGTTCATTAATTAATTTTACTCCTGCCACTTTTTCACTTATTGGAAATGTAATCATTTTAATTAAAATGTTGCATAAAGTCTCATTTAAAGAAATTTAATATGTCTTAGATTTAACTACATCATTTCATAATTACATTTTAATTTGTGAACAAAATTTGTACAAAATATATTTACATTATGTTGTTTGCCTGAAAAGACGGTTAGAGGTCACAGAGATGGGATTTCTCAGAAGAATGTTGAAAGTTTCCTAGACAGCTAAAAAAACCAAGGAGGAAATTCACAAAGAGGCCAACACAAAAAGAGAGCTCCTAAAAACATCAGGAAGAAACAATCAACATTTTTTTGTCATGAGAAGAGCAAAGTTGGAATACTTGGCTACACCAGGAAAAATACATGGATAGAGAGATCACGGACGACAAAGAGAAAATACTAGATAGCTTGGTGTCATGGCATGCAAACAGTCAACAATAGAACTATGTTGCACCATAGATAGAAGATTGTGGAAGGACAGATCGCCTATGCCAGCTGGTATGGCACATGATGACGATGATGTTTGTCTGTATCCCTCGATGAAGACCATGTTGTTATCTCTGGTGGTAGAGTTGGTTCACAACTAAGGGTGGGCTCAGAGATTAACCAGAGAACCCAATATATGCCATGAAGTGTCTGTCCACAGTTAGCACATTTATCCAGTAAAAGAAAGTCTATTTTTGTATTTTATTTTGACTTATGAAGTGATTCTGGATGATTTCTTATTTTTTTTCCCCCAAACTTGTTCATTAAAAAAAATAAAAAACATTACGGCACATTCCCATTACTGGGGTTTGCCAGGACGACTTATAGGACCAAAATCAAGTTTGCTTTTCTAGTGCAGTTGCCACAAGGTGTTCAGTTTTTATTTTGCTCCTGTAGGAACAACTTTTTAACCCTACCGAGGATTTGAACCATAGTTCTCTTGGTTTGGAGCTCAACAAGTTATTGATTCTGTCACCTGCTCTCCTATTTTTCAAAGCTTGCAGTTGTTGTTATGAATCCAGCAGGAACTTGTGAGCTGATGCCCTTCAGCCCAATGCCATGTAATGATATCTGCAGATATTTATGAGTTCTCTTGTAGTTCCGTACAAGGTGTTCCATTTATCAGGTCTTTGAGGAAGTAGAGATGCTCTGATGTCAGTGAGCTTTGGACAGTGAAAAAAGGTGAAGCTCTACTGTTTCATGTGAGTGTTTACTAAGTGGACTTGCTGAAGTTTCATAACTTGCATTCAATTTACATATATTTTTCAAAGCCAAATTGAGCATAAGGGCATCAGACTCCACTAATCGTCATGATTGATAAACAATGCTTTAGCTTTTTAATGCTCTTAATCATGTCCTTGAACATTTTCTTCTGCTCACCTTTTTATCTTCTCACCATAAAATTGCTTTTTGGGTATACATTGACTTAGCATGCAAGCCAAACCTCTAGCCTATCTCACTTGTGTTGTGATTGTACATTTCACTGGAATTTTAAATGTATCCTGCAGTCCTGTATAGCAAGGCTAATACATCAAACATTGCAGTATTTAAAAAAAAAAAATCCAAATCTGGTTTTTTATTTCACTTCTTTTACTGTTGTAAATGATTTGTCCTGGGAAGACAAATTAGAGTAATAAAAACAATGTGTTTGGTTGTAGTGACTAAATAAAAACATTTTGATTGGTTGCAGTGACTAAATAAAAACATTTTGATTGGTTGCACAACAGAACATCAAAGGGGGGTAGGAATACTGATAAAAAGAGAGCTACAAAAATATATAAGTACCCACTGGACATACAGTGATAGGATTATACTACTCAAGTTGAAAGCAAAACCATTCGACATAGCAATAATACAGACATATGCACCTACTCAAGACTACACAGATGAACAAATAGAGGCATACTATGAAGACCTAAATAAAGTTATGAAGCAAGTGAAATCTTCAGACATCTTGATTGTAATGGGTGACATGAATGCTAAAGTAGGAAAAGGTAGATATAAGACAATTATAGGAAATCATGGTTTAGGAAAAAGAAATGACAGAGGAGAAAGATTAATACAATTCTGTGAAGAAAACAGGCTGATAATATGTAACACCTACTTTGAGCAAGAGAAAAGGAAACTATACACATGGAAAAGCCCTGGAGATAGGAAGAGGAATCAAATAGATTACATAATGATAAAAGAAAGGTTCCGTAACAGCGTAAAGAAAGCCAAAACCTACCCAGGAGCAGATATTAATTCTGATCACAATCCTGTAATGATTAAAATGAAAATCAAACTAAAGAGAAACAAGCAAAAATCTGATTCATCAACAAACCCACTCGACATAACAGCTTTAAATCAAAACGATATTAAAGATACCTATACAATACAAGTAAAGAACACATACCAGAAGCTGCTAGAGGAAGGAATTGAACAATACAGAAGAGAAAATCCTGATGAAAAAGTAACAACCAAATGGCAATGCATAAAGAAAAGCATACAAAAAGCCTGCGACACCTTACCCAAAAGAGAAAAGAACAAAAAACAAAAATGGATAACTAACACCATCTTAGAAAAAATGGAAGAAAGGAGACAAGCGAAGAACACTGCCCAATACAATAAAATAGATAATGAGATACGCAAAATGTGCAAAAAGGCAAAAGAAGACTGGCTCAGCCAAAAATGTAGAGAAATAGAAACTATGGAAAGCAAACAAGACCTAAGAGGAATGCACACAGAAATAAAGAGAATGACTAATAAAAATAAAAAAGCCACAGAAGGTGGATGCATTGCAGACAAAAAAGGAAAAATGCTAACAGACAATAAGGATATCATAGATAGATGGCAGGAATATATAACAGAACTATTTCATGATCAAAGGGACAAGAAACCAGTTATAAAATGTACATCAGGCTATAAAATCTTAAAATCTGAGGTGGAAAAAGCTATAAAACAATGAAAAGGGGAAAAGCAGCAGGACCTGAAAGCATACAGATAGAGATGATACAGGCACTTGAAGATTTTGGCATTGAAGTGATTACAGACATATGCAACGACATATACCACACAGGATACATACCAAATGAACTAAAAACATCAACTTTCATTGCATTGCCTAAAAAGAATGGTGCAGTTGAATGCAGTGACTTTAGAACAATAAGCCTAATGAGCCATGTTACAAAAATCTTGCTAAAAGTTATACAAGGAAGGATTCAGAATAAAATCAATACTGAATTAGATGAGCAGCAATTTGGATTTAGGAAAAATAGCGGGACAAAAGAAGCCATATTCTGCATGAGAACATTAATCGAAAAATACACAGAAGTAAACAAACCAATATATGCCTGCTTCATAGACTACACCAAAGCTTTTGATAGAGTACACCACAAACAACTTATAGAATGCCTAAAAGAGATACATCTAGATGACATGGATATACGACTAATATGCAATCTATACTGGGAGCAAACAGCAATAATAAAATATAACAAAGAGTTCTCTACACCCATTGATATAAAAAGAGGAGTAAGACAAGGATGCATCCTATCACCAAGCTTGTTCAATCTATACACTGAGCAAATCTTTAAAAACATCATAGAGATGCCAGGCCTACAAATTAATGGAAAGATAATCAATAACCTAAGATATGCTGACGATACTGTACTACTAGCAGAAAATCCTAAAGACCTACAACAATTACTTAATGTAATAAACACGACAAGCAAAAAATATGGACTAGATATGAATATCAAAAAGACTAAAACTATGATCATAAACAAAGAAAATACTCAAAACCCACAAGTGGATATCAAAGTTGAAGGAATAGACCTGGAGACAGTTCAGAACTACAACTACCTTGGACATACTATAACCAGTGATGGAAAATGTACATCTGAAATAAACAAAAGAATAGGAATGGCAAAAAGTAATTTTAATGTCATGAAGGACATACTAACATCAAAACAAATAACACCAGAGCTAAAACTAAGAATAGCAAAATGTTACATCTTCTCAATATTCCTATATGGTGCTGAAACATGGACATTAGACAAGAAAACAGAACAGAGAATTGAAGCCTTTGAAATGTGGATATATAGAAGAATAGGTAGAATTGGATGGAAGGAAAAGAAAACAAATGACAGTCTTAAAACAACTAAAAATGAAAAGAGAACTTCTGAACACAATTAGAACAAGACAAATGCGATTCTTAGGCCATGTTAAAAGACACAACAGCCTACTGAAAGTGATCCTGGAGGGGAAAATACAAGGTAAAAGAGGCAGAGGCAGACCAAGATTAACATGGACGAGTAACATCAAAAGATGGACAAATCAACCGATGACAACCTGCACCATCAAAGCAAGAGATAGAGCAAAATGGCGCTCCATGGTAGCCAACCTTCGTTGCGGAGACGGCACTCAATGATGATGATGATGATGATGATGATGATTGGTTGCAGTGACTAAATAAAAACATTTTGATTGGCTGTAGTAACTGTTCAATTAATGTAATAAACCACAAGGAATAGGTGTACTGTAATACAGCTTAAAGCATTTATTTTAGTCTCTCTCTCTCTGCGATCAAGACTCAATCAGAGTGGGATTCCAGACTCTCTCATGAAGTCAGCTGTCTGTTTAAACGAATCGATTGCCCCATATAGTTTCTCTTCCAGGGCGGTGGGCGTGGACCACATTGCTCTTCTCAGGTCTGTGTACTGGGGGCAATCCTGTAGAACATGTTTTGTAGTCATATTGTCCAATGTACAGTGGCATAGGCTGGTTGTACCTATTTTGAATTTGGTGAACATGTGATTCCTCATTCTATTGTGGCCAGTGCGTAGGCGAAGTATGATGACTTGATCCCTCCTTGATAGTTTGTTGTATCCGTCACTCTCGTTATGCTTTGGGTGTTCTCGTTTCCATTTTTCATGGAACTGACCTTTAAGGATGGATTTGGCTTCATCATAACTGAGCGGATGGTTCTCTTGTGGTAATCTCCCTCCTCTTTAGCTAATTTGTCTGCACGTTCGTTCCCGTGTATATTACAGTGTGATGGTATCCACTGAATGACTACTCTCTGGAAGTTATTGCATAGTTAGTCCAGGTTGTTCTCAAGTCATCTAGTTCATTGTTCTTGGGGCTTTTTAGAGCTGATAGTACTGACAATGCATCAGTCAGAATCACCAATTTATTGTGCATGTTATTTTTGTGTTGAGTAGCCAGTGTTGCAGCATCTCTGATGGCCTCAGTTTCTGCTTTAAAGTTGTTTGAGGATTTTCCAGTAGCCATTGCAGATTGTCTTTTATATAGGGGGATTCTGCCCTTAGATGGTTGGCCCTCCCAGCTTTACGAGCACCATCTGCCCAAGCTTGATGTAGTAATTAGTGGTGATTAGACCATCACCATCACACATCAAACAACAGACTATAAGACCCTCCTAGCTATCACGAACTTCCGGGAGTCTCACCGATGCTTACAAGTCATGTACGAAACCTGGCTATGCGACTAACTTCATGACCTAGCTCACACAACAATGGCTGCACTCACAATATCCCAGTTACTATAGTAAAAGCGGCCAACAGCACACGAAAGCTGATGCACAATTCCAAAGCGAAAACTGCTACTGACTAGATTGAGCAGACTTAGCAAGGAGTTGTACAATGCAAGAACTTGGCGTCATACAATTACATCGGCGGTTTTGGAACATCACACGATGTGTTGACGTAATTCGCATATATCGCTAGGCAGGGGAAGGTCGCATTCACAAACTTTTGACTTGACAATGAAGAACATTGAGGTGAGTACAACCTGTTATCATCGGCGAACTTTACTAACTGGATCAGTTGATTAACTCAGACGCAGAAAATTACACCGTAGAGCCGAAGCTAATCAGTTCCCTAATGTAACTTCTGCAGCGGTCCAGCGAATGTGACCTCATTCCACCATGTTTGGAAACGGAAGTATTCTAGTCTTATGTGCCATGAAGCTTAGAGAGCTGTAGCTTAGCTTTCTATCCTGGATCATATATATCATGTATATCAAATAAACATTTTTTCTAAAATGTTAATATCAAATTATTTTTTCCAAAGGCATATATACAACTTTTATCAAAAACATATATTTGTAACTTTTTAAAAAGGTATATGTCAATTTAATGTTTGAAAAGAATTGACGTCAGATTATATTTTGTTTAAAAAAAGAAATAACATTATTAACAAATAGCGAGCTTTAAGGCTTCACATGATAGACATTTTTTAAAAATATTTTATCAGAGAAGATAACATTACTCCTGCCAATGACATTGTGTGATCTCATCTTGTTTGTAGCACTTTCATTAAACAATTTGAAAACTACCATACTGCTATTTTTTGTAATTTGTTTACAAATAAATTTTATGAACTTACCTGTTTAAGGTCTTTTGTCTTAAAAAAAAACAGTTTGATTGATTGGTGTAAACCAATTTAGTTGTTGAGTGACTCATATGACTTTGTTTAGAACGTCTTTGATTTAAGAAAGAATAAAAGAGCTTTATTGTTCAATGATAGTAGTTCTTTCTAACGTTAAAGTAACATAAATAAATAAATATAATTGTTCATGGTATGATGGAATGGCTTTAAGCAAAAGTAAATGGGCAAAACTCTAGCAGTGCCCCACTGGATGAGCACATAGTATTTTAAGCATTTGAAAATTGATGCAAGTTGATCTGGTAGCACCAGTCAAACAACATTCAGAGTTGACACCAGACTTCAAATGTGATTGATTAAGTAATTGTTTTATTTGAATTTGTAATGTTGTAGTGATGATCAATGAGATCGAGATGCTTGCACAGAACAGAGACAAATGGCGAGATTTGATGGAAGATCTTTGCAAGGATTGAGACTGCTAGAAAGAAAATTTCGTAACAGGGAAAGAGTATCTGAGTCTATGCCTATGGGCTGACTAAGCCTTTAATGGTCAATAGATAGATATAATGTTGTAGTACAGTACTGATGAGTCCACAATCCTAGACTGAAGATGATCGCAGATTCCAGTCTACAAAATTAACTGAAAATTCTACATAATTGTCAAAATCTTTATCCGCAGCAGATGTAAAATTATATTTTCAAGTGAAAGATTCATTAAGGTATGGAAGTTTACTTCTAATTTCTAAAAAAAATTTGAAGAAATCTAAATTGTTATGCTACTTAAAATTGTATGTATATATAGTATATTATATAGCCACAGAGATAGGATTTCTCAGAAGAATGTTGAAAGTTCCCTGGACAGCTAAAAAGACCAATGAGGAAATTCTCAAAGGGGCCAACACTAAAAGGGAGCTCTTAAAAAAAAAAAAACATCAGAAGGAAACAATCAACATTTTTCGGGCACATCATGAGAAGAGGAAAGTTTGAATTCTTGGTTACAACTGACAAAATAAAAGGAAAGAGAAATCGCGGTCGACAAAGAGAGAAAATACTGGATAGCTTGGTATCATGGCATGGAAAACAGTCAACAACAGAACTGATACGATGCACTGTAGATAGAAGATAGTGGAAGGACATAATCGCCTACGCCAACCGGTATGACACATGATGATGATATAGTATATAAAAATAGCTTGAAATAAGTCATAAAGTGGGGACGGGGTGAAAGGGGGCCTGGAGGTAAGATGTCGACCTCTGAACAGGAAGGTGGTTCCATTAGTGGAAACATTTGTCAAAAATAAATAAAGTTGAATCTGTGTAGCTTCGTAGCGTTCCCTGGTCTCTGTGTAATGAGATCCTAAGTCTATCCCTCTCGAATAACGACAAAAAAACAAAACAAAAAAACACACACGCGCACGCACACACACACCAACACACACCGACACACATACACACATACACACAGAGCTCTCGTGTGCCTCAAGCGCACGTTAAAGAACCATGGCAGCTAAAAAATGGAAAAGAGTAAGCTATAAAGTGGCTTCTGTCCGGGGAAAATTAATAGCAAAAAATCTATCTACGCCGATGTATACCATGCCGTGTTGAGGAGCTCGTGCACGTATGTCAGGGTTGTCCTAGAAGATTATCGATTTTTTCGAGACAATAAAAATCGGAACACTAGTGGATTCGTCCAGTGATGATGATCCTAACATAAGACAATTTAATATTGAAGTTTTTTTTTTTTTTTTTTTTTTTTTACATATAACGCAGACCCCCCCCCCCCCCCCCCCCCCCCATTTCTTTTGATGCCATTTAAACCGGTTATAGTCCAGAGAGCAAAAATTTAATTCAGTAGAAAAAACAAAGATAACTATTCTATGTCATATAAAGGTACCTTGTACAAAAGTATTAGTTGCCAGTGTAAGCCGCAGAACAAACGTTAGCAGCTGTGATGTAATTTACAATAGCATGATACCTGTCTACCTGTATAGAGCTGATATTGACTGAGTAGATGGAGACTTCTCACGTTACATTGTTCCAACCTGCGGGATTTGGATTTGCTTAAAAGCACGGCCATTTTGTCCGCAGCAGCCATTATATGCAGCCTGGACTATCTAAGCAAGAGGCAGAGCGGGGTGGCGCTCCGCTGTAGCCAACCTTCGATGCGGAGACGGCACTCAATGCTGATGAGTCATTATATTATTCCTTATTCGCGACATGGGCGTAGAGTGGTTCTTTTTGCGATGGGGTTACATAAATGGTTCGTTGATATTAAGTCTAACCCAAACGTTCACCGAGGATAAACGCGAGCTCATTTAATTATAAATGTATATAGCTAGCCTGCATACTCGTCACCTCGAAGCATTATTTTCTGCTTCTTCTCGACGATCACGCAGCTTTATCGTCCCCCTGTTTAAAAAAAAAAGACGTTAAATTGGCGTATATTGCGCCGTGTCGTAGTTATTGTAAGCTGCGATATCTGCGCCTTTTACATCCAACTTTAGGATATGTTTTGGTATTGGGTTTGCTTCCCACTTCTATCCCTACTTCCTGGCCAGACTAATATAAGACCCCTCGCTACCAGTTCGGTAAACTTCGCTCGTCTTCCGACCTTGTGGGTCCGCCTTCATTTCTCAATATGTTTTTAATTACTTTTTTTTTTTTTTTTTTTTCAACGGACACGGCTTCGGAGTTGACAAAACAACTGAAATAGGCAATCAGATTTTTTTTTCTGGAAAATATTGCTACCTGGCGTGATGCCTACTGCATCACTTATAAAAGTTAAAAAGATAATTCTTGGAAAAAAAGTATAAACAACACTATGTTATAATATTGTATTGCGTTTACCCTTTAATCTATTTTATTTTTTACTTTTGTTTTACCAGATTTTGCTAATCTGGAATGTTGAATCATGAAGAGACAAACATAAACGGTGGATAATTTTTGTTGACTATCAATGGTCAATTTGGACACCGTACTGTTATTAATCATTAACTTTAAGATCCCTTTAATGTTTCGTTCTGTAAAAACGGCCCTTGGTCATTTTTTCACAAGGAGCATTTCACCTACACCCCATCTCTGTGTGTTTTTCTTTTCACCATCATCAAAACCCCTGAAGTCTACTCCATTTTATGCGACATCAAAACCCCTCATGTCCACTTTCTTTTCTCCGATCATCATCAAAACCCCTGATGTCCACTTTCTTTTCTCCGATCATCATCAAAACCCCTGATGTCTACTTTCTTTTCTCCGACCATCATCAAAACCCCTGATGTCCACTTTCTTTTCTCCGACCATCATCAAAACCCTTGATGTCCACTTTCTTTTCTCCGATCATCATCAAACCCCTGATGTCCACTTTCTTTTCTCCGACCATCATCAAAACCCCTGATGTCCACTTTCTTTTCTCCGATCATCATCAAAACCCCTGATGTCCACTTTCTTTTCTCCGATCATCATCAAAACCCCTGATGTCCACTTTCTTTTCTCCGACCATCATCAAAACCCCTGATGTCCACTTTCTTTTCTCCGACCATCATCAAAACCCCTGATGTCCACTTTCTTTTCTCCGATCATCATCAAAACCCCTGATGTCCACCTTCTTTTCTCCGATCATCATCAAACCCCTGATGTCCACTTTCTTTTCTCCGACCATCATCAAAACCCCTGATGTCCACTTTCTTTTCTCCGATCATCATCAAAACCCCTGATGCCCACTTTCTTTTCTCCGATCATCATCAAAACCCCTGATGTCCACTTTCTTTTCTCCGATCATCATCAAAACCCCTGATGTCCACTTTCTTTTCTCCGATCATCATCAAAACCCCTGATGTCTACTTTGTTTTCTCCGATCATCATCAAAACCCCTGATGTCCACTTTCTTTTCTCCGACCATCATCAAAACCCCTGATGTCTACTTTCTTTTCTTCGATCATCATCAAAACCCCTGATGTCCACTTTCTTTTCTTCGATCATCATCAAAACCCCTGATGTCCACTTTCTTTTCTCCGACCATCATCAAAACCCCTGATGTCTACTTTCTTTTCTCCGATCATCATCAAAACCCCTGATGTCTACTTTCTTTTCTCCGATCATCATCAAAACCCCTGATGTCTACTTTCTTTTCTCCGATCATCATCAAAACACCTGATGTCTAATCCCTTTTCTGCGGCACCTATCAAAATCCCTGATGTCTATTCACTTTTCTCCGATCATCAAAACCCTTGATGTCTACTCCCTTTTTTCTGACCTCCAAAAAATCCCTTATGTCTGTTGTCTTCAATCTCCACCAGCATTCCCAATATCTATACTCATATTCCCAGTCTCTATCAAAATCCCCAATATCTACACTAATGTCTCCAATCTCCATCAAAATCCCCAATATCTACACCCATGTCCCCAATCCATCAAAATCCCCAATATCTACACCCATGTCCCCAAACCATCAAAATCCCCAATATCTACACCTATATCCCCAAAATGCTCAAACAATCGATTCAGCAAACATCAAAAGAAGTAATACCAGTAACTAAAAGAATCAACAAAAAGAAATGGATGACAGAAGAAATATTACAACTAATGGACGAAAGAAGAAAACATAAGAAAGAAGAACGAGCATACAAAATATTGCACAAAGAGATCCAAAACAAGTGCAGAGAAGCAAAGGAAGGATGGTTAAAACACAAATGTGAAGAAATGGAAAAACAACAAAAGAAAGACCCAAAATTTATGCACAATCAATTAAATGAATTAACAGGAAGAAAAGAAGTCAAAGTTTCAGGATGTGTGAAATCAAAGGAAGGAAATATAATAATGGGACAGGAGAAGACAATAGAAAGATGGACAGAATATATCAGTCAACTCTATGATGATGAAAGACCAGAATTAAACAATTCAAATGAAGACACAGGGCCACCAATAATGCAGAGTGAAGTGGTGGACGCAATTCAACACATGAAAAGAGGCAAAGCTCCAGGTCCTGACAATATAACAATCGAAGAGATAAATACATTAGGAGAGTTGGGAGTACAGGTCATAACAAAATTACTCAATGACATATATAACACTGGACATATACCTGAGGATCTACTAAAATCTATCTTTGTAGCCATACCGAAGAAGTCAGGCGCCACTGATTGTGAAGACCATCGCACTATTAGTCTCATGAGCCATATGACTAAAATATTACTAAGAATAATCATGAGACGTGTAAGGAACAAAATAAAACCAGAAATAAGTGAGGAACAATGTGGATTTGTGGAAGGAAAGGGCACCAATAATGCAATATACATCTTAAGGACATAGATAGAAAGATCTATAGAGGTAAAGAAAGATCTATATATGTGCTTTATAGACTACACAAAAGCATTTGACAAAGTAAAGCATGTGGAAATAATAAATATGCTGGAGAAATTAAACATTGATGGCAAGGATCTGCGAATCATAAAAAAACATGTACTGGCAACAAACATCAGCTATACGAATTAACAACCAAACAGGACAATTACAATATATAAAACAAGGAGTCAGACAAGGATGTGTTCTGTCACCGGATTTGTTTTCACTTTACAGCAAATATATTATGAGATCAATAGTAGACAAAAAAGGAATTGAAGTCAACGGTCACAACATAAATAATTTGCGATATGTGGATGACACAGTCTTAATAGCAGAGACAGAGAACGAACTACAAGAAATGATAGACATAATAGTAGAAGAAAGCAACAAGAAAGGTCTCAGTCTGAATAGTAAGAAAACAGAAGTAATGGTTATATCGAAGAAACAATCATCACCATCATGCAGCATAAAATAAACGAGACAAATCTGAAACAAGAACAACGTTTCAAATACTTGGGCACAATAATAACATCAGATGGGAGATGCACCACAGAAATAAAAAGCAGAATAGCTCAGGTCAAAATAGCATTTCAGAAAATGAAAAATATCTTATGCAACAAATTTATGTCAATAAAAATGAGAAAGAGAGTTCATCGGTGCTATATAGAACCAATTCTGACCTATGGAAGCGAATCATGGACAGTAGACAAAGAAATGAAAAGACGATTAGAGGCCACAGAGATGGGATTTCTCAGAAGAATGTTGAAAGTTCCCTGGATAGATAGAAAGACCAATGAGGAAGTTCTCAAAGAGGCCAACACAAAAAGGGAGTTCTTAAAAAACATCAGAAAGAAGCAATCAACATTTTTCGGGCACATCATGAGAAGAGGGAAGTTGAAATACTTGGTTACAACTGGCAAAATAAAAGGAAAGAGAGATCGCGGACGACAAAGAGAGAAAATACTGGATAGCTTTGTGTCATGGCATGGAAAACAGTCAACAACAGAACTGATATGATGCACTGTAGATAAGAGATTGTGGAGGGACATGATCGCCTACGCCAACCGGCAGGGTACATGATGATGATATCCCCAATCCATAAAATCCCCAATATCTACACTCATGTCTCCAATCTCCATCCAAATCCCCAATATCTACACCCATGTCTCCAATCTCCATCCAAATTCCTAATATCTACACTCATGTCTCCAATCTCCATCAAAATCCCCAATATCTACACCCATGTCTCCAATCTCCATCAAAATCCCCAATATCTACACTCATGTCTCCAATCTTTATCAAAATCCCCAATATCTACACTCATGTCTCCAATCTTTATCAAAATCCCCAATATCTACACCCATGTCTCCAATCTCCATCAAAATCCCCAATATCTACACCCATGTCTCCAATCTCCATCAAAATGCCCAATATCTACACTTATGTCTCCAATCTCCATCAAAATCCCCAATATCTACACCCATTGGTTATTGGTTATTATTGGTTATGGTTATGGAAGGCCTCGGTATCACTGCAAACGAATTAAAATCCATAATTGCTCAACCGCCCGTTCCAGTGGAATCATTCGAATTACTAACTCATCTCCCAAACAAAGAAAGGTAGCTGTAGTCCCCATCATAGCAGTCTCAGCACTCACCAAAGGGCATAAGGCGAAACCGCGCAGAAAGTGAACACAGCCAACGGTTCCCTGTCATACGATATCAGCATTTATCGCAAACAATTGGAATATTGGAACATGATCAAAACGGATTAAACACACAGCTCACGGTGCGCACAGAGCACCTAACTCAGTAGCTGCTGCAACAAGCCGGACTTGGAGTATGAGGAAACTGCAACCAGGAACACTTTTCAGACATAGCCTTCAATGGTTCCTGCCGCCTATCCACCATATTGACCGGAAGTTCACGTCCTCCTGGAAATGATGATCGTCATATTTTTAAAATGTATAGCGCTTGATGATGTTAGGGCATCGTGTTTGACTCCAATTCCGAACATGTAAAACACAGTTCGTCGTCAGATTATCCCCGTCGCACATCAAACAACAGACCGTAAGATTAGCGTATGGTCGGTCATGGGATATACGATGAGCCATTATGATGACGTAGTACACAATATCATCTACACTCATGTCTCAAATCTTCATCAAAATCCCAAATATCTACTCACGTGTCTCCAATCTTCATCTAAATCCCCAGTTGTCTATATCCTTGTCCCTAATCTTCATCTAAATCCCCAGTTGTCTATATCCTTGTCCCTAATCTTCATCTAAATCCCCAGTTGTCTATATCCTTGTCCCTAATCTTCATCTAAATCACCAGTTGTCTATATCATTGTCCCTAACCTTCATCGAAATCCCCAGTTGTCTATATCCTTGTCCCTAATCTTCATCTAAATCCCCAGTTGTCTATATCCTTGTCCCTAATCTTCATCTAAATCCCCAGTTGTCTATATCCTTGTCCCTAACCTTCATCTAAATCCCCAGTTGTCTATATCCTTGTCCCTAATCTTCATCTAAATCCCCAGTTGTCTATATCCTTGTCCCTAATCTTCATCTAAATCCCCAGTTGTCTATATCCTTGTCCCTAACCTTCATCTAAATCCCCCAGTTGTCTATATCCTTGTCCCTAATCTTCATCTAAATCCCCAGTTGTCTATATCCTTGTCCCTAACCTTCATCTAAATCCCCAGTTGTCTATATCCTTGTCCCTAACCTTCATCTAAATCCCCAGTTGTCTATATCCTTGTCCCTAATCTTCATCTAAATCCCCAGTTGTCTATATCCTTGTCCCTAACCTTCATCTAAATCCCCAGTTGTCTATATCCTTGTCCCTAACCTTCATCTAAATCCCCAGTTGTCTATATCCTTGTCCCTAATCTTCATCTAAATCACCAGTTGTCTATATCCTTGTCCCTAACCTTCATCGAAATCCCCAGTTGTCTATATCCTTGTCCCTAATCTTCATCTAAATCCCCAGTTGTCTATATCCTTGTCCCTAATCTTCATCTAAATCCCCAGTTGTCTATATCCTTGTCCCTAACCTTCATCTAAATCCCCAGTTGTCTATATCCTTGTCCCTAACCTTCATCGAAATCCCCCAGTTGTCTATATCCTTGTCCCTAACCTTCATCGAAATCCCCCAAGATGTTTCCATCTACCTGAGAGTCTGTAAACAAGTCACATAGCAATAGTCCATTTGAGATAACAATTTTGTTGTGACATAGAATATCATCATCATCATTGAGCGCCGTCTCCGCAATGAAGGTTGGCTACCATGGAGCGCCATTCTGCTCTGTCTCTTGCTTTGATGGTGCAGGTTGTCATAGGCTGATTTGTCCATCTTTTAATGTTACTCGTCCATGTTAGTCTTGGTCTGCCTCTGCCTCTTTTACCTTGTATTTTCCCCTCCAGGGTTACTTTAAGTAGTCTTTTAACATGGCCCAAGAATCGCATTTGCCTTATTCTAATAGTGTTTAGTAGTTCTCTTTTCATTTTTAGTTGTTTTAAGACTTCATCGTTTGTTTTCTTTTCCTTCCATCCAATTCTACCTATTCTTCTATATATCCACATTTCAAAGGCTTCAATCTCTGTTCTGTTTTTTTGTCTAATATCCATGTTTCAGCACCATTTCGGAATATTGAGAAGATGTAACATTTTGATATTCTTATTTTTATCCCTGGTGTTATTTGTTTTGATGTTAGCATGTTATTCATGACATTAAAATTACTTTTTTGCCATTCCTATTCTTTTGTTTATTTCAGTTGTACATTTTCCATCACTGGTTATGACATAGAATTTATCATTCATTAATGGATGCTTGCTCTGAGTAAAAGGATGGAATTGGCAGAGCAAAATCACTTACATAGAATTATGGTCTAGTATATGAGAGTATTATTATACTACTCAAATACCAGTGGATAAAGAGATACAGCGAATAACCATTTGACGCTGGATTAGTTTTCCTTCTTCGATCCCTGCTTGCTTGGCTAGACTGGTTGGAAAGAAAGAAAGAGAGAGAGAGAGAGAGAGAGAGGGGTGGGGGGGATGGTAGAGAGAGAAAGAGAGAAGGAGAGAAAGAAAACTGTTATATAAGATGTCATTTGCATAGCTTTCTTTTTTTTTTTGTTGTACTCTTATATGTGAATGTTGAAAGTTATTTTTTTCATGGTTATAAAATATATTCCACAACCCGTTCATCCGTCCGGCATAGGTCCATCCATCCACCTTTATATACAATTAATACATATAGTCTATTCATTCATACATATAGTCCATTAATTTATACATGTTGTCTGTTCATTCATACATATAGTCCTTTCATTCATACATGTAGTCTATTCATTCATACATATAGTCCTTTCATTCATACATATAGTCCATTCCTTCATGCATATAGTCCATTCATACAGATAGTCCATTCCTTCATACTATAGTCCATTCATTCATACATATAGTCCATTAATTCATACATGTAGTCTATTCATTCATACATATAGTCCTTTCATTCATACATATAGTATATTCATTCATACATATAGTCCATTCATTCAGACATATTATCCATTCCTTCATACATATAGTCCATTTATTCATGCATATAGTCCATTCATTCATTCATTCATTCATATAGTCCATTCCTTCATACATATAGTCCATTCATTCATCCATTCATCCATTCATTCATACATATAGTCCATTCATTCATGTATATAGTCCATTCCTTCATACATATAGTCCATTCATTCATGCATATAGTCCATTTATTCATGCATATAGTCCATTCATTCATACATATAGTCCATTCATTCATGCATATAGTCCATTCATTCATACATATAGTCCATTCATTAATACATATAGTCCATTCATTCATTCAAATAGTACATTCATTCATACATATAGTCCATTCCTTCATACATATAGTCCTTTCATTCATACATGTAGTCTATTCATTCATACATATAGTCCTTTAATTCATACATATAGTCCATTCATTCATACACATAGTCCCTTTATTCATGCATATAGTCCATTCATTTATACATATAGTCCATTCCTTCATACATATAGTCCATTCCTTCACACATATAGTCCATTCATTCATGCATATAGTCAATTACTTCATACATATAGTCTATTCATTCATACATATAATCCATTTATTCATTCATTCATCCATTCATTCATACATATAGTCCATTTATTCATGCATATAGTCTATTCATTCATACATATAGTCCATTTATTCATTCATTCATCCATTCATTTAGTCCAATTATTCATTCATTCATCCATTCATTCATACATATAGTCCATTTATTCATTCATTCATCCATTCATTCATACATATAGTCCATTCATTCATTCATACATATAGTCCATTCATTCATCCATTCATTCATACATATAGTCCATTTATTCATTCATTCATCCATTCATTCATACATATAGTCCATTTATTCATTTATTTATTCATTCATTCATTCATTCATACATATAGTCCATTTATTCATTCATTCATGCATATAGTCCATTCATTCATATAAAATACGTTCAATAAGTCATTATTGCATGACCAGCAGACGTGGCACAGTAAATAATTTAATTAGAAGTCAGTGACTCTTATAAATCAATGAGTCTGAGCTGACCAAGACCGTCGTTTATCTCTTTATGGTGGCCCAGGAAATAGGTTAGCCAATCTGGTTAATGAGTAATAATTGAAGAGGTCATCCGGTCATCTAATTTGGTCTTTAAAAATGACATCTACGAGGTTGAAAGTTTCCGGAAGGCGCTATTATCACCGCATCAGTTTAAACAGAGACGTTACATAACAAATTCATAATGAAAGCAGATCGGACAAAAAAATAAATGTCTTTGAAATATTTTCTAGGTTATCTAGTAATTTCGAACTGAAGTTGTGGGAACAGAACTACTCATGATATAAGTGAGCTGATCTATCGGTTATGAGAACACTTAAGTTGTGGGAACAGAACTACTCATGATATAAGTGAGCTGATCTCTCGGTTATGAGAACACTTAAGTTGTGGGAACAGAACTACTCATGATATAAGTGAGCTGATCTCTCGGTTATGAGAACACTTAAGTTGTGGGAACAGAACTACTCATGATATAAGTGAGCTGATCTCTCGGTTATGAGAACACTTAAGTTGTGGGAACAGAACTACTCATGATATAAGTGAGCTGATCTCTCGGTTATGAGAACACTTAAGTTGTGGGAACAGAACTACTCATGATATAAGTGAGCTGATCTCTCGGTTATGAGAACACTTAAGTTGTGGGAACATAACTACTCATGATATAAGTGAGCTGATCTCTCGGTTATGAGAACACTTAAGTTGTGGGAACAGAACTACTCATGATATAAGTGAGCTGATCTCTCGGTTATGAGAACACTTAAGTTGTGGGAACAGAACTACTCATGATATAAGTGAGCTGATCTCTCGGTTATGAGAACACTTAAGTTGTGGGAACAGAACTACTCATGATATAAGTGAGCTGATCTCGGTTATGAGAACACTTAAGTTGTGGGAACAGAACTACTCATGATATAAGTGAGCTGATCTCTCGGTTATGAGAACACTTAAGTTGTGGGAACAGAACTACTCATGATATAAGTGAGCTGATCTCTCGGTTATGAGAACACTTAAGTTGTGGGAACAGAACTACTCATGATGTAAGTGAGCTGATCTCTCGGTTATGAGAACACTTAAGTTGTGGGAACAGAACTACTCATGATATAAGTGAGCTGATCTCTCGGTTATGAGAACACTTAAGTTGTGGGAACAGAACTACTCATGATGTAAGTGAGCTGATCTCTCGGTTATGAGAACACTTAAGTTGTGGGAACAGAACTACTCATGATATAAGTGAGCTGATCTCTCGGTTATGAGAACACTTAAGTTGTGGGAACAGAACTACTCATGATGTAAGTGAGCTGATCTCTCGGTTATGAGAACACTTAAGTTGTGGGAACAGAACTACTCATGATATAAGTGAGCTGATCTCTCGGTTATGAGAACACTTAAGTTGTGGGAACAGAACTACTCATGATATAAGTGAGCTGATCTCTCGGTTATGAGAACACTTAAGTTGTAGGAACAGAACTACTCATGATATAAGTGAGCTGATCTCTCGGTTATGAGAACACTTAAGTACACGTCCAGTTTTTATGGTCTTAATGGCTTAAAAAAAAAAAAAAAAGAAAAAAAAAAAAGAAAACTGAACTAACCAATGGACTTACTGTTTGCATGTGTAAACAAAACTTTATTTATAAAAAAAAATGTAAAATAAAAATTATTAAAAATTTACAACTCACTAATAAAACGTTATAATTAAATGTACAGTGATAAAATATCATGACGATGAAAAGACGATCGTCATACGTTGGACATGTGATGAGAAGAGATAATAATCGAATAGCAAAGCAAGCCCTCATATGGGAAACAACAGGTAAAAGAAAAAGAGGAAGACCCAGGGAGACACTGAGAAGAACATTGATGAGAGAGGCAAGAGCAGCAGGAGTCGGCTCCCTCAATGAGATAGAACTGCTTGCACAGAACAGAGACAGATGGCGAGATTTGATAAAATATCTTTAAAAGAAAACTGCTAGAACAAAAATTCATATAGGAGAAGGTGTATCTTGGTCTACGCCCTATGGGCCGGTTACGGCTCGAAAGGTCAATAGTAGTAGTAGTAGATAAAATATGTTCATTTCATTGAAGTTTATTTTTCTGCATTTCACATCTTTGCTCTTCTAATTTTCTGTTGAGTTTTCTTAGTAATTAATCTGTCGTTTAATTATAGCTCTAGTCAATTGAGTCAATACATGCATTGATCATTGATAATATAAGGCCGCAGAAAATAACAGCACGCTATTGTGTTGGCTTGTGAGTACAAAGGTATGTCTACATATGTAGTGTTCATAGTCGATCAATGCACAGATAATTCGGACGAGAGAGGCTGTGCATATATGAGGAGCAGTAAGGTAGGTCTGAGTTTTGCTGTTTTATTTTGTATCAAGTCGTGCACTGAGTTAACGAGCTATATTATAGCATGCATTACAAGTCAGTTCTTTCCTAAAAAAAAAAAAAAATAATTAATGTATCTGTCTGCTGTACATGTTCATGTTTTATGTAGTCAAATATTCTTTAAAGACATCATGGGAAAGCCAGGTTTAAATGTCATTAACAACTTAAGATATGCAGATAATACTACCAGCAGAAAGTCCAGGCGAGCTACAACCAATTAAAGAATTAACAAGAAAAGTGGCGAATGCAGATTTGAAAGAAATCGAGGTTAAACAATAAAACATAAGAAGTTCTCTTGGTCGATCAATGCACGGATAATTTGGACGAGATAGGATGTGCATTTATGAGGAGTAACGGGGTATGTTCTCAGACAAGGCTGTGTTCTGTCGCCGGATTTGTTTTCACTTTACAGCGAATATATTATGAGATCAATAGTAGGCAAAAAAGGAATTGAAGTCAACGGTCACAACATAAATAATTTGCGATATGCGGATGATACAGTCTTAATAGCAGAGACAGAGAATGAACTACAATAAATGATAGACATAATAGTAAAAGAAAGCAACAAGAAAGGTCTCAGTATGAATAGTAAGAAAACAGAAGTAATGGTTATATCGAAGAAACAATCACCACCATCATGCAGCATAAAAATAAACGAGACAAATCTGAAACAAGTGCAATGCATCAAATACTTGAGCACAATAATAACATCAGATGGGAGATGCACCACATAAATAAAAAGCAGAATAGCTCAGGTCAAAATAGCATTTCAGAAAATGAAAAATATCTTATGCAACAAATCTATGTCAATAAAAATGAGAAAGAGAGTTCATCGGTGCTATATAGAACCAATTCTGACCTATGGAAGCGAATCATGGACAATGGACAAACAAATGAAAAGACGATTGGAGGCCACAGAGATGGGATTTCTCAGAAGAATGTTGAAAGTTCCCTGGATAGATAGAAAGACCAATGAGGAAGTTCTCAAAGAGGCCAACACAAAAAGGGAGTTCTTAAAAAACATCAGAAAGAAGCAATCAACATTTTTCGGGCACATCATGAGAAGAGGAAAGTTGGAATACTTGGTTACAACTGGCAAAATAAAAGGAAAGAGAGATCGCGGACAACAAAGAGAGAAAATACTGGATAGCTCGGTGTCATGGCATGGAAAACAGTCAACAACAGAACTGATACGATGCACTGTAGATAGAAGATTGTGAGGGACATGATCGCCTACGCCTACCGGTATGGCACATGATGAACAGGGTATGTCTTAGTTTTGCTGTTTTATTTTGTGTGCAGTTGTGCATTGAGTTAACGAGCTATATTATATCATGCATTACAAGTGAGTTCTTTTCTTATTAAAAAAAAATAATTAATGTATCTGTCTGCTGTACATGTTCATGTTTTATGTAGTCAAATATTCTTTAAAGACATCATGGGAATGCCGGGTATAAATGTCATTAACAATTTAAGATATGCAAATGATATTATACTATCGGCAGAAAGTCCAGAAGACTACCAACCAATGAAAGAAATAACCAGAAAAGTGGTGAATGCAGATTTGATATTAATCGAGGTTAAACAATAAAACTATTATACAAAACAGAAACAATATAGAAAACATACAAGTCAAAATCAAGTTAAATGGAAACAAGTGATAGTTGAAGAATGTAACTAAACATGTTATAGTAATTGATGAGATATGCGAGAGGGATATAAGCAAAAAGATAAGTGTTCCAACAACATGAATGATAAACTCATATTAAAGCAAATGACACAGAACTAAAACTGAAAAAAAAATTAAGTGCTATATCTACTCAACATTCCTGAATGGTACAGAAACATGGACACTCAATAAGAAATAGAAGAGAAAACTGAAGCCCTTGAAACGTGGATTTATAGAGAAATGGAGAGAATTGGGTGGAAAGGGAAGAAAACAAATAATGAACCTGAAAATGAAATAATTATTTAACATAATTTGAACAAAGCAAATTAATTTTGTGAACACATGTAAAGAGACAAAATATAAGTTAGCGTAAGGTATTTTGGAGGAGGGAATACAAGATAAGCCAAGTAGAGGATGATATAAACTAAAATGGACTGGCAACATTAGGAAAGTAAAAAGAGTTGATACACAATCAAGGCAAGAGAAATGGGGTTTCAATGCAGCCAGCGTTCGATGTCAAGACAGCACAAGATGATGATAATGTCCAATCCATCTCCATTTTCTTGTCATAATCTGTGGTTCCATTTGCTCTATTTCTGTTTTTATCTTTATATCTGCTCTTATCCTACAATCTGGTGCTTAACAATTTCAAGAAGCAGTTGTTTATAAGTCGCGATATTTTTTGTTTGGCTGTTTTATTCATTTCCAAGTCCATCTTCTCCTTCTGCTTCTTTCCTTCCTCATTTGCCTTTCAGCGACGAGGGGAGATATAATTTGTAGTCTTTTGCTCCTCTGTTCGTCTTTGCTACTGTTGTGATTCCTAGTGTTTCTAATATTCCATGAATCCATCTTTTTCATGGTCGGCGCTTGGGTCTGGTGTTCTCGTAACGTTTATTGAAGGCTCGTTGTGTTGTGTTTTGATCTTTCTGCCTTGTTACGTGGCCAAACAATTTTATCTGTTGTTTCTGTATATATTTTATAGCGGGGATTATTCTTAGCTTTTTTCTCAGTTTTTCATTTCTGATCTTATTTCTCAGACTGTTTCCTGTCACATTTCATCTCAGTAGAGGTTACTTTTTTTATTATTTCTGGGTCTATATTTTTTCGAGAAGATAATAACTGTAAGGAAAAGCCCCGAATTCTAGTACTCTCCAATGTTGAGGTTTAGCTGTAGTGGGTTTATTTAAATTGCCTCGCATCTTAACGTTATCATATTGTGAGGTAACCTGTATTGAATGATCGTACGAGCTATAGTTGGACTCTGGTCTACATGTTCAGTATGAAAACATTAGCTCACGATACATATACAGCATTTATTGTGTACAATGTTCAAACAATACACGTACATCAAAGCGTACTCTAGCGACATTGCAAACAATTATCACCTCACTACTAAGAACACGCACTGCAACAAAACACTCAACATGAATGAGGTCTTTTGTTTGTTTACAGAGTTATGTACATTTTCAGTTCTTTGTGAATTTTACAAATGAAAGAGTTCGCGTACACTCTACTAAATAAGAAGAAATGATTGATTTATTACTTATGTTCTTAGACGTTCTTAGATATTAGACGTTCATGTTCTGCTTAGAGGATATTTAAGGTGCCTTAAAATGGTTACAATGAGTTGAAATATAATTAAGTTGCCTTTATATGGTTTCAGTGTGATGAAATGTAATTAAGTCGCCTTTATATAGTTGCAGTGTGTTGAAATATAATTAAGTTGCCTTTATATGGTTTTAGTGCGGTGAAATATAAAGTTGGCTTTTTATATTTTCAATATGTTGAACTATAATAAAGGAGCATTTACACAGTTATTCTTTGACTTAAAACAACGTAAAGTTTACGGACGCAGATCCTGATTACAGTTTTGGATATTTATTTGGTTGACTGAAAATATGTGAAACTTATACATTTGAAATTGAGATTTTGATACACAAAATACATCTGGCTTTCTCGTTCCTTTAGTAAAAAATGTAAAGAGCCCCGTCGCGCCAAGTGGCGTATAAGGAATATGGTGTTAGTGACCATAATTTTTTATAAACCCTTCGGCACATGATTTTTGGGGTAATGTGGTCGGTATTACGCCCGTGGCGCTTTATTTTCCTTGACAAAAATCCGGTACATAATTAAGGCTGTGTGAACCCGGAGGCCGTCGATCAGAATCGAACCCATCGTTTTGTCCTTTGTAGTCGAGTTTACTAACCGCTGAGCTAACGCGGCCCCCCCCCTCCCCCCACTTTCTCGTTCCCTTGGTCCATAGATATTTAAAAACATATGTTTGAAAACAATTCTAAGCAATAAAGATTATAATACTAAAGGTCCGGACGCCCTCTGGTAAAGTTCTAGGACTAACGGCCCTAGGTGTATGCACATATTTTAATATAAAATATAATATAAAACATGGGAACTAGAAATGCCGCGTTTTCAATTTTATGTTATGGTAGTTAACAATTGAAGAATGGGAAGAGTTTTATTGAAAGAAAAGAAAAGAAATGATGAAGTTTTAAAACAACTAAAAGTGAAAATAGAATTACTAAACATAATGCAAACAATACAAATAAAATTGTTGGGGTATGTTAATAGAAACAGCAGCCTATTGAGTACTCTTGGAAGGGAAAATACAAGGTAAAAGAAGCAGACCAATACTAACATGGGCGAGAAACATCAAAAGATGGACAAGTCAGCCTATGACAGCCTGCACTATAAAAGTAAAAGACAGAACGGAATGGCGCTCCATGGTAGCCAACCTTCGATGCGGAGACGGCACTCAGCAATTAACGATACATATATAAATGCATCATAAATCTGGTAGTGGAAAAGAAAATATATATATTGTCAGTCTTGCCCAGAAATATAACTTCAAAGCAGACAAATGCCACGCTCCGAAAAGAGACCATGTTCAGTTCAACTAATAGCACACACGTAAAAGAAAACAAATGAAGTAAAATACTTTTCCGAAATCATTTTTAGAGAGCAGGGGTTGTTTAGACAATCTTCTACTGGCAAGATGTCGAGTTCCTTTCCCCGACATGCTGACTTGTAAATTATTTATTTCTTCACTTCCTTTTGTACTCATTCGGGTGTCCAAGATGACACAAAGTTCTGATTCTGGTCCTTTTGGTGGCTTCACTTGTCAATTCATGTTGCAGCGGTTCTTTAATGCTGTCTGTCCATCTTACTTAGAGTATACCTCATGATCTTCGGCTCTCTCCTCTTTTCATATATGATTTGTATAGTAAGGAATCACATGCCATTCTTTCTGGACAGGCAAACTAGTCTATTTGTTGTTTCTCTAGACGCAGTTTCTGCTTGTAGATTGCTCATCCTTAAATGTGCACTGGATATATTTTGTTCATGAAAAGAAAAGATGAACAAACGCAGTGTTTAAGTACGAGATAGTGTTAAAAACCAGAATATATTCGACAAGTCTTTGCTCTATTCAAAACTGTATCTAACATAATTTGTGCACAAAATATGTAATGACCAGACATATTTCCTTTAAATGGAAGGCGTAGTTTCATTAAATGAAAAAAAAAAATCATAAAATGAAAACGTTTGAAATCATCATCATCATCAAGTACCGGACCTGCTGACGTAGGTGATCATGTCTCTCCACAACTTTCGATCTCGACAGTTATTTATGATTTCTGTTGTTGACCTTCTGCCAAGCCATTCTCTTAAGCTGTCTGGTATCTTTTCTCTTTGCTTCCCTCTATCTCTTCGTTCCTCAATTTTCCCAGTTGTTACAATATATTCCAGCTGTTCTATTCTCATTACTTGGCCAAAAAAGATGATTGTTTCTTCCTAATATTGGACATTAGCTTTCTTTTTATTTATTTATTTATTTTATTTATGTATAGAAATCTTGACCTACCTAACTAAGGGGGAACAACACAATTGTAAATGTAAAATGTAACTTAACATGAACTTTCCGGTTGTTGCTGGAAAGGTCATTATTGTCTTCTTTTCTCCCTAACTTGTCTTTCAGTTTCAAGGGGTAGCATTAGTGCCTTCTTTTCTTCTTAACTTGTCTATCACCTTCGAAGAATTACCGTTATTGTTTATTTTTGGTTCCTAATTTGTCTTTTAGCGTCGAGGGGTTTCATTATTGTGATAGAAACAATACTGTATGTCCATCATGTAGTTTGTGTTTTATGCTGAGGTTAGTATTGTGCTGAAATATTACTGCGTGATCAGGAATAAGATTAAAGATTGATTCTACACCATCTGCTCATTACGACCTGAGAAATTTGATTCTTTGCTGAAACGTTTAATGAAAAGATCTAAATGTACATTAAAAGTAAATGAAGCGCAAGACAATAATGAAAACGAAAAAAATAAAACGTTGTACTACTATAATGTTTTATTTATTACGTTTCCAATAAAACAAAAAACATTTGTGATAACAGTTGTGATGGTCTTTTCAGCTAATTGAACACACTTCCTAACATTGGCGAGTTTATAAGAATTTATAGTTGCTTATAAGGGCTCTCAGAACTTAACATCATTAGATCACATTTCGTTTATGTTCAAACAAGCATGGACAAGTGCTGAGTGAAGTTTTCCATTATTGTTTATCACAGTTTGTTGCTCACAGGACAGGCGCAACGGTAGATCTAGTCATTAATATGATATGGCAGTCAACATATATGGGAGTTATTGAACCAAATCAAAGGGCATTCATCGGAAGGAATCCTCTCTCTCTCTCTCTCTCTCTCTCTCTCTCTCTCTATATATATATATATATATATATATATATATATATATATATATATATATACATATACACACATATGTACACACAACACATATAGTAGAAATAAAAATCTAGAAAAATAACAAAACACCAGAGGGCAATATATATCTCAATAGTCAGGCATTGGAAAGCGTAGACCACTATATATATCTTGGTAGTAATATAGATCAAGAAGGTGAAACAAAGAAAGAGATCAGAAGCAGGATAGCAAAAGTAGCAACGAATTTTAAAAACCTGGACAAAATATGGAAATAAAAAAAATCAAAAACAAAATATGCAAGGAAACCAAACTTAGAATATTCAACTCAAACGTATTATCAACACTTACTAATGCACGTGAAAGCTGGAAAACATAAAAAGAGATTGAGAAAAAACTAAACGCTTTTGAAGACAAATGCCTAAGAAAAATACTCCGTGTATGAAACGAATTCAAGACTAATATTGAAATAAGAGAAATATGCCATGTAACCATGGATCTCATCTACAATGGAATGAGTTCAAGACTAATATTGAAATAAGAGAAATATGCCATCTAACCATGGATCTCATCTACAATGGAATGAATTCAAGACTAATATTGAAATAAGAGAAATATGCCATGTAACCATGGATCTCATCTACAATGGAATGAATTCAAGACTAATATTGAAATAAGAGAAATGGCCATGTAACCATGGATCTCATCTACAATTAAGGAAAGAAAATGGACTTGTGTCGAACATGTGCTGCGAAGACACAATAGGAGAATTCCAAAATAGACTTTTCTATGGGAAACATCAGAATACGGAAAAAGAGGAAGACATAAAGAAACACTAAAAAAAACACTTATAAGAGAAACAAAGTTGGCAGCCATAGACTCAGTAGATACGGTCGAACATTTCGCCCAGCTCAACACATTCCATTATGAGAGGAGCACAGACCAGGAACTCATTAGCAAAATCAGACATCAAATAGCGCGCCCCTCGAAGAAGGCAGGAGAGATGGACACAGCCGCCCTGGTGGGACGAAGAAGTCGAGGAAGCTTGGCAGAACAAGAGACAAGCGGCCACGACATGGAAGAAAGCCAGAAAGAATGAAAGAACATAACCTGAGATCTTGAACCATCTGAAAGAAGAGATCGACCATAAAATGATGCACTTTAAATTATGTGCTAAGCAGGCTAAGGATGCCAAGTGGCCTGATATGGCACAAATCGGATGAGAGCAAAGGGAAGGCTCTGCTTGCCAGCTACATTGAGCAGACTGACCAAAGAAATGAGACCGTAAGAATTAGGATACGGGGATAACTCTCAGAATTGTGTGAGGAGGTAGTGGTGGGAGAAGTTATCACGATCACAACCGATGCCATTCGCACAAAACTTAAAAGGTCACACGACACGGCTCATCGTTCAGATGGTGTTCGCTATGACGACATAGGCGATTTAGCTGACAACGAGTTAACAAGAAAAACCCGGTCAAAGAGTTTAATGCCAGCATTCAGAGTGGTCAGATTAAAGAGTAGTGACTACACAGCTACTTATTACCGCTACCGAAATCTATACATAGCTATATTTGTTAACCTCAGATGGTAGATGTGCAAGAGAGGTGAGGTGCAGAATAGATCAGGCAAAAGCAGCTTTTCAAAAAATGAGGAAGATACCTTGCAAATCCATTTTTTACAATAGAAACAAGAAAAAGAGTTTTTAAATATTATGTAGAGCTAATCGTAACATGTGAATGTGAATCATGGACAACAGACAAGAAGATCACTGGACGCTGTAAAAATGTGGTTTTACAGAAGAATATTCAGAATACCATGGACAGGTAAGAAGAGCAATGAAAACGTTCTGAAAGAGACTAAAGCAAAGAGAGAGCTAATTTCCAATACTAGGAAGAGACAATCACCATTTTTTGACCATGCAATGAGAAGGGAACAACTGGAATTGTGACAATTGGGAAAGTTGAGGGACGAAGAGATAGGGGTACGCAAAGAGAGAATGGCTTGGCAGAAGGTCAACAGCATACATATTTTGTTGTTTTTGTTTTAAACAACAGAAATGATAAAGAACTGTCGAGATCGAAAGTTGTGGAGAGACATGATCACATACGCCAGCAGGAATAGTACCTGATGAAGATTAACATTGCAGCAGTGTTTTTATTGCTATGTGGTAGTACTTGAATCAATCACACCCAGTGCTTAATTTATAGTATTTTTAAAGCCATTGCCTCCTACATAATTCATAATGAAAAAAAAGAAACTAGCTGATATACATATTTTGTGTGTTTGTTTGAAAAGCACGCAGTTAACATAGAAAGTCACTTGGAGGAGGCAACAGAAAAAACACTTGGATGAAACAAGCAAATGTTGTGTTCAACATGATGGAAACCATATTCAAATTGGTTCTCAATACAGACAAACACATAAGAACAGTGGTTATTTGTACTTGTATGCTGTTTGGATATTACGGTAAGTGCCTCGCAAGTGTGCATGCGTTTGTGTCTGTCTACATTGAAAATAGTAATCCCTGATTTCTTAATTGGGGGTATCCGGAGAATGGGGTCGATATTCAATTTTTAATGAACGGCACATTTTGGATAATCCCGTCAGCATTACTCCAGGTCGCCTCTGACCACCATAAATATGTTTGGTTCTCATTTAACTCTTGATGAATCTTGATACCATCCTATCAGGGGGTTTGAAACAATATACTCTCCATCCTAAGTAGATCAATTCACTGACCGCCGCGCTACCACATTTATAAAATGAAAGCAGTAAAATGATCTTACATCATACGACCTCTGCGTAGTTGACAGTATCTCACTGTCTATAAATCTGCTAAAGATCCTCGCTGTGGACTCAACATCTCTATCCAGTATCTATATCTCGTGCAGCCATGTATCTTTTGTTTTTTTTAGAGCTTCACTTTGTGTTGATTTGTCGTGCTGCCAGAATATCCTGTCTCTTTGTTTACTTGTTGGAGCTACCAGAATATCCAATGACTCTTTGTTAATTATCGGATGCCAGCATATTCTTTGTCTCTTTGTTAATTGTCGGGCTGCCAGTATATCCAATGTTTCTTTGTTAATTGTTCGGATGCCAGCATATCCTTTGTCTCTTTGTTAATTGTTCAGATGCCAACATATTCTCTGTCTCTTTGTTAATTGTTCGGATGCCAGTATATCCACTGTCTCTTTGTTAATTGTCAGATGTCAGCATATTCTCTTTCTCTTTGTTAATTGTCGGGCTGCCAACATATCCAATGCTTCTTTGTTAATTGGCAGATGTCAGCATATTCTGTGTCTTTGTTAATTGTTCGGATGCCAGCATATCCTCTGTCTCTTTGTTAATTGTCGGATGCCAACATATTTTTTGTCCCATTGTTAATTGTTCGGACGTCAAAATAGTCTGTCTTTTTGTTTAATTGTCGGATGCCAGCATATCCAATATCTGTTTGTTAATTGTCAGATGTCAGCATATTCTGTGTTTTTGTTAATTGTTCGAATGCCAACATATCCTCTGTCTCTTTGTTAATTGTTGGATGCCAACATCTTCTTCTATCTTTTTAGCTCCCAGTGGAGCACAGGTCTTCAACAAACATTTTCCAAGTCATTCTGTTTTTTGCCATTCTTTTAAGATCATTCCATGTCTTTCACATCATCTTCATCTCTGCTTCCATCTGTCTTCTCCGAGAATTCCTTGGTCTTCCTCTTTGTCTTTTCCCCTGGGGATTCCAAAAAAGGGCCTGTTGTGTAATACTCTCAGCTGGCTTCCGTAGTGTGTGTCCTATCCAGTGCCATCGTCTTCACTGTTTCTCTTTATCCACTGGTGTTTGACTGGTACATTTCCATAATTCTATGTTAGTGATTTTGTCCTGCCATTTCCATCCTTCTATTCTGCGTAAGCATCCATTAATGAAAGTCTGTATCTTCGTGATTGTCAATTTTGTAGTTCTCCGTGTTTCACAGCCATATAATAGGACCGACTTAACATTTGAGTTGAAAATTTTTATTTTTGTATTTAACCTAATTTCTTTGGATTTCCGTATGTTTCCCAGTGCCCTTGTTTGTGAATTTTTTTCTGCTCATTTTTTTTTTACAGTATGGGATAGCCAGTCCCATGCCCAACGCTCCTTTCTCGCCTCTTACGAACATGCCTGGTAGGGTACAGCGCCGCTATTCTTTACTCCATTTCGGGCCTCGGCAGCGCACGGACGGGATGCCAACATATTCTCTGTCTCTTTGTTAATTGTCGGATGCCAACATATTCTCTGTCTATTTGTTAATTGTCGGATGCCAACATATTCTCTGTCTCTTTGTTAATTGTCAGATGCCAGCATAACCACTGTCTCTTTGTTAACTGTCGGACTGTCACCATATCCACTGTCTCTTTGATTAATTTTCGGGCGGCCAGCATTTCTACTGTCTCTATGTTTACTTGTCGGGCCGCCAGCATATGCAGTTTCTTTGTTTAGATCAAACTACATGTTTCTCGCCCAGCCATTAGCTTCTTGTATTATGTTTCTTACTTCCAATGTCTCTTTATTTACATGTGGCTCCGGCCATTTTTTCGTCGTCTCTTTGTTTACTCTAACCACTGTTTTTCCACAATCCCTTTATTTGCTATCTCGAATAGTTTTAAAGTCTCTTTGTGTACTTGTCAACGTTTACCATTGTCTATGTCTTTACTTATCGAATTGTCTGTATCTCCACTGTCTTTCTGTTTGCATGTTCATCTGTATAACCTCTATACTAAACACTATTATCTATTTAAGCTCGTCTATGTAATCTATTTACTAAACTCTCCTATCTACTTAAGTTCGTCTATGCAATATATTTACTAAACACTCTTATCTATTTAAGTTCGTCTATGTAATCTATTTACCAAACGCTATTGTTTTCAAGTTCGCATGTACGTCTTTTAATTAAGCTCCTTTGTGTGTATGTTTGTTTGTGTAATGTATTCACTAAACTCTATTTTCAATAATATATCAATTAAGCTTTATTGTCCATATGTTTGTGCCATATGTTCGTCTATATAATTTATTTACTAATATTTATTGTCCTTATGTTAATTTATGTAATCTATTCCCTAAAAATTATAATCTGTATGCTTGTATGTATAATATATTCACTAAACTGTAAAATTATGAAAGTAAAGAGCCCCGTCACGCCAAGTGGCGTATAGGGAATATGGTGTAAAAAAAATAGTAAAGTACCCCCGTCACGCCAAGTGGCGTATAGGGAAATATGGTGTTAGTGACCCTATATTTTACAGACCTTCAGCACATGATTTTTGGGGTAGTGTGGTCAGTATTACGCCCGTGCTGCTTTACTTTCCCAGAAAAAAATCCGATACCCATTTAAGGCTGCGTGAACCCGGAAGCCGTCGGTTGGGATCGAACCCTACCCCTTGTCCTTTGTAGTCCAGTTCACTAACCACTGAGCTATCGCGGCTCCCATTCACTAAATTGTATTGTTTGTAAAATATATTTATTAACTCTCTTGTTCGTATGTTTGTCTATATTATCTATTTATTAAACCTTACTATCTGTATCCTTGTTTGTGTACAATCGATTTACTAAACACGCCTTTGTCTCTCCAACAGTACAAGAAACATATCAAGCTGACAATTGTATTGACTTGAATTATAACGACACCAGCTACTTGTTCTGCTATTCCAGCAAAGGTCGAAACAAAGCAGAGGTAGAACTTTTCACTCCACTTTTAAACTAAAAATTACATCCATATTTTATTTATGATGTCTCGGTGGCCGAGAAGTTAATGCGCTCGGTTCCTGGTTAGAAAGGTCCAGGTTCGATTACCAGAAGTGTCTGATTTTTTTTTTCGGACCAACGGGGCTCAGGGTTTCACCCAGCTTCTAAAAATGGGTACCATAGATTTTTATGAGAAGTAAATACGTCATGGCGTGATACCGACCACATTACCCAAATATGTGCCGTCGCCATGGCCATAACCTTTCACGGCCTGAACGGAACCTTCACTTTACATTCATATTTACTTCCTTCCATTATTCATCTTATTTCTGTACTACTTTTCTAGAGATTTACCTGAGAGAGTGTTACACTATTCTAGTGCTACATGATCTCACCTTATTGAGCATCACTAGCGAAGCGTCTAGAGTTCATGTTTGTTGATCAGACGATCGAATGTTCAACATTCGGCTGCTAACAATTTTGCTGTTAACATTAACATCTTGCAAGCCAGTGTCGTGGCTGATATAATTTACTTTATATTGATTCTCGTTCGGAAGTAAATCTATTCCTTTTTTAATTCAATCATTCAATATATATATATCTCTCTCTCTCTGCGATCAGGACTCAATAAGAGTAGGATTCCAGACTCCCACATGAAGTCAGCTGTCAGGTTAAGTGTGTTGATCGCCTCCACAGACAGAACATCACATTTAGAGTCTGCCAGATCCACTCTGACTGAACACCCGTTAATACGTTGCACTGTGTTTTGCGCCAGTGGCCCAGTGCATCCGATTTCAGCCAGCATTTTATTCAGGTTCGCTTTCCTTAGCCTTTGATTGTCCCCAATCTTCCTGCAAGGCAGCAGATTGTCTTTTCTGTAGGGGGATTCTGCCCTTAGATGGTCAGCCTTCCCGGGTTTACGAGCACCATCTGCCCGAGTCACTAGAGGTGACTAACACAGACATGCACACACAAAGATATGAGATGTGAATAACACAGACATGTACACAGCGAATACGAGACATGACTAACACCGACACACATCAAGATATATGACACATGAATAACATATAAATGCACATAAAGATATGACACATACCTAACATAGACATACACGCAAAGATATAAGATATGACTAACATAGGCGTGCACACACAAAGATATGAGATGTGACTTACACAGCCATGCACACACAAGGATATGAGATTTGTCAAACACAAACATGCACACACAAAGATATGAGATATGACTAACATAAACATGCACACAAAGATGTGAGATATCCCTAACCCAGACATGCACACACAAAGATATGACACATGACTAACACAGATACACACTAAGTTATGAGATATTACTAAACTCAGACGCACATAAAGATATGAGACATGATTAACACGGACACACCAAGATATGAGATAAGACTAACATGACACACACCTAGAGATGATGGATAGAATGACGCCATGGGACGCACCAAGATGGCACCTTATTTACATTCCAGTAATTTAAAGAATGACTCATCTTAATGTGTTTCTGTGCCAGTCATGGCTCATCTCTCACACCAAGATATGAGATATGACTAACATGACACACACCAAGATATTTTCAATATATATTTTCAATATTCAATATATAATTTAATCTTTAACCTATAAAATAAATGTATTTTTAATGGCAGTACTTGCCGGTTATTTAGCTTTTCCCCCTGTGGCTTACAAGTAATTAATTAAAGAAAAATACGTGCTCTTTAAGTGGAAGTGTAAAACAAAACTCAATGAGAACGCAAAATTACGATTAAAAAATGTGAAAGTAAAAATTAAGCTGATTAATTCTGAAAACAAATGGTCTCTAAGTCTATAATTTATAAATTTGAAGACAATGATATGGCATTTACAAGAAAATAATATGCAACTATAAAAACAATGTAACATAAATTTAAGTAATTTAACACATATTTAAAGATTAGTTTAGCTTAGTTTAGTCGACGGACCATCTTTATTTGTACAATCGCGACTTCACAGTGATCACATTCCCCCTTCGGCACCACATCCAGTAAACTTAAGGGCAGCTCAAAAGATGGCTCCAGCTCAAATGCACAAAAGGTGTATCACTGGCGAAGACCTTGACTGCAAACTCCTTAGTCGCCTTTTACGATAAAACTGGACAGGTGTTAGTGACTCTATTTGTTTCTCCCGTGATCATGCTCAGAGTCCCGTTAGCAACACGGGCGAAAGTACAGTCCAATTGTCATAAACTTAAGGAGACAAATCAGGGCCTTTTCCGACGTAAATATATGAAATAAACGTAACACAGTATAAAACAGCTAAACTATTAGAAAAGCAAGAGAAACTACGAAGTTTCGGCAAAAGCTTTCACCAGTTACAAAGCAAAAATATATAAAGATAAACACGATCATCATCATGTGCCATACCGGTTGGCGCAGGCGATCTGTCCTTCCACAATCTTCTATCTACATTGCATCGTATCAGTTTTGCTGTTGACTGTTTGCTATGCCATGACACCAAGCCATCTAGTATTTTCTTTCTTTGGCGTCCACGATCTCTCTTTCCTTTTATTTTGCCAGTTTGGGCACAATTTTGTCAAGTATTCCAACTTTCATCTTCTCATGATGTGCCCGAAACATGTTGATTGTTTCTTTCTGATGTTTTTTAGGAGCTCCCTTTTTGTGTTGGCCTCTTTGAGAATTTCCTCATTGGTCTTTTTAGCTGTTCAGGGAACTTTCAACATTCTTCTGAGAAATTCCATCTATGTGGCTTCTAATAGTCTTTTCATTATTTGTTTGTCTACTGTCCATGATTCGCTTCCATAGGTCAGAACTGGTTCTATATAGCATCGATGAACTCTCTTTCTCATTTCTATTGACATAGATTTGTTACATAAGATATTTTTCATTTTCTGAAATGCTATTTTGTCCTGAGCTATTCTGCTTGTTTATTTCTGTGAGGCACATTCCATCTGATGTTATTAGTGTGCCCAAGTATTTGAAACGTTATAAACACGATAGGCAAATATTCATTCTAAAGCAAACAAAGAAATATAAACACCAAAACGAAACACTAATCTGAAAAAAGGTAAAAAAAAAAAAGATTTATGTAGCTGTTATGACAAGATTAACAGACAATATGGTAGGCGCAGCTCTACTCACGTCCTCACATTGTATATCATATGTTATATTTGTTCTTATCTGAAACTTTGCGCATGAAAGCATTGCAAACATATGAACTGATGAGAATAATTCAAAAGTTAAATAATCAACATACACACGTTTAAAATAGTAGTAGGAGCTGGGTGAACCTAGGGGAACTCGATCTCTTGTCACAGTAAACCAGTTCACTGATCCCGCTCTACCTCGGCTCCTTAAATGTCTTCTCATAATTAACCAATTAACCCAAATTAAAAGGAAGTTTCTGGCCATAATTTGTTGAAAATCGATTGTTCATTGTACTATGTTATTAACATACTCAGTGTCTCAATATCCACGTTATAATCTAGATTGTCCAATTGTTGGAACTTAACTTCCATTCTCAAGTTTTTCTGTGTCTAGAGTAAGATGTCCAGCTGTTAATAATTTACGAGTAAGTTAAAAAATAATAAGCATTTTTTCTTGTTAATCTGTCTGTCTATCTGTTATCCGTTCGGTCAAATGACAGCACATAGGGCAGAAACTTCTAGACTATGTGTGGTGTTTTTTATTATCAAATGACAGCACATAGGGCAGAAACTTCTAGACTATGTGTGGTGTTTTTATTATCAAATGACAGCACATAGGGCAGAAACTTCTAGACTCTATGTGTGGTGTTGTTTTATTATCAAATGACAGCACATAGGGCAGAAATTCTAGACTATGTGTGGTGTTGTTTTATTATCAAATGACAGCACATAGGGCAGAAATTCTAGACTATGTGTGGTGTTGTTTTATTATCAAATGACAGCACATAGGGCAGAAACTTCTAGACTCTATGTGTGGTGTTGTTTTATTATCAAATGACAGCACATAGGGCAGAAATTCTAGACTATGTGTGGTGTTGTTTTATTATCAAATGACAGCACATAGGGCAGAAATTCTAGACTCTATGTGTGGTGTTGTTTTATTATCAAATGACAGCACATAGGGCAGAAATTCTAGACTATGTGTGGTGTTGTTTTATTATCAAATGACAGCACATAGGGCAGAAATTCTAGACTCTATGTGTGGTGTTGTTTTATTATCAAATGACAGCACATAGGGCAGAAATTCTAGACTATGTGTGGTGTTGTTTTATTATCAAATGACAGCACATAGGGCAGAAACTTCTAGACTCTATGTGTGGTGTTGTTTTATTATCAAATGACAGCACATAGGGCAGAAATTCTAGACTATGTGTGGTGTTGTTTTATTATCAAATGACAGCACATAGGGCAGAAATTCTAGACTCTATGTGTGGTGTTGTTTTATTATCAAATGACAGCACATAGGGCAGAAATTCTAGACTATGTGTGGTGTTGTTTTATTATCAAATGACAGCACATAGGGCAGAAATTCTAGACTCTATGTGTGGTGTTGTTTTATTATCAAATGACAGCACATAGGGCAGAAATTCTAGACTATGTGTGGTGTTTTTTATTATCAAGTGGCAGACCTTGCACAGCACCCGCATTGTATCTCGCCACCTATCCCTGCTCTTGTCGAGCTTCTCAATCTCAATAAGGGAGCTGATGACTGTTGTTGGTGCCTTTCGCTTCAAAGTTATTTTTAGTGTTTTTTCTAGGCCGGCCTCTTTGTCTTTCACCCCAAAATTCCCATTTGAGTCCTTTTTTTTTTCTTGTTACTGAAACATTAACATTTTTCTCATTGTAACTGTAACATTATCTTTATTTTCATGAATACAGCAAGAATGTAAGAACAACAGCATGCAGCTGGCAGTTATCAGTACAGATCATGAGTTTAATTACTGGAGAAGCTTCTTCCGCAGAAACCATTCATTGAATCAAATATGGGTTGGAGCTACATTTTCTACAGAGCAACAAGGTTGTAAAAACAGAGTGCAAGAATGAGAAATAACAAGTTTTGTTTTAATATCGGTCACTTTCTCCTTCTTTTCTTTCTCTTCACAGTCACTTCTCCTCTACTTATCATTATCGTCGATATTATCCAAATTATGATGATTACTATCGCGGTCATGATTACATCGCCACTATAGTAGAAGCTAGTAGCTCCGTCAGCCATAGTTGACTATGAATTATGCAGCACCCCTAGAAATGCTATTTTTTCTTTTGTTTCGTGGTGTATTTTCTTTTTTTCCCCTATGGATCTGTCTGCTTCTTATTTGAGTTGTAGCTTTAGACCATTGAAGTCGATAGACTTCTCCAACGGTCGGAAGCAGCCTCTGGCTTCATGCCCTACGCCAAATGGGCAGAATGACTTAAAACCAATAACTGCTGCTTTCCGTGTTATGCCCGCACCAAAACGGCGAAGCTGGAGTGTCCTCTCCAGGCGCGAGCTTGGACAGAAAAAGAAAAAGACCGGTTGTCGTCACTACAGTCATTATCATTATTACCATCTTCAGTATCATGAACATCATCATTAGCTTAGTCATCTTTATCACTATGGTTGCGACCTCTATATTATCAACACTTCTCATCATCAAGTACCAGGCCTGCTGACATAGGTGATAATGTCTCTCCACAACTTTCGAGCTCGATAGTTATTTATCATTTATGTTGTTGACCTTCTGTCAAGACATTTTCTTAAGATGTCTGGTATTTTACTCTTCGTCCCTTAATTTTTCCAGTTGTTACAATATATTCCAGCTGTTCTCTTCTCATTACATGGCCAAAAAATGATGATTGTATCTTCCTAATATTGGAAATTACCTCTCTTTTTGCTTTGGCCTCTTTCAGAACGTTTTCATTACTCTTCTTAGCTGTCCATGGTATTCTCAACATTCTTCTGTAAAACCACATTTCTACAGACTCCAGTGATTTTCTTGTCGGTTGTTCTATTGTCCATGATTCACATCCATATGTTAAGACTGGCTCTACATAACATTTAAGAACTCTTTTTCTTGTTTCGATTGTCAAAAATGGATTGCATAGTATCTTCCTCATTTTTTGGAAAGTTTCTTTTGCCTGAGCCATTCTACATCTCACCTCTTTTGTGCATCTTCCGTCTGAGGTTAACAAAGTTCCCAAATATTTAAATTCGTTTACCTGTTTTAATATTGTTCCACTTGTCTTTATTTTGTACATCTTCCGTCTGAGGTTAACAAAGTTCCCAAATATTTAAATTCGTTTACCTGTTTTAATATTGTTCCACTTGTCTTTTACTAAATAGATTATTATAAATACTAACTACAGGAACCCTACACAAACATGATCTACCTGGAAGAGCTTGTTATAAACAGTCTCGGCTGGCAGAAAGTTTAAAGCGTATATGCTTGCTTACGTTCGCCCGATGACTAAAGTATTCTAGAATATTCGTAGACTGTAGAATTCCTCTTCGTCATCCGTTCTTAAAAGGACGTTAAGTGGACGTATCTGCGTTGTGGTTTGCAGTATAACTGTTATATTTGCGCCTTTCGGCCCCACAAATCCGACATCAGCACGACATTTTTGAGTACTGGGTTGTCTTCCCTCTTCGATCCCTGCTCGCATGGCCAGACTAGACAGGTTAATCTGTTACTGGAGGTACCAGGAGAGGTGGAGCAGGGTCTGGATGGTTTTGGTTCACCTATCCTGGCCCACGCCATTAGCTGTGGGTCGCTGACAACTTCCAGCTCTGGTGCTGGGAAGCGCGCCTTCGCCTCCAAAGCGTATATGAGAACTTGTTAAACAAATATTCGTAAAATGATTGAACCTAAACATTCAACGTCGAAGTTTCTGCACAGGCCCTGTCGAAAGTGACAAAAGACATTATCTTAAAACATTTTACACAATCGTACAATCTCCAGCATTACAACATGTTACACAGTTGTACAATCTACAACATTATAACATTTTGCACAGTTGTACAACATTATAACATTTACACAGTTGTACAACATCATAACATTTTACACAGTTGTACAACATTATAACATTTTACACAGTTGTACAACATTATAACATTTTACACAGTTGTACAACATTATAACATTTTACACAGTTGTACAACATTATGACATTTTACACAGTTGTACAACATTATAACATTTTACACATTTGAACAATGTACAACAACATAACATTTTACACAGTTTTTGTACAACTCACAGACACTAATTTGACCACTAAAACATGTCCACAGCTTTTGTGTGGGACACTGGAGGTAATGTACCATTATCGTTCTTCGGAAGCAATCCTCCAAATGTGGCTGGTATAAAGAACAGAACATGTTTAAGAATCTTCACGAACCAATGGTTGGAAGGACTAGATTGTTCTGAAAAAAGAGGTCAGTTCGCAATTTTATATGTAAGATCAGAGTACTTTATAGTGCCCTCGATAGAATGATACTAAAGCGATGAGAGATGTTGTAATGGAACGGTAATGGCACATTGTTAATGACTGCTAGCATTACGTAAAAATATACACTCAAATGGTTGGGTGGTCTGGAGGTATGATGTCAGCCTCTGGACAGGAAGGTCACGGTTTTAATTCCACCAGTAAGTAAAAAAAAAGTAAAGTATCCCCGTTACGTCAAGTGGCGTATAGGGAATATGGTGTTAGTGACCATACATTTTACCGACCTTCGAAACATGATTTTTGAGGTAATGTGGTCGGTATTACGCCCGTGCCGCTTTCTTTTTCTTCTACCTTTCAGCTCCCTGTGGAGTATAGGTCTTCAACAAACACTTTCCAAGTCGTTCTGTTTCTTGCCATTCTTTTAAGATCATTTCATGTCTTCCCCATCATCTTCATCTCTGCTGCTATCTGTCTTCTCCAAGAATTTCTTGGTCTTCTCTTTGTCTTTTCCCCCGCGGATTCCAAAAAAAGGGCCTGTTGTGTAATACTCTCAGTTGGCTTCTGCAGTGTATGTCCTATCCAGCGCTATCGTCTCCGCTGTATCTCTTGATCCACTGGTATTTGATTGGTACATTTCCATAATTCTATATTAGTGATTTTGTCCTGCCATCTCCATCCTTTTATTCTGCGTAAGCATCCATTAATGAAAGTCTGTATCTTCATGATTGTCAATTTTGTTGTTCTCCATGTTTCACGGGCGCCCTGCCGTTTTACTTTCCCAGAAAAAAAATCCGGTACCCATTAAAGGCTGGGTGAATCGGAAGCCGTCGGTTTGGATCGAACCCTACCTCTTGTCCGTTGTAGTCCAGTTCACTAACCACTGAGCCATCACGGATCCCTTTTGCTACGTAGGCAGTTGTGTTATTCTTCTTATTTTCTCTTTGTTGCAGCGTTTCTTTCAAACTTCTTTCTGACCTTACTACTTGTACTTTCATTTGACACACATATATAACTCATCAATCTTTTTAGTACAAGTATAAACAAGGTCTTTATTGGTGTTACTTGACATAGCCTATCGGCGATGATGAATTGTCAAATAACGTTTGTGTGTGGCCGTTTCGTATTCATAAAGTTCTATCTGTGGTTATCTATCTATCTTGTTGACCGTATACTCCGTATAGTATTCTTAAGTACATCTGCCTGTCTCTTTCTGATAGTGCTGAGGAACTAGTATCTGAATGTGCTCAGTCTGGCCGAGTGTGGCCGAATTGTCTCGAGTCTGGCTGAGTGTAGCTGAGTCTGCCCGAGTGTAGCTAAATGTCTCTCTAGCTACTGCTCCTCGCCCCAAAAGCATTCTGGGCCTCTCCTCTCCTAATCTCCCCAGTTCCCAGGGTCTCGGGTTTAAGTCCCAGGTGACCACACCCCCCGACCACTGATACGGCCTAACCTACGTCTCCTGACCGTCACTATCTCTCTAGCTCCGCCTTTTTTAATTATCTCTAAAGTCTTATTACTTTAGGAGTCCTGTCGAACCTGTCCATCTTCCTAAGTCCGTCCCCTAACAACTAAAACTCGAGGCGATTTCCAATTCAGAGACTCAAAGAGTAATCACTGCTGCACGTAAAGATAACCTGGTCTTTTGATTACGCGGGGCAGTTTAGTTGTCCGCTTTCATCTCAGGTCTTCACTGGACTTCAAGGCGTCTGCCGATATAAGAGTTTCCTAGGAACCAGCGGCCGTGTCGTTGCGTTACGCAACTTTGTCGACCAGAGCAAACATCTGTCTGGCTTTAGGCTGACCACCTGTACGCATTTCACTGGTAATCTTCAAGTTGATTACGACTCAGCGACTGAGTTGGGTAGACTTAACGTCTCCTTCCTAATCCTCTGAAGAGTGTCTTTTCTACGCCGCCTAAAACTATCCTACTTCACATCGTCATCGCCTCATTCTTTTATTCTTCTGTCTATCGTCATATTCTTCTATTCTTCCATTATCGCCCATGACTGAGTCACACTATAACATATATCTCCGTCAACATTTCAGTTGAATTGATATATTCATAGATCAATTTAACTCAAAATAAAAACATAGTGTGACTGCTCTCTTTCTACTTCCTTAATGGGCTAACTAATTTCCTTTTTCTCATTGTACATCAATTATTACAACAATTAGAAATACAAATTCAACATCTATAAACTGGAATCTCAAAAGAAAAATCCATCATGTATACAATCATCTTACAACATCGCTCTGCCATGCCACTTTGTTTTGCTTTGAAGCCTCTGACTAACGTGACGTCACTCTGGACCTAGCCTGAATGTAGGCCAGCTAAATTGAGGTCATCGTCTGTTTTGTCTATGTCTAACCCACATTTCTTTCCGTCTCTTAATTTAAACTGGTAGGTTCTGTAATTGGTGTTTACATATACAACATTCATAATTCTACAACAATATCATGACATTCAATAAACATCTTTGCGACACAACATGTGTCTCATGTATACAAAACATTTTGTGGAAACATCAATTCTGAAATATTTAAGGCTCGATCGGCCTTCGCACTGTACTCTCTTAATTGCCTAATAAGACGTGTTTAGTCTTTCTTCGGCATCATATCTGTGCCAGTTCTGAAAAAGAAACAAGACCCGTCTACTCTGTTCTCTTATTCTCCCTGAACACGTGCTCTTCTGGCACTGCTAATAAAGTTGTCTGCATAGCAATACGCTTTCTTACAGAATCTCTTAGCCACAGGCTTAATTTACTGGTCAACTCATGTCGGGTCGAAAGTCTTCTTATGTGTTCTCTCTCACCACATATTCCTAAATTTTAGGCAATTCTCTCCGTCTACATATAATTACATTTTCATAAAATTGTCTTTTTTAAAAAAATGTGCATTTCACAACATGTTTCTCCTCAAATCATACACCCCACAGTCTTGGACAGACCGAACATTGAAGCATAGAGTAATCACAAACACATAGCAATCAAAATTATGACTTAAATTTGATACAGAATCTAGTCTGTCTAGACTTCCATTAAACTATCCACAACACACTTCATACACACATGTGTACATCTCACAATGCTGTTCCACACTTGGAATTCCTATATAACTCATAGAGTCTCTCCATCTCGGGTCACTGACTCTCTCGTCTCTTCTTAGTCTCCTAAGACTCTCTCCATGCATACTCTATTTCCTGTAAATTCTAAGTTCTCTTAACTGACTCAAACTTTTTTTTAAACCGATGTAAACATGGTTACCATTTTGTTTGTTTACTTCAGGTGACTCACTAACATCTTCATACATATAGTTCTGTCTCCTCATTAAGGCAACAGTACATTTACAGACTCATACTCATCATTCAGTGCACATCGGCATTATACATATTAAATTCGTCTAAAAGTTAGTAGACTCTTACACATTATTAGTTACAACATCCACAAGTAAAATAATTACAATTCTTAATATGTATGTTTCTTCTTTTTGTATCTTTATCTCTTCCATCACTAGTGGTTGTCAGGTCTCCTCTTTCTGACCTATGATCTTCTCTGAATTTGTTACCTTTATCTATTTCTTTCTGGTGGTCAACAAACTCTTGCCGTCGTCCCAATCGTATGGCAAAAGGCAGGTCTACTTTGACTCTTTCATCGTCTTTTCTTCTTCTTTCAGCGATAATGGCATCACGTTCTGGTGTTCCCAATGGCCAAAATTTCACTTGCTCTGCCTTTTCTATTTGGGTCTTTTCAAACTCTTCATTTATGGCAGCAACCCTCCTTTCTCGTATTGTAGGCAATCTGTCAGTTTCAGGACGTTTCTTGCTACCTTTTACCCCATCTGCCATATCCTCTAATTCCTTGTCCATTTCATGCGCATATTTATCAGCTGCTTTCTCTAATGCATGAAACACTGCAAGTTCGTTAATTTTCTTCTCAGCACTTTTACTTACAACCTCTACACTATTTGTATCACTGTTGCGCTCTGTCCTACCAAGTTTCCCTTTCTCGTTTTCCTTCTTCAAATTTTCTGTAGTATATTTCTTTCGCCTTAGAGACGCTACCTCTTCCTCTAAGTCAGACTTCTCTCGTATTAGGTTCTTTACCTTGTCATCTGCTTCTGATTTCTCCTTTCTTAAACTTACAATTAAATCTTTGGACTCTTTGACTTCACCTAAAAGTTGGCTATTCTGTGCTTTCATCTCATCAACTTCTCGACTCATACATACACTGTGTCTGTCAGTCTCAGCCTTTTGTTCTTCAAGTGCTTCCAGCTCTTTAATTCTTGTTTTTAGACACTTGTTTTTGCACTCTAGCCTATCTACTGTGTCTTTCAGCTCTAATAGCATCAACTCGTCTCTTTCACTTCTCTTTTCCATAATTCTTATTTCGGCATCTTGTCTTGAAATTACATCTTCTAGGATGTTTGTAGCCACACAGGCGTCTCTAACTTGTTTCTTCACCTCCCTCGTTTGTGTTATTTTATCATTAGGTTTAGTTTGTCCTCTAACCTCTACAGTCTGTGTTTGTGCACAGCTTACCTGTGTCACCAATACTTCTCTATCAGTACCTTCTGTTTGTGTAGCACTGTCGATCATTCTGTTCTCAGTCTCTTCTAATTCCTTCTTCTTTCTGATTAATTTGTATTGTTTCAGGCTAGACAGCCTGTTGGTCTTGATGTTTGGGCCGTTTGATTTGGACCACTTGGTCGTTCTCGCATCCACGTGCTTGGTTGCGCGCTTCTCTTTGACTCCAGAGGGATCTTGCCAACCACGCCTGGGTGTTGGGTTAACATGATGTGTCCAAAAGTTTGATTTACCATTCACTTTATTCATTTCAATCCTGTCTACACTATTTATTTCATAACTCTTACGTCCAGCAGTTTGTCTTTGTCCTTCCACCTCCACCTAGATTCCTGGGGTGGTAATCTTCTTCCGTGAAAATGCCTTGTTTCCTTTCTCACTGCATATATTTCTTTACTCAATTCCCCTAGTCGTCCCTTATTTCTCCATCTAATACTCGCTTGATTAACTTCCCTAGGCTTTTCTGCTATTTTTCTTTTATTAAACCATTCACTGATGGTTGGGCGTTCTTCAGGTAGGTTTAAATTCAATTTCTTCATGAACCCGATTTCTTTAATAGAGATATTAATCGCTTCATCTAGCGTCTCAGGGTTCAGCCTCGCTAAGTGTAGTTTTAGATCTGTGGATATTAGTCCATCTATAAAAGTCTCTATTAATTGTCTACCAAAACTGTCAGTATCTAAACCAGATTCCTCTGCTAGCTCTAAAAGTCTATTACTGTAAGCAGTTATTGTCTCCCCTCTTTCTTGTTTAAACTTCCTCAAAAGTATGAAAGCAGTGTAGGCATCTCCTACAGCAGCATACCTAGTTTTTAATTCTATCTTGAGGGACTTCCATGTGCTTGAAGGTTCATTCTTTAGCCTTCTCTGGATGAAGTCAGATACTTCGCCTCTACTTGTTTTAAAAGCTATTAATTTCTTGTCTTCCTCATTTATAGGAAAAATGAGAGCATACTTTTCAATTTCTGCCATCCATTGTCTGAACTGGATGGATCGCCAGAGTAATTTGAGATACTGGCACTCACTTCTTGCTGTCTAAAACTATTTTCTAAACGGTGATGACTCTACTAATTTCTTGCAGGGTCTGCAACGTGGGAGTCATGCCTCTCTTCATCTTGATAATTAATTAATTAATTATAAATTAAGTATAAATTAACACAAAAGTTATTTAGATCAGTCAAAGAATTTCTACTTTCTTCCACTAACACTCAAGAAAAAACTTATTTACTTCACACAACCTTGTTACAACATATCATATGCATCTCTAAAATATATAAGAAAAATCCAACTTACATGCTTCTGAAGTCCATGGAATACCTAACACACCTTTATAACATCCTAACAACTACACAATAATATACTAATTTAAAACAATAATTAACTACTTAGTCTTCTTTCAGGTTCTCAATGTGGACATCATTTTCACATTTTGTTCTCTCTGTCTATTTCACTTTTACTTCTTTCCTTACAGGAAGTTCTACTTTATGAATATGAATGTTCACTTCTACTTTGATATAGCTCGGGGAAAGATCACTGCGGGTTGGCACTTCTAGTCGCTTCTTCGGGATTTTAAGATAAACAGGGTGTAGTCTCACAAACAGGCAGCCATTCTTACGCTGGACTTCGATGTACTATTTTGGACACAGATGGCTAGGCTTGATTAACTTCTGTAGACAAGGTTCGCTGGTGTGTTGTACACAAACACATTACTAGGCTCAACTTCATGGGTACTTGCAAATTATGAGGACTGCACTCGTTGCTGGAAGTACGTCTTGGTTACACTGGAAGTACGTAGGTGGACGTCTTGGTTAATTAAGAGAAAATTCTTACTCTTTTTTTTTCTCTCCAGGTCCTTCTTAAAAAAAGAATAGAATCCTGCGTCACGTGCAACAGAAAGTAATGTAATATTGCAGGGTTTCTTTCAAACTTCTTTCTGACCTTACTACTTGTACTTTCATTTGACACACATATATAACTCATCAATCTTTTTAGTACAAGTATAAACAAGGTCTTTATTGGTGTTACTTGACATAGCCTATCGGCGATGATGAATTGTCAAATAACGTTTGTGTGTGGCCGTTTCGTATTCATAAAGTTCTATCTGTGGTTATCTATCTATCTTGTTGACCGTATACTCCGTATAGTATTCTTAAGTACATCTGCCTGTCTCTTTCTGATAGTGCTGAGGAACTAGTATCTGAATGTGCTCAGTCTGGCCGAGTGTGGCCGAATTGTCTCGAGTCTGGCTGAGTGTAGCTGAGTCTGCCCGAGTGTAGCTAAATGTCTCTCTAGCTACTGCTCCTCGCCCCAAAAGCATTCTGGGCCTCTCCTCTCCTAATCTCCCAGTTCCCAGGGTCTCGGGTTTAAGTCCCAGGTGACCACACCCCCCCGACCATGATACGGCCTAACCTACGTCTCCTGACCGTCACTATCTCTCTAGCTCCGCCTTTTTTAATTATCTCTAAAGTCTTATTACTTTAGGAGTCCTGTCGAACCTGTCCATCTTCCTAAGTCCGTCCCCTAACAACTAAAACTCGAGGCGATTTCCAATTCAGAGACTCAAAGAGTAATCACTGCTGCACGTAAAGATAACCTGGTCTTTTGATTACGCGGGGCAGTTAGTTGTCGCTTTCATCTCAGGTCTTCACTGGACTTCAAGGCGTCTGCCGATATAAGAGTTTCCTAGGAACCAGCGGCCGTGTCGTTGCGTTACGCAACTTTGTCGACCAGAGCAAACATCTGTCTGGCTTTAGGCTGACCACCTGTACGCATTTCACTGGTAATCTTCAAGTTGATTACGACTCAGCGACTGAGTTGGGTAGACTTAACGTCTCCTTCCTAATCCTCTGAAGAGTGTCTTTTCTACGCCGCCTAAAACTATCCTACTTCACATCGTCATCGCCTCATTCTTTTATTCTTCTGTCTATCGTCATATTCTTCTATTCTTCCATTATCGCCCATGACTGAGTCACACTATAACATTACTATTTCTTAACAAACGAATGAATGTCAAGGATTGAGTCTCGTTGAGTTTAATAAAATCGCATGGTTGATATTGTAATCATTGAACTTTTTCAGCGCTCAAGCAGTCACGAAATTAATTACGAAATGGGTGGGAAAGGAAGTCGATACACTAGACAATAGTCGAATAATACTTTTCTGTAATAACAATGTAACTTATTTTTGTTTGTTCGTTGTTAGGAACATCATCACTGCACACCGGGCGAATCCATAGGTGTTCCGATATCCCCATCGGGAAAATCCGAGGAGACTTCTGGCTCACGTGGACGAACTCCGTAGCTTCGTGGGTAGGTTTCTGGGACAATTTTGTCCATGCAACGGCCATATTTATTGACCTACTCTTTTCGATTTGAACTGTCAATGTTTCTTTAACGTGCGCGAGTGCACATGGGACCTTATGTTAAGGTTAGACATCTGATCTCACTACCAAGAGATCAGTGGAGGGTAACGTAATAAAGAGACCACGGATTAATTTTTCCTATATTTTTTTTTAATGAACACCGTTTTTAGCGGACTTTGAACACGCTCCTTCCTGTCCTGGGGATGATATTGTATATTTCGACTACTAAGCCCCGCAAACTTCTTTTTATAGCTTGTCATTCATCAGGTACTCCATAGCAATTCAATGTTAATCCTTCTTTAAAACATAGTAATTCTATGTAATTCTATTTGATCACCGTGAAAGAGATTGGAGTCTCATCGCGTAAAATTCTAAAGAAAGCCATGGAGAGAAATTCCAGGACTAACATGGACGAGTAACATCAAAAGATGGAAAAGTCAACCTATGACAATCTGCACCATCAAAGCAAGAGACAGAGTGGAATGGTGCTACATAGTAGCCAGAATGGCTCATCGTACATCCCTAGACCGGCCGTACGCTAATCTTACGGTCTGTTGTTTGATGTGCGACGGGGATAATCTGACGACTAACTGTGTGTCAAAAATGTTCGGAATTGGAGTCAACAACGATGGCCTAACATCATCAAGCGCTATACATTTTTTAAAAATACGACGATCATCGTTTTCAAGAGGACGTGAACTTCCGGTATATGGTGGATAGGCGGCGGGAGCAATTGAAGGCTATGCATGAAAGTGTTCCTTGTTGCAGTTTCCTCGTATTCCAAGTCTGGCTTGTTGCAGGAGCTACTGAGTTAAGTGCTCTGTGCACACCGTGAGCTGTGTGTCTCATTCGTTTTGATCATGTTTCGCTATTCCAATTGTTTACGATGAATGATGATATCGTATGACAGGGAACAGTTGGCTGTGTTCACTTTCTGCGCGGTTTCGCCTTATGTCTTTTTTCATGTGCTGAAACTGCTACTATGGGACTACAGCTACCTTTCTTTGTTTGGTGAGATGAGATTTTAATTCGGATGATTACGCTGGCACCGGTGGTTGAGCAATTAAGGATTTTAATTCGTTTGCAGTGATACCGGGGCCTTCCATAACCAAATAACCAAACCAAACCAATACATGGTAGACAACATTCGATGCAGTGACGACATTCAATGATGATGGTGATGAATTCTATGTAACTTTTCACAATCATTAACAATTCTATGTAACTTTTCACAAGCATTAACAATTCTATGCAACTTTTCACAAGCATTAACAATTCTATGTAACTTTTCACAAGCATTAACAATTCTATGTAACTTTTCACAAGCATTAACAATTCTATGTAACTTTTCACAAGCATTAACAATTCTATGTAACTTTTCACAAGCATTAACAATGCTATGTAACTTTTCACAAGCATTAACAATTCTATGTAACTTTTCACAATCATTAACAATTGTACGAGCGTATGTAACTTTTCACAAGCATTAACAATTGTATGTAACTTTTCACAATCATTAACAATTGTATGTAACTTTTCACAAGCATTAACAATTCTATGTAACCTTTCACAAGCATTAACAATTCTATGTAACTTTTCACAAGCATTAACAATTCTATGTAACTTTTCACAATGATTAACAATTCTATGTAACTTTTCACAATGATTAACAATTCTATGTAACTTTTCACAATCATTAACAATTCTATGTAACTTTTCACAAGCATTAACAATTCTATGTATCTTTTCACAATCATTAACAATTCTATGTAACTTTTCACAATCATTAACAATTCTATGTAACTTTTCACAATCATTAACAACTCTATGTAACTTTTCACAATCATTAACAATTGTAGGTAACTTTTCACAATCATTAGCAATTCTATGTAACTTTTCACAATCATTAACAATTCTATGTAACTCCTCCATCATCCAGATCATAACAGTAACAATGGTAATCATCTGCTACTCCCTGATAATGTTGGCACATTCTCACGGGGTTGCTGTCAGTTTTTCTCTCTAATTGTTACTCAACATTCAACACTCTCATATTGATTTCCTCTAACGTAATTACTCACAAAGCAGTGATCTCTGCAATATGTGCCATTTTGGCACGCAAGGTTTCTGTTTTATTTTTTGCGATTGTGATTCTGCCCTATGTGCCTACTTCGGCTCGAAAGGACAATAAATAGATAGATAGATTTACTCACAAAGGACAATAAATAGATAGATAGATTTACTCACAAAGGACAATAAATAGATAGATAGAATTACTCACAAAGGACAATAAATAGATAGATAGATTTACTCACAAAGGACAATAAATAGATAGATAGAATTACTCACAAAGGACAATAAATAGATAGATAGAATTACTCACAAAGGACAATAAATAGATAGATAGATTTACTCACAAAGGACAATAAATAGATAGATAGATTTACTCACAAAGGACAAGAGGTCGGGTTCGATCCTGATCGAAGGTTACCGGGTTCACCCAGCCATAAATGGGTACCGGATTTTTTCTTCGAATGGAAAACGGCATGGGCGTAATACCTACCGCATTACCCAAAAAATCATGTGCCGAAGGTCTGTAAAAATTATGGTCACTAACACCATTTTCCCTATACACCACTTGGTGTAACGGGGCTCTTTACTTTACTTACTGTGATTACTCTCTGAATGTAAATAAAAAAAAAACCGTTATTAACTACTTTTCTTTAGTGTTCGTCAGCTTTCACCTCTTGTGAAGTTCCTAGAGACTAGGAACTGAATTTTGCATATTAATCCGTTTTTCCTTACAGCCGGGTGTACAGGGGTTCCTCGCCAAACAGGCAGATAATTCCGTCTTTGGAGGTACTCCTAATTTCTTTTGTCGATGAGTAATTGACTTTTCAAGTTTGGCCTAGTTGCTATGAACAGAGATGGTTGCCGCAGAGAAAAATCACAAATAATCATAACTAGTGCATCTGTGATTTGAACTCAAAACATCCGGACAGACGTCTGGCCTCGAGTCCAACCAGTCTCTATATATCTAATTTTAATCTTCTTAAACATTTTCTCTCTCTTTCTTATTTTTGGCTTCTTAATTTCGTTTCTCTCTTTTTTTTTGTATATATATATATATATTATTATTTATTCAAAATATATTTCCTTGATGATCATTATTGGTTGTGATGACGACGCTCTTAATTGTTGCATTGCTTTACCAGGATCGCTTTGTCAAGAAATGGAATTGAGTACAACGATACTTCCCGCTACTTCTGGGATTACATCTATAGGTAGGTAGTCTCACATACAAGTGGCCTTAGTGCTTACTAATTAAATCAGACAGATAAACAGACAGATATACAGGCAGGCAGACAGGCAGGCAGGCAGATAGATAGACAGACAGACAGACAGACAGACAGACAGACAGACAGACAGACAGACAGACAGACAGACAGACAGACAGACAGACAGACAGACAGACAGATAGATAGATAGATAGATAGATAGATAGATAGATAGATAGATAGATAGATAGATAGATAGATAGATAGATAGATAGATAGATAGATAGATAGATAGATAGATAGATAGATAGATAGACAGAGACACGTATCTCGATCATCGGGCAAGGTAAAGGCCATTATGCAAGACACCGTGAAAGGAACGAGAAGGAGAGGCACACATAAAAAGAGATTGGAAGATAGCATCAAAGAGTAGACAGACCACGAATGTGCAGAGTCGCAGAGAATGACTGCAGATCGAGAGAAATGAAGTATGTTGGCGTAGTCTATTAGTAGACCCCCAACAAATCCCCAGGTTATGTAAAGAAGAAGACACAGTTACATTGAACTGTAAGAAAAGAAAAAGATTGCGTGTGATTTAATATTTGTTGTCGCTGTGAAATAAATGTTTTAAATATCTCGTCTGGTCCTTACCTTCAATTTCAGAAGAAGACACGGCCATTTTAACTACTTCCGTGTTCATGGAGACAACGGAAGTTTCAAGTTTGGTCACTAATGTAGAAGCAAATCAAACAAAAGGTATTTTTGTTATGTTGAACGTTGTTGGTGTAAACATGCTTGTGCGCTTACCTTTTATAGTTGTTTTTAGTGTGAGAAACACAGTATGTTACCACCACAGACTGTTGCTTTTGATGCCTAAAGCAAAATATATCTATTTGTCAGGTATTCTCCTTTATCTTGGCATGCTAGATACTTTACCCACATGAACAGGCGCACAGACAGCCACACACACACTAACTCACACACACGTACACACAAGTACACACACACACAAGTACACACACACAAGTACACACACACACACACGTACACACACACACACACACACACACACACGCAAACACGCTAATGAATGTGAGAAAGACTCTCAATCGTGCTGTAGAACTCACAAACTATCCCCAGATCCTGCGGTTATGTATAGATAGTAGGTAAAAGTAAAGAACCCCGTCACGCTAAGTGGCGTATAGGAATATGGTGTTAGTGACCATAATTTTTACAGACCTTCGGCACATGATTTTTGGGTTGATGTGGTCGGTATTACACCCGTGCCGCTCTACTTTCCCAGAAAAAATCCAGTACCCATTAAAGGCTGGGTGAACTCGGAAGCCGTCGATTAGGGTCGAAACCGACCTCTTGTCCTTTGTAGTCCAGTTCACTAACCACTGAGCTATCGCGGTTCCCTTATGCATAGATAGATGTGTGTTATTGGACACTGTCTAAAGTGCAGTAGTGATGGTCGAAGTTTAACACCTCACCTTCTATAACATTATACGAGTGTATTCTCAGATATCAATTAACTTCAACTGAAGTATCAGATTATAGTACCAGACATATTTTATCGTTACCTTTATCTGTAAATATAACTCTTCCTCTGAAATATATCCTACCTTTAACTGAAGTGTCAGATTATAGTACAAGTCATTCTTTACGTTAACTGAAGTGTCAGATTATAGTACAAGTCATCCTTTACTTTTAACTGAAGTGTCAGATTATAGTACAAGTCATCCTTTACTTTTAACTGAAGTGTCAGATTATAGTACCATACATCTTTTACCTCTAGCTGAAGTGTCAGATTATAGTACCAGACATCTTTTACCTTTAGCTGAGGTGTCAGATTATAGTACCAGATATCTTTTACCTTTAGCTGAAGTGTCAGATTATAGTACCAGACATCTTTTACCTTTAGCTGAAGTGTTAGATTATAGTACCAGACATCTTTTACCTTTAGCTGGTGTCAGATTATAATACCAGACATCTTTTACCTTTAGCTGAGGTGTCAGATTATATCGTCAGACATCTTTTACCTGTAGCTGAAGTGTCATATTATAATACCAGACATCTTTTACCTGTAGCTGAAGTGTCAAATTGTAGTACCATACATCTTTTACCTTTAGCTAAAGTGTCAAATTCTAGTACCAGACATCTTTTACCTTTAGCTGAAGTGTCAAATTCTAGTACCAGACATCTTTTACCTTTAGCTAAAGTGTCAAATTCTAGTGCCAGACATCTTTTACCTTAGCTGAAGTGTCAGATTATAATACCAGACATCTTTTACCTTTAGCTAAAGTGTCAAATTGTAGTACCAGACATCTTTTGCCTTTAGCTAAAGTGTCAAATTGTAGTAGCAGACATGTTTTGCCTTTAATTGAAGTGTCAGATTATAGTACTTAAGTTAAAACTGTGACATACGGGCACATGTCACCACTGGGCATGAAAGCAAGCAATGACTCACACCTGATTGCTTGCACCAGGATCGAAGAACCAGAATTATCCAGATCATGCTACATCGCTTCGATGCTTCCAAAAATAGACGAACAAGTCTAGACAAGTGAGTAGCTATCGAGAGAGAGAAGACAATCCAGTACTCAAAGGGCCCCTTTGAAGGCGTGTGCTCTTTTTGCCGTGTGCTCTAGCTTCTGGTTCACGTGGCAAAGCGCTGTGCCGAGGAGTACGGGTTCGAGGAGTATCCTGCTTCGGACCATCTATTGTTCTTTGTTTTTCTGTTGTTAATTATTTGTGATTTTTTTGCGAGTGCTGTAAATATACCTCTTCCCCTGAAAGTATTCGCTGATCTATCGCCTCAGAGGTTTTCCTCCATTAAAATATTCATTTTATCTGTTCCTTTTTTTTGCAGGAGTGGCTGTGAAATATTTTAAAAATAACGGTACCTAAAATTGCTTTTTAGAAAGTAACTTTTCCACTTTTTTGTGTGTGCATTGATTTAATTTGAATAAAAACACCAAACAACTTCCACACTGAATGAAACAATAACTTATAGCGCTGCATTTTACGTGACTTTTATAAATGTGTTTTTAAAAATTTTTCTTAACATTTATTATGATGCACCCATATTCATGCCTTTTTATTATGCAGTCATAATACCATAAGCATTTATATTTGCTCAATTACCTTTAATTTATAAATAATTAGTTTTATTACGCTTGTAAAATAAAACACAGTCTAATATTGTATTACTTTTCAATTAACTAGTAAATTTTTCCATTAATTAACTAATAGATAAAGTTATTTTGCGAGGAATTAGCAGTCAGAGAGTGTTATAATGTACTGATATATTCACTAAAAATGATTTCATATTCCGAGCACCTTCATTTTGTTTCAAATCAAAACTCTGGAATAAGGAGACGTGAAGTGCTTGTGCAGCTGTGTACGAGTGGATGTTTATCCAAATGACACGAATTGGCTGATGTATGCTCTAGATAATATTACAAGAGAGCTCTGGATCAATCAGTTGGTAGGTGCATACTTGTTTTAAATGGCTGTGTAGATGAGTTAAAAAAAAGGTAAAGTACCCCCGTCACGCCATGTGGCGTATAGGGAATATGGTGTTAGTGACCATACATTTTACATACTTTCGGCACATGATTTTTGGCGTAATGTGGTCGGTATTATGCCAGTGCCGCTTTACTTTCCCAGAAAAAAAAAAATCCGGTATCCATTAAGACTGGGTGAACCGGACATAAACATACACAATAATATATGGCAATAGATAGACAGACAAGACAGATAGACATTCAAACAGACAGACAGACAGACAGACAGGCAGACATACATACAGACAGACAGACAGACGAACAGACAGACAGGCATATAATGGCAATAAAGGAACAATTTCCTCTTCCTAACACCTAAATTATTAGACAATCTGAAACATACAATCAACAGAGTGGTCTCATATACAACCTTTCCTCTCCACAGAAACTATCCGCCAAAATTAGAAAGAAACCAGCATCTTGGACAACAGACCAATGGCTAGAGGTATCGGCTATAGTGGCGTGATCATACTGATTTCTATTAGTCTGACCATTGTGTTGATGGATCTCACTAAATTTATTCATTGTAGGAATTGTCGTTATGAGCGTAACATGATAAATGTGGAAGTTAAGGAATTAAGTTCCACATTAGGTCACACGACAACTGTGATAGTAGTTGATGATAAGCCTTGAAGGATATTACCGTAGGCAGGAGAAACAATAAATAACAGATCAGACAAATGAATTGTGTAGAACGAGAATGGAATGTAAATAAAAGACATAATTATCTAATTAACTCCGGAATCATTGTGTTGGTTCTCGTAGAATCGCCTGACTTGAAATTGTGTACACCCTAATTAACGCAGTTAGGTTCAAACTTCTGTATTGTTTTCTTTTCATGTTGAAAAGTTTGAAAGTATAAATCATATCAAAAAGAAAGTGAACAAGACTGTTTATGAAAAACAATAGTATTGAAACACTCTTTTGAATAGTTAGAAACGTAAATACGGTGTTAGGTTAAAATGTTCCCATGGCATATTCTTACGCATGAGGGCGAGATATAGCGTTTCATCGTACTATCCCACAACACTTGGAGATGATTGAGCCAGTTTCCTTCTTCTATGTACGGCATTACCGAGAACGGTTTAAAAGTTGGTTTTATGAAACATTTAATGTAACGATGTTAAAATCAGAAGACAAAGGATGTAAGAGAAAGAACACAAGGACTTATAGCATAATTCACATTGTTCATTCTGCTGTCGAATCTGTGGATCCATTATTTGCAGAATACATTACGACAAAAGATGTTTAATAAAATAGAACTCAGCATAATGGATTAATATATTACCAAAATACACATACATTATAGAATTGCCGAGGAGGGGATCTTAACACCTAAGGACATGTACGGAGTGCAGTGATGATGACCCGCAAATAACTCAATAACTCAGTAACATAAATTATGACTACTTGCTACTAACCGTCTAAAAAGACAAAGGCCTTATATAGTGTAGCAGAAGTATGAGGCCGTGTTAGTTATATATATATATATATATATATATATATATATATATATATATATATATATATATAGATGTGTACACGTATGTGGTGGTATTAGTTGAATATGTATAGTTGTACACAAGTATGTGGTGATATTAGTTTAATATATATATATATATATATATATATATATGTGTACACGTATGTGGTGGTATTAGTTGAATATGTATAGTTGTACACAAGTATGTGGTGATATTAGTTTAATATGTATATAGCAGTGTACAAGTATGTGGTGGTATTAGTTTAATATGTATAGCTGTGTACAATTATGTGATGAAAATAATTTGATATGTATAGCTGTATACAAGGATATGATGATATTAATGTAACATTTATAATGAATGCCGATTTGATGCTGTTTTGTGTGACATGCAAAGTACGACAAAATAGATAGGTTATTAGTGAGATGTGTGGAGCAAGAGAATCGTGCGGTGGAGTATGCGAAGCATGTGGGATAAAACGAAACTGTGATGGTGTTAGTAGATATGTGGATGCACATATGACTGTGATGGTGTTAGTAGATATGTGGATGCACATATGACTGTGATGGTGTTAGTAGATATGTGGATGCACAGAAGAATGGAATGGTGTTAGTAGATATGTGGATGCACATATGACTGTGATGGTGTTAGCAGACATGTGGATGCACAGATGAATATGATGGTGTTAGTAGGTATGTGAATGCACAGATGGATATGATGGTGTTAGTAGGTATGCGAATGCACAGATGAATGTGATGGTGTTAATAGGTATGTGAATGCACAGATGAATATGATGGTGTTAGTAGGTATGCGAATGCACAGATGAATGTGATGGTGTTAGTAGGTATGTGAATGCACAGATGAATGTGATGGTGTTAGTAGGTATGTGAATGCACAAATGAATGTGATGGTGTTAGTAGGTATGTGAATGCACAAATGAATGTGATGGTGTTAGTAGGTATGTGAATGCACAGATGAATGTGATGGTTTTAGTAGGTATGTGAATGCACAGATGAATGTGATGGTGTTAGTAGGTATGTGAATGCACAAATGAATGTGATGGTGTTAGTAGGTATGTGAATGCACAAATGAATGTGATGGTGTTAGTAGGTATGTGAATGCACAGATGAATGTGATAGTGTTAGTAGGTATGTGAATGCACAGATGAATGTGATAGTGTTAGTAGGTATGTGAATGCACAGATGAATGTGATAGTGTTAGTAGGTATGTGAATGCACAGAAGAGAATGTGATGGTGTTAGTAGGCACGTGAATGCACATGTGAATGTGATGATGCTATTATTACAGTAGGTGTGTAATATGTGTGTTGACACTGTTACTGGGATCAAATTAGAATGCGATTATTTTAATGTAATTTGTAAAGTAAGTGAAAGTTGTAATAGCATTTACTACATATTTAGAGTAACAAAGCTGAACTTTGAAGAAAAAACCCATGATAATTATATAATGATATTGCAACAGCGTGTTGGGTAAGTCTTGGGTTGTTTAATGTTATTGTGTAATATTTCGAATACCTATTGAACCTAATGCAACAGAAACCACACAAGAATGCAAAAACCCCGAGCCCACATCATGAAAGGAGAAATCGAAGAAGCAATAAAATATGCACCAAAAAAATAAACACACCGGGATAGACAACAAACTTGTAGAAATAATAGCAGCGGCAGGAGAAATAGGAGTTACATGGCTGCACAGAATATTCAATGAACATGGCATTAGTATAAAGTAACAGAAAACTGGCAATAAGCAATCATCATACCATTATGGAAAGAAATATAGGAAGAGCACTGCAACTAATATCGAGATATCTTCCTTCTCAGCATGGTAGAAAAGTTAAAAGCCACAATTATGGAAAGACATGCTCTGGTCGACCACGGAGCATACAGATCAACGATTAACAATTGGGGTTTCGAACAAAAAACATAAAGGATGTACTGACGCACTATTCACCATAAAACAGCTAGAAGAAAAGACAACAAAACACAATCACAATTTTTCTTACATAGCTTTCATAGAACAAGAAAAAGTATTCAACCGAGTAAACCCTGTGGTGTAGCTATGTGAGATACTAACGGCATACGGAGTAAGCCAACATCTAACCAATCTAATTAAAAGTATCTGCACCAACAGCAGCTGCACAATCAGAACAGCAGCAGGTTACACAGACGACTTCGAAGTTAGAGCAGGAGTAAGACAGGAGTGCGTGTTATCTCTCCTTTTGTTTATAATTTTCATCATTGGCTACATATGTAAGTTAGCAAATCCATTGAAGATAGAGGGGATTAACGAGCTTCATTTGCAGACGATCAGACACTACTAATACATGTAATAATAGAAGACCAACACCACTTAAATGGACTTAACAGCACAGGTACTCAATACAACATGAAAATCAATATTAAAAAACGGAAGTAATGAATATCGCAAAACAGAAACAGATTAACATAAAGATAGACGGCTGACACTTAAAACAAGTGGTTGAATTTAAATATCTAGGAAGTCTAGTGACCAACGACAATTCACAAGCAACAGAAATAGACTCAAGATACGTCAAACCTTGTCAAATTATCGGAAAACTGTTACCACTGCTGTCCAACAAGGAATTAACAATATGTGCAAAATTGGTACTCTACAACACAATTCTCGCCCCAACGTTGTTCTACCAATGCCAGACTTGGACTCTAGGCTCAAGAACAATAATAAAAATAACTACTGAGACGAAAGATGTTAGCCGAAAAACATGCCTGAGAGATAAGATAAAAATGAAGAAATGAAATACAAGCTAGGGATAATTAAAAAGAAGCAACAGATCAAATGTTTCGGCCATGGGATAAGACAGAAAGACCAAAAACATAACACAACGAGCCTTCAACAAACATTGTGAGAACACCAGACTCAAGGGCCGACCACGAAAACGATGGATTGATGCAATATTAGAAACACTAGGAAATATAACAGCAGCAGAGGGCAACAAAAGAGTGTAATAGTAGTAATATAAGTGCAAAATTAGTGCAAATTATATATCTCCCGTCGACGCTGAAAGACAAATAAGGACAGACGGAGGAGATGTTATTACTGCAAGATCTGAGATAATACAACAAGAAAAGTGACACTACGATTTCAACATCTGGGTTACAAAAAGACTTGGATGTGATGTTTTTATCACAGCATCAAGAATACGACGGATACAATAGAGAAGCAATGAATGCCATTATTGATATAAAAGCATACTGGATGATATTGAATGTAAATACTGGTAGAATTGTCAAGAAGAAAGAAAACACACATTATCATAATGAAATATGACGAGAGGATCAACACACGTACGTCTTTTTAGTATTGTTCAACTTGGGCAGAATTAACGATATTAGCACAACACAGGAAGACCCAACGATAACGTTTATGCCAGAACAGCATCTTCTTTGAGGCAAAATCGAATAGTGCAACCAAGGAAGATCGACGTATTCAAATATGCACAACATTGCTTGGTTAGATCGTGATTAAAAATACAAACACTAAAATATCTTCTCAACACCGCCTGCTCAGATCGTTTAAACAAGATCAAAATATAAATACCTTCTTAGCTTCACTAAAAAAACTAAACAAGATCAAAATATGAACACCTTCTTAGCTTCACTAAAACACTAAACAAGATCAAAATATAAATACCTTCTTAGCTTCACTAAAAACACTAAACAAGATCAAAATATAAATAGGAAAAATTGAAAAAAAATAATAAATGGTATGTTAGAAGCTTTACGTGATTAATAGACGACACAGATTCGAACGACGTTTCGGCTCAATAGGCCTTCAGCAGGAACAAACAAACAACATACACACACAGATATGTGAATAAATAAAACTAATCCTACATAGCTAACTAGTAATGAAACATCAAAAACAAAATAATCGAAATATGTTGACTTCCCTGTGTGTCGTGGACAGTGGTCGGGCTGTGAAAGGAATTTCTCACGGGTGTAGCTGTAATTTATACCCTGTGGTCAGAGGTGAAGGGTTCTAAAAAATACACGAGTGGGGGGAACGCTATCTAGGTACGTCGACTACAAAGGCACAGGCAATATCTGAAAGTATCTAAGGGCCCATAAATACATGTATACACACACACAGATGCGTGTATACATATGTACACGTGCAAGAAGACGTGCACATACTAATACATATCAACATACACATACATATCCACACACATACATGTGTATGCATACAAGCAAGAGCACATATACATGCATGTATATGCGTGTACAATATATACCAATACCCATGCCTATGGACACATACATGCATGTGCACGTCCATACGGGGACAATCGTATGTGTGGAAGGGTTCAAACCGGGGTCAGTGTGCAAACTCGAAGGAGAAAGAATAGAACAGTGGAATGACAGGTATTCAAAAGGCATTTTTATGCATTCATTTGCATTTCTTTGCCTTAACCCCTCAAAATATAAATACCTTCTTAGCTTCACTAAAAACACTAAACAAGATCAAAATATAAATACCTTCTTAGCTTCACTAAAAAAACTAAACAAGATCAAAATATAAATACCTTCTTAGCTTCACTAAAGACACTAAACAAGATCAAAATATAAATACCTTCTTAGCTTCACTAAATAACTAAACAAAATCAAAATATAAACACCTTCTTAGCTTCACTAAAAACACTAAACAAGATCAAAATATAAATACCCTCTTAGCTTCACTAAAAACACTAAACAAGATCAAAATATAAATACCTTCTTAGCTTCACTAAAAACACTAAACAAGATCAAAATATAAATACCTTCTTAGCTTCACTAAAAATACTAAACAAAATCAAAATATAAACACCTTCTTAGCTTCACTAAAAAACACTAAACAAGATCAAAATATAAATACCTTCTTAGCTTCACTAAAAATACTAAACAAAATCAAAATATAAACACCTTTTTAGCTTCACTAAAAACACTAAACAAGATCAAAATATAAACACCTTCTTAGCTTCACTAAAAACACTAAACAAGATCAAAATATAAATACCTTCTTAGCTTCACTAAAAACACTAAACAAGATCAAAATATAAACACCTTCTTAGCTTCACTAAAAATACTAAACAAAATCAAAATATAAATACCTTCTTAGCTTCACTAAAAATACTAAACAAAATCAAAATATAAACACCTTCTTAGCTTCACTAAAAATACTAAACAAAATCAAAATATAAACACCTTCTTAGCTTCACTAAAAATACTAAACAAAATCAAAATATAAATACCTTCTTAGCTTCACTAAAAATACTAAACAAAATCAAAATATAAACACCTTCTTAGCTTCACTAAAAATACTAAACAAAATCAAAATATAAACACCTTCTTAGCTTCACTAAAAATACTAAACAAAATCAAAATATAAATACCTTCTTAGCTTCACTAAAAATACTAAACAAAATCAAAATATAAAACCTTCTTAGCTTCACTAAAAATACTAAACAAAATCAAAAATAAACACCTTCTTAGCTTCACTAAAAATACTAAACAAAATCAAAATATAAATACCTTCTTAGCTTCACTAAAAATACTAAACAAAATCAAAATATAAACACCTTCTTAGCTTCACTAAAAATACTAAACAAAATCAAAATATAAACACCTTCTTAGCTTCACTAAAAATACTAAACAAAATCAAAATATAAACACCTCCTTAGCTTCACTAAAAATACTAAACAAAATCAAAATATAAACACCTCCTTAGCTTCACTAAAAAATACTAAACAAAATCAAAATATAAAACCTCCTTAGCTTCACTAAAAATACTAAACAAAATCAAAATATAAACACCTTCTTAGCTTCACTAAAATACTAAACAAAATCAAAATATAAACACCTTCTTAGCTTCACTAAAAATACTAAACAAAATCAAAATATAAACACCTTCTTAGCTTCACTAAAAATACTAAACAAAATCAAAATATAAACACCTTCTTAGCTTCACTAAAAATACTAAACAAAATCAAAATATAAACACCTTCTTAGCTTCACTAAAAATACTAAACAAAATCAAAATATAAACACCTTCTTAGCTTCACTAAAAATACTAAACAAAATCAAAATATAAATACCATCTTAGCTTCAAAAATGCAACAAATGTCAGAAAAAAAAATCCAAACCAACTAGTCTAAAAAAAACAGGACTTATTCGCAAGAAAATTGTATGTTTCACTAGCGTACAGCAATAAAAAAAAACAATTAAACAGTTTTAGAAACACGCCTCTTCTGGGTATCGTGGAAGTGAAGAAGGGTCTTGGTCAGCTCTGGTTAGAAAACCTTATACAATCCCTGTTAGTAGCAAGTCATCGTCATCTCATACACTGCACATATTGTGTAATATGAAAGTACAGAAACAACATGAAGTATAAGAACAAGACAAGACATGAATTCCATTTCCAGACGCTCAGATTCACGTTTATTTTCATTTCATTGCAAAGTGCATTACATTTATACAATAAAATATCATAAAGATTGAATACATGACATTCAGATATTATTAACATTGTACATAAACTATACGCAATGTCAAATATCATCACAGTAAGGTGTAGTGAGTAGGCATGTAATAATGATCATCATCAAGTACCGGGCCTACTGGCGTAGGTGATCATGTCTCTCCACAACTTTCGATCTCGGCAGCTATTTATCATTTCTGTTGTTGACCTTCTGCCAAGCCATTCTTTTAAGCTGTCTGTTATTTTTTCTCGCTACTTTCTTCTATCTCTTCGTCCCTCAATTTTCCCACTTGTTACAATATATTCTAGTTGTTCTCTTCTTACTACATGGCCAAAAAATGATGATTGTTTCTTCCTAACATTGGAAATTAGCTCTATTTTTGCTTTGACCTCTCTCAGAACATTTTCATTACTCTTCTTAGCTGTCCATGGTACTCTCAACATTCTTCTGTAAAACCACATTTCTACAGACTGCTGTGATTTTTTTGCCTGTAGTCCTATTGTCCATGATTCGCATCCATATGTTAAGACTGGCTATACATAACATTTAAGAACTCTTTTTCTTGCATGTAATAATATACATACAATAAATGACAAAACTGATGTAAATGCTAATTTAAGAATTAACACTTGTAGAAAACTGAAGCAGTTAAAAATGACTACAAATAAAAGACACCAAAGTCTATGTTGATTAGTGCAGTACTTCTTTACATCATTTCAAGATATAATGAATTTAGCGTTCGTGTGGCGAATTTGTCTACAATTTTGCAGTCTGAAATGTTTAAAGAAATAAACATTTGGAAATGTGTTTTCATAATTCTGAAACATAATTTGGTGGACACAGGTACATGTCAACGACAAGGTTAAACGCTGTCAGCGAATCACCATAGTTGACTGCTGGCTTATAGAATCAGTAAATCAGAATTATCCAGATCCTACCCCATCTTGGGGGTACCCCAACAAACACACTAACAGTCTAGTCTGGTCAAATAGATAGAGAAGGGAATCCGAAACTAAACAAAAAATGCCATGCTGAAGACGGGTGGATATTTTGGGCTAAAAGGCGCAAACTAAAACTACAACACAACGCATCAACGCCCACTTAACGTCTTCTTAGGGAGGACGATGAAAAGAGCCAAAAAATAAATTCCTTTAGTCGTCGGATGAAAGAAAACAACATAAAACTGTGTTGATCGTTTCTCCAGTTGGACACATTCTTTGCACAATCTCCATAACCAGTTCTGCCTATGTTTTCTTCCTTCAAGTCAATAATAGGCATTTTCTCCAAAAAAAGGGGGGGGGGGGGGGTAGTGGGGTGTCATAGCATATTGTTTTTGCTGAAGCTTAGTCAATCTTTTAATCTGTCTTTGCAAGTCTACCCTGCAGGTTTTATTGACTCCTTTGGTTATGTTGACGCAACAGAACAAGCAACTCTTCACATAATCGTTTTTTTCCCCAGGAAGAACACAAGTGCACACTTGCTACAGTTCTTGTCAAATTAATTGCTATCCCTACGTGGTGTACAGCAGATAATATTTGTTTTAAAATAAAATTCATAAGTGATATATGTCTATGAGCAAGAAATCTTGCTAATAAATTACAGGACAAATCTCTTGTGATAGGAATGTAATGTGTTTGTCAATTAGCAGGGACGGACTTCAAGTGCTTCATCAGGTTTATCTCATTACCTCTCTTAAATCCAGAAAAGCATATTTATGTTTACTTTCAAGTGACCTTTCCGGTTGTATTTTATTATTCCTAGGCATTGTTGTTAATCCTCTTGCAGGTTTCCGCTTTATTTTCGGTCGAAAACGTTGGTTCTTTGTTTAGTGTTGTCTTTGTCTCAAAGCTGGAAAGTTAAGAAGAAAAGTTGTTGCCTTTTATTGCTTCTAATCCATCTTGTCCACTGCTCAACATTGTTTACCTGCGACCACTGATAACTTTTTAATCTATTATTTACGAGATGCTATTCCCTTTTGCTCTCGCATCTAACAGTTTGATTTCTGACGCCATCAAATACAAATATATATTCAGGAATTATTTGGTTCATAGATGACAGGCCATGTTGGAGAATGTTATCTAGGAATGAACAGCAAATATCGGAATTTCTCGTTCTCTTTAGTCCCGCTGGAAGCAGGCTGGTGCAATTGCTGAGTAATAACAGTCAGATGCTGTTTTACTGAGCACTTTCTAACTTGGTTGATTTTGGGAATTACAAGTTCGGCAGCAAACTAAACACAACACATTTATATTGTGGATATCTTGGATGATATCATCTCATCTCTTCTCTCTTTCATTAAAAAAAAAACCCTATAAGCTTCACTTAATTTAATTTTCGAGAGCAGGTTATTTTTATCTTTGATTCCTCTGTGTTAGTATCATATATTTTTTTCACAATTGGAGGGACCTCCTCAGATTTGTTTTGTAGACAAATACGCATCGCACTTTCCCCCTACCTATGACAAACAGTCATCTTCTATCTACAGAATCTTCTCTTGTATAAGTTTCTCATACAATTCATTCTTGGGGATGTGGATTTTGTCTACTATTTTAACATTGCCCAGTTGTCTCTGTGACTCCTGAGTATTGTCGTAACTGATAGCATATCTGAACGAATCGATCGTTTTAGTTTGATTACTTTGTCCTCTCATGTGATTGCCTTATTTTTCTAGGACAGCTCATATTGGATGTCACAAAATATAAACAAAGAAAGAGACACGAAAACATTAGAAATCCCCTACCTTCTATTTTCTATACATGACAACTTAAGAGACCACAACCCTCAATATTTAAAAATGTAGAAATAAGATAGATAACCCAAATATTCTCACCAGAGATTTTTTATTTGATTACCAAAATTGTCTCCCTTTTCCATGCTATGTATAATTGTCTATAAATGAAACAACCTTCAACTTTTGTAGAAATTATAATTATAATATATTACAATTGTAATTATTTAATTATCCGATATGGTCAAGTGAATAGTAAGATATACGATAACCTGTGCACATATTTGGGACTGAATAGAAGGCAGAAACAAGAATGGAAGACAAGAATGGGAAGATTATTTTACTTGTTTAATAAAGACAAACTTTAGAACGGAATGACGTCACTGCAGGCGGGGTATTCCCATATCTGCTCAGCTCCTGTTTCAGTAACCAACAAATTGTTCATCCTGATCGTCCGGTCTACTAATAAAGACAAATGTGAATTAATGTAGCAAGTTGTGTTATAGCTCAAATGATGACGTCATTATAGTTACTTGTGCTACGCAGAAACGAATGCTGGAGCAAAAGGTTCACTTTGAGCTCAACAGCGATTCATTGAGTGGTTTATAATTATACAATTTGTTTGGATTAGTCGTATGTGTGCAGTTATACAGGAGAGAGAGAGAGAGAAAGAGATAGAGAAAGAGAGAGAAAGAGAGAGAGAAATTAATAACGCGAGGCATAGAATTATAGCAAGAGGTATAGAGATAATTAGACATTGTAAGAGAGTTCGGGATCGAGATAATTACTAAAAATGATAAAATACACATAGAGAAATAGTTACAATATAGAGAGAAGTAGAATTTTAGGAATTTTGATAAAGTGACAATTCTTTATCTTCAGTGCAAATGTCTCCATCTAGCTGTTTTAGACCATGTTCAAACAAATCGATGAAATGAACATAACATTATATAAATGTTTTCTCTTCCCCATCGTTTCATTTATTTACCTCTGGTTTCTTGTATTGCCCACGAACCTTCATTTTTTTCTTCCGCGCTTATTTTTTCCCCTCAGTACAAGAAAACAGAGCTAGACTAAAGAAACAATAAACAATTACAAAGAAAGCAGTTCTAACTGAACACGTTGATAGCACAAGTCAAACTGGTAGCCAAGTGATTCCCAAACTTGTGAACACCCGCGACCCCCGTTGATCATACACCAGAGGCGCATTCATATCAGTTATGATAAGTCGGGTAAACTCTGACTCCCTGATATTATATAATAAGCTGATAAACGACGACAGAATTAACACTGTCCTGTAAAAACTAGTTTATATACTATAAATAGTAAGCCAATATAGATGTTATTTCAGTATTCTAACCACTGAGTAGGGTTATGCCCTTGTCTGGGGGCCCCTGGGAGATGTGCGCAAACTTTGGGAACCACTGTGGTAGAAGAATGACAAGAACATACACGATGTAATATAAGATGTAATACAAGATGTAATACACGATGCAATACAAGATGTAATACAAGATGTAATATAAGATGTAATACACGATGTAATAAAGGATGTAATATAAGATGTAATACACGATGTAATACAAGATGTAATACAAAATGTAATACACGATGTAATACAAGATGTAATATAAGATGTAATACAAGATGTAATACAAGATGTAATACAAGATGCAATACAAGATGTAATACACGATGTAATACAAGATGTAATACACGAGAAATATGTCAACATGTCATAAAATAAAAACGTGAACTGGTGTACATTTTAAAGTGCATCACAAAACAATTGAAAATGAGCCCAAAGTACAAGTCCACCACCTTGAACACAAACACTAAGTTAAATGTTGACAAGGTCAATGGGTACATTACTCTGATGCCACTGATGTTCTATTGTAATGTTTCTGAAGTTTAATTTGCCTTGTATGACTGTTGGGTATTGGTCTTTCTTTTGGCTTCTTTTTGGGCCTTATTTCAGTTTGTGGGCTACATATTTGATGTTTCTTGCTTGTTTTAACTCATTAACTCAAGAACATGTTTTCCTGCGCGTTGCACTCGGACGGGGTGTTAAGCTCAACAGACTGAAATAAAATTGGAATAAATTTTGATAAAAAGAAGGCATCATTTTAGAAAAGTAGAGAAATGTTGACAGAATGTTAAATCTGTGTGTTTTGCAAATGAAATTTTTGGGGCACGTTAACAGACACAACAGCCCACTAAAAGTAATATTGGAAGGGAAAATACAAGGTAAAAGAGGCAGAGACAGACCAAGACTAACATGGACGAGTAACATTCTATGACAACCTGCACTATCAAAGCAAGAAACAGAGTGGAATGGCGATCCATGGTAGCCAACTTTCGTTGCGGAGACAGCACTCGATGATGATGATGATGATATGTGTTTTGGTTATTTGATCCAGCCACATAATCATCATTGCTTTCTTTGTCTCAATGTTTATGTAAACCAATTCAGATTTGTCATACCTAGCGCCGTGTCACAGTATAGTCTGTAGATGTTTTACTGTAACGCAACTATTGAAAGTCTTCAAAATATGAACAGTAAGGACCTTGAACATATTTGTATTGTGTTATTTAATAGGAGCTCATTTTTGTGGAAGTATCCACCTGTCACTACAATTTAGTGATAGAGAATATAGACAGAAAATACCATCGTTAACTAATATATATTTAAGTCAAGGAAGATATGAAGGATCAGGACGGAAGATAAACATATGATAGTTGTTAGTCCAATCGTGACACTGGCAACATCAATAAGAATCCCAGGCCGTGTTATGGAGTTCGTGCACTTGGGTTATAATTCCTCTTGGTTTTCATGGATTCTAGAGGGGGATATCGAGCACCTATGGATTTATCCGGCCTACGGTAATGGTGATCTGAACAACAAAAACCAATGGGAATAATTGATATCATGTTTGGAAAGGTAACGGTAAGGAGAGGGTAAAGCTAAAGTACGCGTTTAGAAACTAAATGACAATGAAACTACGTGTCTGCTATTTTAAGATTGAGTTGAATGAGGCGTATAAGAGAAAAGTCAGCGAAGATAGCAGCAAAACTCCCCTGCTAAAATGGGAAGATACAAGAATAATTATAATTCCTTCTCACTATCACACGAAATGAACTACTCCAGATCGATATCCCGTATGAAATTCTTTCTAGACTTTACGAAATTTGATCCATAAGTTGACAAATGTTTCATATTTCTTGGGGGAAGCAATCTTTTGCTAGATTGCAGCTCAATCTCTATCTTAAGACAGTAAGATGAAAAAGAAACATGCCCAGAATATAAATAGGTGAACCGATTAAGAACTAGATAGAGAACAAAATAGAGAACTAGATATAGATATAACTATACTTAAAGAGAACGCTGACTCAGATAGAGACTGACGGGGTAGAGGAGTAGGATTTTAAAGAGCAGACTTCGATGCAGGTTTCAAAGGTTAAGTATAGCCAGATATCTATTGCCAAGATGACGAGATAAATAGATCGAATAGTTACAAATAGTAGATACACAAATACATGTAAGGACTTATCTATAATGCAGTCGACAGTCAGACAGTATTAACAAGAAACACATACAAAAGTAACATGACCTAGGGATGTAAAGAAGTAAAATACAAGTAAAGAGGCCCGTCACACCAAGTGGTGTAAGGGGAATATGGTGTTAGTGACCATAATTTGTACAGACCTTCGGAACATGATTTTTGGGGTAATGTGGTCGGTATTACGCCCGTGCCGCTTTATTTTCCCAGAAAAAAATCCGGTACTTATTCAAGGTTGGGTGAACCCAATAGCCGTCGATCTCGATCGAACCCGACCTCTAGTCCATTGTAGTCCAGTTCACTAACCACTGAGCTATCGCGGCTCCCCAGTTCACTAACCACTGAGCTATCGCGGCTCCCCAGTTCACTAACCACTGAGCTATCGCGGCTCCCCAGGGATGTAAAGATCTATAGATATAATTAATCCAAAATTCATATATGCACCTACAGAACAAGAGACGAATGTAACGGAGAAGGTCCAGATGCAACATTTATAGGAAAGAATCAAACGTGAAGATAACGGGAATCTGGCTTTCCTTCAGTTCATCTGCTCGTCACCGTTTCTTGCTATCTGTACGATTGCTCATTGAAATAGTTTGTTGTTGCGCAGGAATCATAAATGTAGTGCCAATAGGTGTTATATGGGAGGCAGATTGTACTACGTGACTGAAACCACTGGCAAAAACACGATTCAAGTCATGGCAATCCATATGGTTTTGTATCTGTCATATGTAATTTGATGTGTCAAGATGCATACCAAGGAAAATACTTGGTATAGCGTGGAACGAATTCAAAACAAACGAGGAAATTAGAGAAATCGTCAATCAACCACTAATATCTTCAGTAATAAAGAAAAGACGATGGTCATATGTTGGACATGTGATGAAAAGAGATAATAACCGAATAGCAAAGCAAGCCTTCATGTGGGAAACAACAGGTAAGATAAAAAGAGGAAGACCCAGAGAGACACTGAGAAGAACATTCATGAGAGAGGCAAGAGCAGCAGGAAGCGGCTCCCTCAATGAGATAGAGTTGCTTGCACAGAACAGAGACAAATGGCGAGATTTGATAAACATCTTTAAAAGAATTGAAAACTGCTAGAACAAAAATTCAGATGAAGGAGCATTTTGGTCTACGCCTGGACCGGCTACGGCTCGAAAGGCCAATAGATAGATAGATAGATGCATTCTATAATTTTACCATTCCATTTAAATGTCTGTAGCCTCGGTGGCTGAGTGATTAGTGTGCCAGCATCCTAATAAGAATGGTTAGGGTTCAATCCCGAGAATATGGCGGATATTTTTTAGGACATGGTTTTTTAGAGGCCGATTCACCCAGCCTCTAAAAATGGATACCAGAGATTTTTCTGGGAAGTAAATGCGGCCTGGCGTGTTACCGACCACACCACCGAAAAATGTGCCGTGGCTATAGAAAAATTAAGTCATCAACACCATATTCCTTGTACGCTAAGCAAGGCGTGGTACTTTACCTTTTTACTTTTCTCTCTCTCTCTCTCCCCCCCCCCCCCTCTCTCTGCTATGCATATTATCACTTTCAGGCTGCTTATGTGAGGGGTTTTGCTCGGTGTTTTTTTAATTAGCATGCTAAATGACTATATTATCTTAATTTCCTTTTTACAAATGCGTATTAAAACATTTCTAAATAATTTTATACAACACATTTCGCTCACATTTACACTGAAAGTTACCAAATTTCACATTTCTAGAACTACAATTTAAAAAAAATGAAATTTCCTCTCAAACGAACAGCTGTGAGTACTATTCTGCGCATTAATAAATAATTTATTGAAGAAAAGAATGGGAAAAGTTCTTAACGCTTCCAGGCACGCCAATGGTCGGTAGCAAAATCAGCTCAAGTGTCTGTCTGCGATAAAGCTAAAAGGTCAAGTAAAGGTCAAGTACGAGACAAGAATCGGCGTCTTAGCACGCGAGTTTCACTCATATGTGCTCGGCCGCCTATCCAGAAATGTTCGGAGACCTCTGGATAGTGTCGCTTCAAGCATCGAAACACACGATGCGTGGCGGCATTCCTCAACTTTCCAGAGTAAAACTCTGGTACCCATTTCTGCCAGCGGCTGGGTTGACAGTGAAGTATTTTTTTTTGCAACCACGAGTACAACTCACACTGCTTCCAGCGGGAATCGAACACGGATTGTCCGAATGAATAGTAAGTAAAGGTTTCTTCACGCCTTGATGGGCGTAGTTGGAATTTGGTGTCACTCACCATATCTTTTTCTTGACCAACGACACAATATTGTGACACCGACCCCATAATGAAAGTCTACTATTAATTTCTAGAAAAATATCTGGTACCCACTTTTAGAGGCTGAGTGAACCCCGATTCCTTTTCGATCCAATACAAATGGATAATATTCACTTATCGATAGCTCCTTGGTTTTCCTTATTAAGATTCTCAAAAACTATTTGCGTATTCTGCTCGATATTGAGCTGTTTGAGATCTCAAGTTCAACACAAAATAGAAATGCCTCACATTTACTTACATTTTGTGTTCGCCTCTTCTCCATATGCTTCCTGTAGACCCGTTCACCTATATCAAATAGGATGGCCACGCCGATGAAAATACCAAGGACAATGAAAACGCCGATCATGTTGGTCAGTTCTAGCTCTGCCGTGGTTTTCTCACTTATTGACCGCGTGTCGTCTTCACCTGTACAATTTTTACCAACTGCCCACCATCTGTTGATAGCGAAATTATGAGGGAGATGGGAAAGTGAAAGAGATACATCAGTTAAGTGTTGATTGTTAGACGATAAATCGTTTTTAAAATATCAGCAGTAAAAAATCTTACAGAAAGCCGTACATGAATGTTTTCTATTTTAAATTTGTCAGATGTAACCAAAATCTGCCTGCCTGCCTGTCTATGTGTATATCAGTCTGCCTATTAAACTATCTCTACCTGCCTTATCTTCTCTACACCTCGTCTCATACATCTCACTGCAGAGATTCCATTCCATATTCTCAATTAATACGACTTACGACTTCGTCCTATCTGCCAGGATGATCAAGATTTTCCCCAACAGGCCCACCTGATGTTAAGTTTCTTTAGGCGTCGTCTCTATCCTGATTCGGTTCTCCAATCTGCCTTCCAGCGAGCTCTCGATATTTCCCGTCCTGTGGCACTCACCCCATCCACCCGCAGTTCCTCTGATAGGACCATATTTACCATCACCTACCACCCCCCCCCCCCCCAACTTGGCTGCGGTGAGGATCCTTAACCGGTATCGCTCCATTCTCGACTCAGATCCCACTACCCGCATACTTTTCAGTGATCCTACCTTTGACAGCCTTCAAACGCGACAGGAGTCTGAGAGACATTTTTGTCACGAACCGCCTCCCCCGCTCAAACCACAAACACCTTAATACTGTTCGTTGTGGACGTCGAGTTTGCAGAACTTGTGACTACGTGCTTTGCACCGATTCGGTCTTGTTCCCTAATAAGCGATTCGACATCAAGGAGGGGTTTATTTGTGTGTCACGGAATATCATCTACGCCATAATATGTAAGCATTGCCAGATGACGTATGTGGGCGAGAGTGGCGACGCTTGAATGACAGATTTTGTGAGCATCTTCGTGATGTTGAACAAAAGACTGGCAGCCCGGTGTCTGCCCATTTCAACTCTCCTGGCCATAGTGGTAAACCTGACATGCAAGTCACTGGTATTGTCTCGTGTCACTCCAGCAGTCGCAGCCGGTTCGCCCTTGAGAATCGCCTTATTGCCCACTTGGGTTCACTGTCCCCCCCCCCCCCCAATGTATGAACATATCGCTCTCATACATATAGGACGGCTACTACATATTTCTTACCCCCATGCGCTACCGAACCTATACATGTAGATATATTTGTCTGCATATGTATTGGCACATTTGGGCTCTTTATGGTTTTTCATTTGTGGGCTCTGAGGCAATATATATATATATATATATATATATATATATATATATATATATATATATGCGTATTTATGTGTATTGTTATATACACATGTTTCTTTATACACATCGGTTCGTGGTGCACACACAGAGTTAGATATGCACAGTTTATACATATCTTGTACCCACATCCCAGAATTTTAGAATCCTTCCGTTCCGTCTTCTCTTTTGACTGCCTGGTCAGTGAGATATATAGTTGGTCATTCCGCCTTCTCATTTTAGTCCATTCGGAGGCTGACCACGCTTTGGACCACAGAGACCACACACCCTTTTTTTATTTTCTTTCTTGAGCATCTAGCATATTATCGCCATGCAGATAGATTTGTTTACATATCCTTATATATATTTCTTGTGTGTGTTGTTGTTTGTTGTTCCAGCTGAAGGCCTACTTGGCCGAAACGTCGACTTTTTTTGTCCATTACCAAGTAAAGCTGTCACCATACCACTTGTTTCTACTTTTTTTTTAGTATTGCTATTATCATCAGCTTTACAGCAGCTTCGCATCTCTACGCATCTTGGTGCATCTTGATGTCTTTACTTCTCTACCTGCCTGTCTGTCGATATGTCTATTTATCTATCTTCAGGCAAAACCTAACCCCCTGAAGCCAAGCACGTTTATATTCTAAGCTGCAACCATTCATACTTCCATTAAATAGCCAGAACAGCTCGTGATTTGTTATTGCTCATTCTCCCACAATACTCTTGTCACTTTGCACTGTAAACTTCCTTAACAAACAACTTTCTTATCAATGTCTTCTTTCAACAACAGAACGTGATCAGACTGGCCGATTCTTTACCTTTGTAAGTTTAACCAAATTCTGCCCACTCCCATCTTATTCAGGACCTCTCCACCTAATCTTCCCCTCTCCGGGGGTGGATCTTCCTCGTTTCTCTCCTAGAGGACACATAGATGATTACCCCATATTTGGGAGACACAACACCAATTGGGGGAATCAGCGAAGATATATAAAGAATAAATAAACCCAGAATAGCTTGGTCAGTCTAAACAATGTTTGGAGATCAACCCAATCCATAATAGAAAGCAATCTGAAGCTAAATAGCGCCAGTGGGTCCAATGCTTTTGTATGGAGATGAATTACGGAGGGCAACGGAAATGGAAACGTTAAAGCTGCAATCGTTTCATGAAAACTGTACCCCGAATAAAATTCTAGAATATTTTTATTAAAACAAAATGAGCAACTGCTCACAAGTAGCATTCAAGAGGAGAAGTATACAGCGATAACAAGGAGAGGACGGAGGTGACATTTTCTTTTGACCGGAATAGATACAGAAGCAATAATTGTCACACAGTTGCACCGGGTGAATAGTGAAAGTAACAAAATAACCAGACGAAAAACAGTTGAAAAAGATATCAGTAGTATGGGCCAGACAAGGGGTATCCTGCGATGAATATTAACATGCTGCAAGTGGGGGATGATTTTGTATTTTCTTACAAGACGCCACATAGATGCTGGCCACAGACTGTTTTATAGATCGTGATCAATGGGAGGGTGAGTGGAATGTAAGACATTCATTTCTTTGGGGCAACTTCCGGGGAGGCTAAAAAACAAAAAAGCAAAAAACTCCGTCACGCCAAGTGGCGTATGGTGTTAGTGACCATAATTTTTATAGACCTTCAGCACATGATTTTTGGGGTAATGTGGTCGGTATTATGTCTGTTATGTATATTTAAATATTTGGGAACTTTGTTAACCTCAGACGGAAGATGTACAAAAGAGGTGAGATGCAGAATGGCTCAGGCAAAAGCAGCTTTCCAAAAAATGAGGAAAATACTATGCAATCTATTTTTGACAATAGAAACAAGAAAAAGAGTTCTTAAATGTTACGTTGAGCCAGTTTTAACATATGGATGCGAGTCATGGACAATAGGACAACAGACAGGAAAATTACTGGAGTCTGAAGAAATATGGTTTTACAGAAGAATATTGAGAGTACCATGGACAGCTAAGAAGAGTAATGAAAATGTTCTGAGAGAGGTCAAAGCAAAAATAGAGCTAATTTCCAATGTTAGGAACAGACAATCATCATTTTTTGGCCATATAATGAGAAGAGAACAACTGCAATATATTGTAACAACTGGAAAAATTGAGGGACGAAGAGATAGAGGGAAGCAAAGAGAAAAAAATAACAGACAGCTTAAGAGAATGACTTGGCAGAAGGTCAACAACAGAAATGATAAATAGCTGCCGAGATCGAAAGTTGTGGAGAGACATGATCACCTACGCCACTAGGCCCGGTACTTGATGATGATGATGATGATGATTATGTCTGTGCCGCTTTACTTTCCCAGAAAAAATCCGGTACCTATTTAAGGCTGGGTGAACCCGGAAACCGTCGGTTGGGATCGAACCCTACCTCTTGTCCTTTGTAGTCCAGTTCACTATCGCGACTCCCTAACTTTCGGGATGAATGAGGGCAATTTTAGGCGTGTGGGGATGTGTGGCACTGTTCTCACATCAAGGATGCATTTTTTTTCTGGACAAAGTTTAAGCATCTATTTTATTCTCAGATGGGCCGAGGGGGCATGCTTAAAAGCCTCGTGTTACTGGAAAACATGACCTCAGATATCTAATGGCTCTCTTGTTTAATATACAACAATCCGTGTAACTGTCTTCTTCAGGCACTGCATTCTATCTTCAAAAAGATGTGCTAACTATCACTGATAGCAGTGAGACTGACATATCTCTCTCAACTTACTTTTCTTTTAGCGAGTCCAGAAAACCATCCTCTTTAAGGACTAGAAGAGCTTTGTTGATATCATCGAGATATGGCGCTCCTGAAATGCATCAAGTAATATTATCACTGGAGGCTGTAGAAATATGGTTTTACAGAAGAATGTTCAGAATAACATGGACAGCTAAGAAGAGCAATGAAAATGTTCTGAAAGAGGCTAAAAGAAAAAAGTGAGCTTTTTCTAAAGTTATAAAGAAACAATCATCATTTTTGTAGCCATGTAATGAGAAGGGAACAGCTGAAATATATTGTGACTACTGGGGAAATGGAGGGACGAAGAGATAGAGGGAAACAAAGAAAAAGGAGATAGACAGCTTAAGAGAATGGCTTGACAGAGGTCAACAACAGAAATGATAAATAACTATCGAGATCGAAAGTTGTGGAGAGACATGATCATCAACCCAAGCAGGCATGGTACTTGATGATGATAATGATGATTTTTTTTTGTTAATACGAAACTCAACGTACAAGTTGTTTTACATATGACACAAAAACAATGTCATAAGCAGATGACGTGAACAAATGTATGACATCACACGAGATGCAGACACCCCTGTAACGTCCAACTTCAACTCTCAGGGCCATAATGATGAGGTGGATGTCCAAGTCACTAGCTTAGTGTCTTGTTCTTCTGACAGGCATAAAACATTCACCTTAGAAAAGGAAAAGTGAAAAAAAAAGAAAGAAAAGCAAAAACGGTCTGGTTAAAGCTTCACGTAATTGGTAGACGTCACAAAAATTTGAGCGACGTGTCGGCGCTATAGGTCTTTTCACTTTAGAGAATCGTCTGATCGCACGCATGGGTTGCCATACCCCACAGAGAATTAATGTATCCCTTTCTCACAATTAACCATTTACCCTTCTCTCTCCCACATACTTCCCCATCCTCTTTCCTCTTTATATTCCCCTCTCCCTTTCGATTTCCTCCCTCTTCCCTTCACTCTACCCTTCATTCCCTTCCCTCACCTCTCCTGCTATAGCCTCTAGCACCCTGACGTAATTTCCCAAAGCGACACTCAGGGTCAGCACACTATATATTTGTATGTACGTAGGTATCCATCCATAGGAGTTATGATCCCCTCTTACCGACTAGCATTTATAAATCCTTATCAGTACTCATATTAACATATCCTTCTTGTTTGCCCTATTTCTATACTACCGTACTTACTATTTTACCATTTCTTCTTATCTGTTATTTAGCTGCTTCTTTCACACACACACTGCCTTATCATCATAATACTTAGATTGTGCCCCTTTAGGCCAAGAATTAAAAAAAAAATATTGAGGATAGATAGCACGGTCACTTAATTATTGATAAGAACCAATTCATTGTCGATATTCACCTTGAAATTTACGGAAGCTGCAAAAATGGGCGCCGAATCTAAATGTCAGCTTTAATTAATTGTTAGTTAATTAAATCTTAGCTAATTTCCTTGACACTGATATCAAACTCAACACATTGACGTTCCGAAACAGATGATCCGAGTCATTTTGATTGCCAAACGTGGAGGCACAATGGTGACATTTAAACCGATGGCGACAGCAACTGATTGGTTGGCTTTATCACTTTGTTGATAGCGTGGTCCTGTTGGATCGTGGTTGTTATGACAGTTAATGTGAAGTTTTCTCTGTAGCGTGGTACCGTTAGATCGTGGTTTGTTATGACAGTTAATGTGAAGATTTCTCTGTAGCGTGTTCCTGTTGGAACGTGGTTGTTATGACAGTTAATGTGAAGATTTCTCTGTAGCGTGTTCCTGTTGGATCGTGGTTGTTACGACAGTTAATGTGAAGTTTTCTCTGTAGCGTGTTCCTGTTGGAACGTAGTTGTTATGACAGTTAATGTGAAGTTTTCTCTGTAGCGTGTTCCTGTTGGAACGTAGTTGTTATGACAGTTAATGTGAAGTTTTCTCTGTAGCGTGTTCCTGTTTTGATTGCCAAACGTGGAGGCACAATGGTGACATTTAAACCGATGGCGACAGCAACTGATTGGTTGGCTTTATCACTTTGTTGATAGCGTGGTCCTGTTGGATCGTGGTTGTTATGACAGTTAATGTGAAGTTTTCTCTGTAGCGTGGTACCGTTAGATCGTGGTTTGTTATGACAGTTAATGTGAAGATTTCTCTGTAGCGTGTTCCTGTTGGAACGTGGTTGTTATGACAGTTAATGTGAAGATTTCTCTGTAGCGTGTTCCTGTTGGATCGTGGTTGTTACGACAGTTAATGTGAAGTTTTCTCTGTAGCGTGTTCCTGTTGGAACGTAGTTGTTATGACAGTTAATGTGAAGTTTTCTCTGTAGCGTGTTCCTGTTGGAACGTAGTTGTTATGACAGTTAATGTGAAGTTTTCTCTGTAGCGTGTTCCTGTTGGATCGTGAAGTTTTCTCTATAGTGTGATCAGTGGTCACCCTCATCTCTTCTTTGACATCTAACACCAATTTTCTTGGTCTTTATCTCTCTCTCTCTCTCTCTCTCTCTCTCTCTCCCTCTCTCTCTCTCAGTCGTCGTCCTGGTTAAGTATTGAACCTTTCCTTGATAAGGATAACAAAAGTACATAAAAGCCTCACATTAAAAAAGAAGGTGTATAATTACACACACACACACGCATGAAAGTTTGACCTAAGACAAACACACATACCAAACTGTAACATCACACACTCACTCACACATATCAGACCCACTATCACGTAATACATCCCCTCACACATAACACTTTCACTCACACATAATACACCCCCTCACACATAACACACTCACTCACACATAACACACCTACTACCATATAATACACCCAATCACACATAACACACACACTCACATATAACACACTCTCTCACACATAGCACACTCACACACAGTGCACCCCCACTCACACATAACACATCCACGAACATATAACACACTCACCTCTTGGAAACCCCAAACTGTAATCCTTGCTTTGAAAATTCTGTTCAATACTCTCGATCCCACAATGCTGGTTGGCATAGTAACCGTTAGTAACCCCGTCAGATATGTACGCTAACTTCCCAGATTTGACCTTTTCAATAATCTCCATTGTATCAGTCAACAAAGTTTCTTTTTCTTGCAATTTCATGAACGCCCACATTCGTTCATAGGGGTCCTCTTTCTTTCTCTTTCACAGAAAGTCAAGAAAACACATTTTAAAACAATAAATGATAAGCTATTTATAATACAACGAAATGTCAAAATGCAAATGCAAATACGCAACAGTCAGTTTAATAAGTGTTTTTTTTCTAAAAGAAAAATTCTTTACTGAAAATTCCACGAAACGAAAATACTGGTGGCATTTCTTGTTTTCAGCTATAGAAGATGTATCTACGACACCATTTAAGTCCTGAATATTTGCCGAAGTGCGTTCGTGGCCGCTTTAGCTGGATAAAGCCAAACATTGATAATAATGACAATAATAATAGTTATTGAGTTATTTGCGGGTCATCATCATTGCACTCCGAACATGTCCATATGTACTCAGATCCCCTCCTCAGCAATTCCCGCAGTGTCCAGTGACTGACGACTCCAGTTCTATGTTGGTTGATAATTCCACTATACGGCCACTCAGTTCTCATTTCTGGCTGTGCCCATCTTAACTCCCATTTCCATCATCCGAAGAAGTGACGTGGATCTGCGTTTGTCGAAGTTCTGTGCTCTTCCCACATCTCGGAGGGTATTGATGATGTCCGCCCGATGCATTGGTTGCCCGTCCTCAACGATAGCACAGCTAGCCACCGGTCCGCTCTTTCATTTCCCCGTACTCCTGCATGTCCAGGGATATAGACAAAGGTGACCTTACGTATTTTGGATTTCTGCAACGATTCTACCCATTGCATGCGTACAGAGCCCGCCTCCACTTTTTTATCATGCTCATCGAATCACTCAGTATACATGCGTGAGTGTAGTCTTGTGACTCTAACCATTTGAATGCCCTGGTCACTGCCATCACCTCCATTGTCATGCTACTCGTGGTCATGATGTATGCACCACTGTCTTCTTTGATTACTCTGCCTGCCGAGCAAATGCCTATGCACTTCTTTGGTGTCGTCTTACAGATCCGTCTGTATAGATGACTGCATCTTTCTCATCGGTGTTATCTCAGATGAGACCGTTGACCTCAGCATTAACCACGCACGGGTTCTGTTCCCTACTTTTCCTGTCGAGTGTGACAATACACGAGAAAGTTCCCTTGAATGACGTAGACACTGGTATCCACTCCTCACCAACGTTGATATTGGTAAGCCCACAGACCTGTTTGATGACATCTTCTGCTCGGCCCACCCATGATTTGCCTCTTTTTAGCCTGGCACATTTCCCTGTGTTGAGCACATGGTGCAATGGATGCTCTTTATCTGTACTAATCTTCAGGTATGCTCGTGCTCTCCAGGTCTTAATTCTGTCATCTATGGTTGGAAAGTCAAAAAGATACCTCATTGCTACACAGGGAGTGTCCCTTGTACATCCCAAGATAATGCGCATGGCTTCATTTTGTATTTTCCCCAGTCTATAAATTTGAGTCGTATTGACAGTAAGAATTGTCAGGGCATACTCGATTGGTGCGAGGACTAATCCCTGAACAGAAGAGTAAGTAGCCTCTGCTCGATGTAGGCAGCTGCCATGACCTTCAAGGCGGCTAATCCTCTGCGGGATTTTTTATCACGTGGTCCCTAAAACACAGGCTGCGATGAATCTTAACTCCGAGGTATGTTATAAACTTGTCCCTGGTCACCTCATCAGCTCCCATTCGTACTACCGGTGTGGTCGTATTAACGATATGATTGTTAAGGGAGAACCATGAAACTGATGCGTTATTATGATTAACCAAGGCACCTAAAACCCCACACCAGAAAGAATTTTGTTCGTCAAAAGTTCGTCTTGCATTGTGGAGGCGATTCCCCGTCTGTCTCTTCCCTGTCGATATACCAGAATATCATCAGCAAAAGTCATAGTTCTTCCCCTCCCATCCAACTGTTGTTCCGTGATCGTTATTGTGTACACGTTAAATAGAACTGATGACAATGGTGAGCCTTGTAGCAGCCCAATGGATATTGGCTCGGAAGACCAACTTCCACATCTGAGTTTCACTTTCCTCTGAAACAGTGCCATGGCGATCTATCTAATGAGGAGGGGTGCACCGCCAGTTTGAGGAGCATATGCATGAGATATTCAAATGGTACCCTGTTGTATGCATCCTCCAGATCTATAGCAGCAGCACATGTCTCCTCTCGTCTGTGGAAGCCTTCGAAGACGTCATAGGCAAAGACTGCCGCATTGAGCCATGTCTCTTTGTTATATCTATAACCTCCGAGTGTGGGTGGGAATGCACGTTTCTGTTCAAGGTGACAGGTGAGGACACGGGCAACTATTTTCTCTAGCAGCTTTCCCGCAGTGTTCTGCATTGTGATGATTCTGTAGGCACTGATCTGAGAATGGCCCTTGTTTGGCTTCGGTAGCGGTAGTAAGTAGCTGTGTAGCCACTCCTCCTTAATTGTGCCACTCCGACTGCTGGCATTAAACTCATTGGCCAGTTTTGTCAAGTCGTCGTCAGCTAAATCGCCTATGTCATCGTACCAAACACCATCTGGACCAGGAGCAGTGTTGTGTGACCTTTTAAGTGTCGTGCGAATGGTATCGGTTGTGATTGTGAGATCTTCTTGCAGCACTTCATCCTTACACAATTTTGACAGCGATCCCCGTATCCTCATCCTTGCAGTCTCATTTCTTTGGTCCGTCTGCTCAACGTAGCAGGCAAGCAGGGCCTTCACTTTGCTCTCATCAGATTTGTGCCATATCCGGCCTGTGCTCTGAAAGTCTGGTATGCCTCTGTGTCTTGTTGTGCCATTAATGCTCTGATGAAAGCGCCAGAATGTGGCTAGCGATTTTTCTGAGCACACATTTTTTACAGAAGTCATTCCGTTTGGCATCCTTAGCCTGCTTAGCACATAGTTTAAAGTGTATCATTTTTTGGTCGACCTCTACTTTCAGACGCTTCAAGAGCTCAGGTTGTGTTCTTCCATTCTTTCTGCCATGTCTTGGCCGTTTTTCTCTTACTCCGCCAAGTTTCCTCGACTTCTACGTTCCACCAGGGTGGCTGCTGTCCATCTCTCCTGCCTCCTACGAGGGGCGCTCTGTTTCCTATCTCTGATTTTGCTAATGACGCCCTGGTCTGTTTTCTCGTTGTGGAATGTGTGGAGCTTTCTTTTCTGGCTTCTATTTCTGCTTTTCTCAATTAGGAGGACACATGGATAGTGATCACTTCCGTGGAACCCCAGTGCACTTCACCTGCAAACCGGTGCGAAGGTGGAAGACAGCAGTGCAAGGTCTATGACAATATCAGAGTCCCCTGTTCGAGTGGCCATTCTTGTTGCCCTTCCATCATTCAAGCACACTAAATCGACTGACACTAGTGCGTTCTCTAGGTCTTCTCCCTGCTTGTTGGTTATGACGTTACCCCACTGGTTTCCTCTAGCATTAAATTCTCCGCAGAAAATGACGTTCTCTTCATCGATCTCGAAGAGATTCTGCCATTGTTGTGTGTTCACCTTCCCATTACATGCATACACATTTACAATCGCGAATTGAACTGGGGTCTGCACCCTAACCGCATGTACCTGCAATTCTGCATTGTCCCACGCAGACATATCAACCTCAGCTGCCACCATATTGTTGCGCACAAGGATGGCCCAAGGTGTCGCCTATTGTAGAAACAATGAAAACCAGGAGTACTTACTGTCCTGTCACCAAGAAGAGTTTCTTGTAAAACCACAAGATCGGCGCCACACAGTAGCTTATCAAGAAAGGGCCGTCGTTGATTTATGGACCCACAATTACTATATGTAACGCGCACATACTTTATGCCTAGCCTCTCACACTTCCACAGTTTAATGCCACCACGCTTGCCTTGTCCTGTTTTCCTTCTTCGATGTTTTCGTTTGGGCTGCATCTGAATACTTACCGTCGTGATAATATCATAGATGATTTAGTCGCTGAACGTCGATGCTGTGGATGGTCTAGACTCACGCGCACTTACTCAGTCGCACGGTCCAGAACCCGTTTCCACGTTATAAATTGGCCAACTCCAGTAAATGGCTCTGCAGCACGGGGATACACTGTGAGCCTTTTACAGATTAAATGAATTACGAGTCCTTGACGACAGACCGGCGAAAACAAACCGCCATTTTTTGACGCGTTCAATAGCGCAATCAACAACATGGATGTGTATAAGTGATTAAATAAGGAAATTATAATAAAATGCAACGAATCAAAAGAAGCAAAGTGATTTACATAAAAAAGAAAGCGTACAATCACATGATCCCTTCAAATATAAATACAAACAAACAAATAAACAGAAAAGTTCACTGGAAATCAGCACTTATCTGTGAGTCCTCTGAAGAAGCCAGCGAACAGAGCGCCATATTCCCCCAATAATAATAGTATTAAAAATAATAAAACTAGTCTCTGTTGGAAGTTGGTTGTTGACAGTTACTGTGGTGTTTTCTCTGTAGTGGCGTCAGTAGTCAATCTCTGATCGTCTTTGATATCTTGCACCAACCTTCTTGGTTTCTCTCTGTCTCGTCTGTCTGATACAATCCTCTCTCCCACATCATAATTATTTTCTTTAAATCATGACGTTTTACGAGCATGTTACTGTGTGTTATTTTCCTTGTTAAGTTCCTTTGACATCAGTTCCTTGGAATATTAAATTATTGTAAGATAGACGAGAAGAGATAATAACCGAATAGCAAAGCAAGCCCTCATATGGGAAACAACAGGTAAGAGAAAAAGAGGAAGACCCAGGGAGACACTGAGAAGAACATTGATGAGAGAGGCAAGAGCAGCAGGATTCGGCTCCCTCAGTGAGATAGAGCTGCTTGCACAGAACAGAGACAAATGGCGAGATTTGATAAAAGATCTTTAAAAGAATTGAAAACTGCTAGAACAAAAATTCAGATAAGAGAAGTAGTATCTTGGTCTACGCCCTATGGGCCGGCTACGGCTCGAAAGGTCAATAGATAGATAGAAGATAGACAAGTAGAAAAAAACAATATTACCTGAAAAAATAGCATGATGTCGCTGTCTTTCTCAACCCCATATTTTTGTGTGGTTTGACCTGCTAAATCGTAGATGGACTTGATCCGATCGTCCATTTGTTGCAAGGTCAGGAATGCGGCCAGGTTGGCAGTGTAAGCTGCCTCGATGATGAGAACGCAGAACCAAAAGAAGGCGATAACTGCTCGCATGGATGTTGTCTGTGGAGAGTAGTCTGTGGATCCCTGAAAGAAGGACAACGTATTGTCGTTGTTGCTGTTGTTATTAATAATTACAATTTTTTTACACTTTTATTTTTGTGGGGTGCTATTTCCTTTACTTATGTCTGCTCTAGTGACACTCCAAAATTCGATTGTAAAACATCTAGAAAGTCTTCATAGTATGTCCTACAGGACTGCAACATCCTCGACATCCTGGTCATAGGAACACCAAAAAATGGCCCACAGAAACAACACATGACAAACTATGTGTGAAGATATGGGTGAAACTATGTGTGAATCTATGTGTGAAACTATGGGTGAAACTATGTGTGAAACTATCGGTGAAACTATGTGTGAAACTATGGGTGAAATTATGTGTGAAAATCTCAAACGCGCCGTCATGTTCCTGACCCAAGCTGGTCTAAATGTCCCAAAGCGTAAAAGCAGTAACTGATCGCTGAGTAATAATAATAATAATGATAATAATGATAATAATGATAATAATGATAATAATGATAATAATGATAATAATGATAATAATGATAATAATGATAATAATGATAATAATGATAATAATAATAATAATAATGATAATAATGATAATAATGATAATAATGATAATAATGATAATCAGCAGAAGAAGATGTTAATAATCATAATCACCATAATCATCATCATCATTCTGATTTGAACTCAGATATGGAGATGAGACTTAAGGCCCGGAAATGTCAGTTTAAATTAAGAAATTAATATATGTTTAGTCAACAGCTGCAACACATACACGTAACATATCCATAGTCAAGATTGTCAAATATTAACATCCAACAACTTATTGAAGAATTGGGCTTGCCTGAAAAACAGCCTGCAATTTACCAAAGAAATTTCAACTCACGAGAAATTATTTTAAAAAGGAGAAAAAGTGATGGGGCTTTTAAATTACAGCTTTATGTAGGTGAAATGCTGTTACTATATGACTTTATCCTTTTTTTTCCTCCTTTCATCCTTCTCACGAGCCTTTTAGTAGTTCGTATTTTATGTCTTTCTCCTATGCCGACCCGAAAACAGCCTGCGATGTACTGAAAAAAAAATCTGTTTACTTTAAAGAGCAGTTTGCAGTTTAAAGAAAAAGAATCATGCTTATGTTGGAGAACAGCCTGTAATTAAATAAAAAAAAAATCCTTGTTACTTTGGAGAATCTGTAATTTAATTAATAATCCTACTTACATTGGAGAACAGCCTGTAATTAATTTTTTTAAAAATCCTGGTTACTTTGGAGAATCTGAAATTTAATTAATAATCCTACTTACATTGGAGAACAGCTTGTAATTTAAATTTTAAAAAATCCTGTTTACTTTGGAGAACAGACTATAATTTATGTTTTTAAAAAAAAAAATCTTGTATATTTTAGATAATAATAGCTAGTAGTTTAATTGATAATTGATAATCCTGCTTACGTTGGAGAACAGCCTGCAATTTAATGAACAATCCTGCTTACGTTGGAACAGCCTGCAATTTAATGAACAATCCTGCTTACGTTGGAACAGCCTGCAATTTAATGAACAATCCTGCTTACGTTGGAACAGCCTGCAATTTAATGAACAATCCTGCTTACGATGGAACAGCCTGCAATTTAATGAACAATCCTGCTTACGTTGGAACAGCCTGCAATTTAATGAACAATCCTGCTTACGTTGGAACAGCCTGCAATTTAATGAACAATCCTGCTTACGTTGGAACAGCCTGCAATTTAATGAACAATCCTGCTTACGTTGGAACAGCCTGCAATTTAATGAACAATCCTGCTTACGTTGGAACAGCCTGCAATTTAATGAACAATCCTGCTTACGTTGGAACAGCCTGCAATTTAATGAACAATCCTGCTTACGTTGGAACAGCCTGCAATTTAATGAACAATCCTGTTTAGGTTGGAGAACAGCCTGCACGTTAATGAACAATCCTGTTTAGGTTGGAGAACAGCCTGCAACTTGCTGAAAAGTCTTGCTTAAGTAGAGAAGAAAAGCACGCAACTCATTTCACTCACCTGGAGGACGATGTTGAGGCTGTACCACAAACTTTCCTTGAGATCAAAGTGCTGGACATTCCCCTTCTGGGTGGGGTCGTACCTGCTCATAACGTACAAGGACACGCCAGCCACCAGCATGAATCCCAGAATCATCGCCCACAATTCTGATTGTTGGAGATTAAAGAGAATGTAATCATTGATGTATACATTTTATGATTAAATTTCATTTTTTAGAAAAATCGCGGTATTGGTAAAATGAAACGTTATCAAGCACTAACAAATGCACACACATATAAGAAAACATTTATGATAAAATACTACACCATTTTGATGGGCCGGGGAAGGGCTGGAGAAAGGGCTGCTGTAGCTTTGATTTTTTACTATCGAAGGTCATAATTACGCCTGTGCGACTGTGTAAAGTGAGCAAAATTGTAACGGATGTTGCCGGTCAAGACTGAAGAGGAAGTTGAGCTCCACGATAAGATTAAGAGCAACAGTAAAAGAACAAGGCAGCAAGTGACAAAAAAAAAAAAAAAAAAAAAAAAAGGTTAGTGGGTCAAGTATCACGTGTAAACGCATTACAACGGCTTGCTTGTTCGTCGGCCTGATCTGTGGATCTAATATATATGGCCCTTTTCGTCTAGTCAGACGGTCTAGTGGAGGCTATTGTGTATTTTTTTATGAGGTTTTGTTTTTGTCGAACAGCTTCTCTCGTGGCTAATTCTACCAATGTTTGACAAACACATGCAGTCACAGAATGAACAAGTCAGGCTCACTGATCCACAGCGTTTTCCATCCTTTTCCATGAGTCTTTTATCTTCTCAGTTTTGCCTTAGCACAGTCTCAAATGATGTTATACCGTCCCTTATACATGCTCTCCATGATGTGCGATCACTTGCTAGATGTTCCCAGTCATTTCACATATGGAGAAGTCATTCAGAGATGATTTACAGATATCTCTATATCGTAGTTTAGGTCTGCTGATTTGTCTTTTTCCGTGTGTTAGTTCGCCATATAGTATTTGCTTGGGGATGCGCTTTTCTTCCATTCGCTGGACATGCCCCAGCCATCGTAGTCTTCGACATTTGAGCATCGACAATTTATATATAATCTTCCTCACACACACGCGCGCAGACACATACACAGAATGAACGCACAACGTTACAATTTGCGTTCAATTGGCAGTTGTGCAGCTACTTTCCTTATACAATTTGCGTTCAATTGGCAGTTGTGCAGCTACTTTCCTTATACAATTTGCGTTCAATTGGCAGTTGTGCAGCTACTTTCCTTATACAATTTGCGTTCAATTGGCAGTTGTGCAGCTACTTTCCTTATACAATTTGCGTTCAATTGGCAGTTGTGCAGCTACTTTCCTTATACAATTTGCGTTCAATTGGCAGTTGTGCAGCTACTTTCCTTATACAATTTGCGTTCAATTGGCAGTTGTGCAGCTACTTTCCTTATACAATTTGCGTTCAATTGGCAGCTGTGCAGCTACTTTCCTTATACAATTTGCGTTCAATTGGCAGTTGTGCAGCTACTTTCCTTATACAATTTGCGTTCAATTGGCAGTTGTGCAGCTACTTTCCTTATATAATTTGCGTTCAATTGGCAGTTGTGCAGCTACTTTCCTTATATAATTTGCGCCAAAATAATGTTGCTTCAAGGGCAGCCGCCCCTCATACACCTTAACATGCTACGCCAGTGAATATCTGGATATTAGTGACTCTGACAATGAATTTTGTGGAAAGGACATCGGTCATATATTTGTTTTGTTGCTGAGGTGAAACATGTTAAATTAATACTGTTTGTTGTTGCTGAGGTGAAACATGTTAAATTAATACTGTTTGTTGTTGCTGAGGTGAAACATGTTAAATTAATACTGTTTGTTGTTGCTGAGGTGAAACATGTTAAATTAATACTGTTTGTTGTTGCTGAGGTGAAACATGTTAAATTAATACTGTTTGTTGTTGTTGAGGTGAAACATGTTAAATTAATACTGTTTGTTGTTGCTGAGGTGAAACATGTTAAATTAATACTGTTTGTTGTTGCTGAGGTGAAACATGTTAAATTAATACTGTTTGTTGTTGTTGAGGTGAAACATGTTAAATTAATACTGTTTGTTGTTGCTGAGGTGAAACATGTTAAATTAATACTGTTTGTTGTTGTTGAGGTGAAACATGTTAAATTAATACTGTTTGTTGTTGTTGAGGTGAAACATGTTAAATTAAAATTGTTTGTTGTTGTTGTTGTTAGGATCATCATCACTACACACCGGGCGAACCCATAGGTGCTCCGATATTCCCTCCCCCCCCCCCCCGAATCTTGAGAAAGTCTGAGGAAAATCCTAACCACGTGCAAGAACTCCATATCACGGTATGTGATCCACAGTATGGGTAGATTACTGCTGACAGTTTTGCACGGACAGGGGCCATTTACACACACACACACCCACACACACAGAAAAAGAGAGAGAGAGAGAGAGAGGAAGAACAGTAAGTAAGTAAAGTAAAGAGCCTCCGTCACGCCAAGTGGCGTAAAGGGAATATGGTGTTAGTGACCATAAATTTTACAGACCTTCGGCACATGATTTTTGGGGTAATGTGGTCGGTATTACGCCCGTGCCGCTTTACTTTCCCAGAAAAAAATAATCCGGTAGCCATTAAAGGCTGGGTGAACCGGACGCCGTCGGTTGGGATCGAACCCTCGCTATTGTCCTTTGTAGTCCAGTTGACTAGCCACTGAGCTATCGCGGCTCACAAGAACAATGAGTACCTGTAGAGAACGGGCCGAGAAACTGGAAGAAGTTGGTGGCGCTCTTGGTCTTTTTGATGAGGATGCTTGCTTGTGATGACATGATTGTGTAGGAGAAAGAAATAACTCTCTCTCGCTCAGCCGTCACCTCAAGAGCACCAACTGCCATACTTGCATTCTAGAAGAAAACATGTTTTTTAAAACAGGTCTGGCGTCAGTTTAGAAACAAGGTTAGTCACATATGTTATGTTTTAGTGACACATGTTACAATATATGTAATGAATCACATTTTTTTCTTGTAAAAAAATAGTAAAGTAAAGTACCCCCGTCACGCCAAGTGGCGTATAGGGAGTATGGTGTTAGTGATAATAAATTTTACAGACCTTCGGCACATGATTTTTGGGGTAATGTGGTCGGTATTACGCCCGTGCCGTTTTACTTTCCCAGAAAAAAAATCCGGTACCCATTAAAGGCTAGGTGAACTGGAAGCCGTCGGTTGGGATCGAACCCTACCTCTTGTATGTGCTCTTGTAGGTCAACATAAAACATACATTCAGGAGAAAGAATCTAATTTGACAAAACTGTGTGCTCAACAACCTCCTAAATGGAACTTGAGAAAAAGACAATTGGAGTGCATGATGATCTATTGACCATTTTGATGTGGTGCAAAATAAAATGATTTGACCACGATTCTCTATCGTTTGGTCAAGACCACACAAGTACCATTCTGCAGGGAATTGTGAAAGAGACATCAAAGAGATAGAAACACGCGAATGACTGAAGATAGAGAGCAATGGAGAAGTCTGCCGGAATTTGTCAGTGGTGCTTCAACAATTCCTAGGAGTATAAGATGATGAGGATGAAGAAGATATGGATCCAAAACTTGGACTATAGGGCAAGAGAGAGGGTTAAACAACTTTCACGTGCTTTTAACTTCGCAAGATATTGAACAACAAATGAGAAGACAAGGTAATCAACTCTGACGTCTTGCAACGAGCAAAATTCCCTCCCAACATGGCAATACTTAGGAGACAAAGATTAAGGTGGTTGGGTCATGTGAAAAGAATGAACAATCATATTCTCAAACAATTATTATATGTCGAACTTATAGACGGAAAGAGACTAAAGGACAGATCAGTTTTAAGATTTAAGGATGTTTGCAGGGCTTCCTTGAAAAAGTGTTAACGAAAGAAACTAGAAAAATTTGGCGTCAGATCTTAGTACATGGAGATTAAAATTAAAAACAAACGACACAAATTACAGGAGAAGAAAAGAGATGAGGCCAGCCATTAAAAATGCATCTTCTTCATCATTCTGCGGTCGGATGTGTTTATCCAAAATTAGCATATTCAATCACGAAAGAATCTGCTCAGTAAAACAGCATTCAGTATAAGACACTAATACAATAACAAACTACTGTAAAATCGTGATTACTTGTCCCCAACTGTCTCTAAATCAACTGGGGGAGCAGAAGCGCCTGCGACCTGCGGTCGCAATAGCAGGGTCGGCACACCATCAGCTGGCCAGGCAGTTCTACCTCCTCGTGGTCTCCCCTGGAAACAGTCAGCGTCAAACCATACTGGCTAATAGAAGCTAGGATCACCGTGTTCCCTGTAGTGGTGGCTGTTACTGATATAGAGGACCCACTTTTGCAGTACCTCTGGGCTGGACTAGTAGTTTCCCAGCATAGCCTGGGACAGACGAACTCCAACTTCTCCAGTAAGAGCCGGGAATGTCAAGAAAGCTATTACGACCCGCCCCATCTTATGAGTCAAAGGGCAGCCTGCCCGCATCAACTCGTGGCAGTCCGTCAACAACAACAACAACAACAACAACTCTAAATCAGCTAAAGTCTCCACATCAACGACAGCAGCACAGTCAGAACAGCAGCAGACTATACAAACACTTTCGAAGTTAGATCATGAGTAAGATTGGGGTGCGTACCATCCACCCTGTTGTTTATTACCTACATGTACTATATATGTAAGTCAGCAACCCACAAGAAACAGAGAAGATCTACGAGCTTCAATTTGCAGACGATCAGGCACTAATACATTGGAAAATAGAAGACCTACAAGAACACTTAAATAGGATCAACAGCACAGGCACAAATACAACATGAAAATCAACATTAACAAAAGTCATGAATGTCGCCAAAAATAAACAGAACATCAACATAACTATAGACGGCAGACAAATAAAACTAGTACAGGAATTTAAATACCTAGGAATTATATTGACAAACGACAATTCACAAACAGCAGAAATAGACCGGAGATGCAATAAAGCTTGTCAAGTCATTGGACAACTATCACCATTATTGTCCAACAAGGAAATAGATATAGAGGGGCAAAACAGACACTCTACAATACAATCTTCATCCCAACGTTGTGCTACCAATGTCAGTCCTGGACCCTAGATGCAAGAACAATAAGAAAAATAACCTCTGCCGAGATAAAATATGTTAGACGAATTACAGGAAATAGTCTGCGAGAAAAGATCAGAAATGAAGAACTGAGAAAAAAGCTAGGAATAATCACTACCTTAGAATATGTAAAAAGAAACAACAGATAATATGGTTTGGCCACGTGACAAGGCAGAAAAATAGAAAACAACACGACGAGCCTTCAACAAACTTTGTAAGAAAACCAGATCCAAGGGCCGACCATGAAAAAAAGATGGATTGACGGAATATTAGAAACACAAGGAAACATAACAGCAGCAGAGGCGAACATAAGAAAGCAAAATACCGCAAAAAATCTTCCATCGACACAGAAAGGCCAAAGAGGAAGAAATGCAGAAGAAGAACACTATCTCCCAAGATCGAAAGTCGCTGAATCAAAATACATACATATACAAACATGTGTATATGTTTGTATTTTTTCTTATATATATATATATATATATATATATATATATCCTCCTCTCAGGGGGTACATTCGTATCATACCTTTGACAAGTATTGTTTTGTTCTGATAAGCCAACTCTGAATCGTTTTAAACCTACAATAATGATAATGTGATCAACGCCGAAGGTTAAGCCAGCCCACAAACAATCACACCAAGAGTTGTTGTTATTGATCGACGTCACTGCACACATGACGAACCCATAGGTACTCCGATATTCTCCTCAAAAAATATTTTTTTTAAATCTGAGGAGACTCCTGACTCACGTGCACGAACTCCGTACACGGCTAGTGGTCCACAATATGGGTAGATTTCGCTGATAATTCTGCCCGGGAAGCAGCCACATTTATGGTCGATTTAAACCGTCAAGGTTTCTTTAACGTGCGCGAGTGAACACGAACCTCCTGTTATCCAAGGGAGCCAAACATCGAATCTCACAACCCAAGAGGTCAGAGATGGTAATAAATAAGATCACGAAGAAACAAGCATTAATTGTTCCCTTTTTGGAAAAAGTCAACCGCTCATGTCGTGGGATTTGATCCCGGGTTCTTCCTGCCCTGAGAACCACGTCGTGTCTCTAGACTACCCAGCCCCCACACCAATAAAACTGATAAAAGTACCTCTACACTATACAGCCTCCCCACCAATAAAACTGATAAAAGTACCTCTACACTATGCAGCCTGAACACACCAATAAATCTTATAAAAGTACATGTAGACGATCCAGCCTCCACACCAATAAAATAATAAAAATGTCTCTAGACTATACAACTACCACACCAATAAAACTGATAAAAGTACCTCTACACTATGCAGCCTGAACACACCAATAAAACTTATAAAAGTACATGTAGACGATCCAGCCTCCACACCAATAAAATAATAAAAATGTCTCTAGACCTTACAACTACCACACCAATAAAACTGATAAAAGTACCTCTACACTATCCAGCCTCCACACCAATAAAACTGATAAAAGTACCTCTACACTATACAACCTCCACACCAATAAAACTGATAAAAGTACCTCTACACTATCCAGCCTCCACACCAATAAAACTAATAAAAGTACCTCTACACTATACAGCCTCCCCACCAATAAAACTGATAAAAGTACCTCTACACTATACAACCTCCACACACCAATAAAACTGATAAAAGTACCTCTACACAATACAGCCTCCAGACACCAATAAAACTGATAAAAGTACCTCTACACTATACAGCCTCCCCACCAATAAAATAATAAAAATGTCTCTAGACTATCCAACTACCACACCAATAAAACTGATAAAAGTACCTCTACACTATATAGCCTCCAGACGCCAATAACACTGATAAAAGTACCTCTACACTATACAGCCTCCCCACCAATAAAACTGATAAAAGAACCTCTACACTTTACAACCTCCACACACCAATAAAACTGATAAAAGTACCTCTACACTATACAGCCTCCCCACCAATAAAACTGATAAAAGTACATCTAGACTACCAAGCCCCCACACCAATAAAACTGATAAAAGTACCTCTACACTATACAGCCTCCACACACCGATAAAACTGATAAAAGTACCTCTACACTATACTGCCTCCCCACCAATAAAACTTATAAAAGTACATGTAGACTATCCAGCCTCCATACCAATAAAATAATAAAAATGCCTCTAGACTATCAAACTACCGCACCAATTATCACTGATAAAAGTATCTCTAGACTATCCAGCCCCCACACCAATTAAACTGATAAAAGTGCCTCTAGACCAGTGGCGTATCTTACCGCAGCTACCGCCGGTAGCCTGAACATATTAACGAAATACAAAGGAAATGATAATTTATTATATTTTTTAAAATAAATATATTACAAATTTTCGAATATTCTATTACACATTTCGTAGGCCAATATGATTTATTTCCTTTGATTTGCATTTATTAAAGCAAGGTTTTCCTATGGCCACTATAACGTTTGTGAATTAAACCGAAACTACTCTACTATAGTACATGAAACCGCTAATAAGTAGCGGTACAATTATCTTCTTTCGGACTTAGTATTAATGACCTTGACATTCATGAATTCAAGTGAAAATAATATGGGCGGGAGCTACCTATACAAAATGCAGTTTCGTGGGTTATTGTTAGTTCTAGCCAATTAGAAGCGTCACAAAGTGAAAGTGAAACTATGTCTGATTACCGGAACTTTCTAACCTATTTATAACTACGTTACGCGCATCAGCATCTGTAGAAAGAACTTTTTCTGCTCTCAAGAGAATCAAATCTTATTGTCGCTCAACTCAGACACAAGAAAGCTTATCTGGTTTGGCAATAATATCTATTGAAAAATCATTCCTTCAGGAACTTAGAAACCAACCCAACAGTGCTTTCAATAACTAGTCATCGAGGCATTTCGCCTCAAACAAGACGGATAGAATTTATATATATATATAAGTAAGTAGTTTAACATGTAGTGATGTCATTAACAAATATTACTTCATGTTAGCATACTGAATATAATATATGTGCTTCTTTATTATGTCAGCGGTAGCCCAGACAGAAAAAAACTAGTATACACCACTGCTCTAGACTATCCAGCCTCCACACCAATATACTGATAAAAGTACTTATAGACTATCCAGACTCCACAACAATAAAACTGATAAAAGTACTTATAGACTATCCAGCCTCCACACCAATATACTGATAAAAGTACTTATAGACAATCCAGACTCCACACCAATAAAACCGATAAAAGTATCTCTACACTATCCGCCTCCACACCAATAAAACTGATAAAAGTATCTCTACACTATCCAGCCTCCACACCAATAAAACTGATAAAAGTACCTCTATACTATCCAGCCTCCACACCAATAAAACCGATAAAAGTATCTCTACACTATCCAGCCTCCACACCAATAAAACCGATAAAAGTATCTCTACACTGTCCAGCCTCCACACCAATAAAACCGATAAAAGTATCTCTACACTATCCCGCCTCCACACCAATAAAACTGATAAAAGTATCTATACACTATCCCGCCTTCACACCAATAAAACTGATTAAAGTATATCTACACTATCCAGCCTCCACACCAATAAAATTGATAAAAGTATCTCTACACTATCCCGCCTCCACACCAATAAAACTGATAAAAATACCTCTAGGTTACCAAAGCCCCCCCCCCCCCTCAACCACCAACCAATAAAACCGATAAAAGTACCAATAGACTACCACGCTCCCACATGAATTAAACTCTCATAAAAGTATCTCTAGACTACTAAGCCCCAACACTAATAAAACTTATACAAATAGATAAATAAAGAATAAAAAATAGCTCGAAGTGCTTGTATCACAACATACCCCTGTAGTAAGAGCATGAACCATTCCGTTTATTTTCTCTCCTTTGGCATCATCAACGTCGTCGGCCTCAAATAACTCGTAGGTGAACTTGACATTCTTCGCTAGCCTCTCGAGTAGGTCGATGCTGAAACCAGAGTATTTGTCACCGGTTTTGATAATGAAAGGGTCGGTCTGAAATAGAAATGATGTTATTATAGAAAGTAGCAGACTCCAGTATGATTTGTCTGGAATAGAAAATAATATTGTTTTTATAGAAAGTAGCAGACCCCAGTATAGTCTGTCTGAAACAGGAAATAATGATTCTATTATAGAAAGTAACAGATTGCAGTAAAGCCAGTCTGAAACATGAAATAACGATGCTATTATAGAAAGTAAAAGACTCTAGTATAGTCTGTCTGGAATAGAAAATAATATTGTTTTTATAGAAAGTAGCAGACTCTATTATAGTCTGTCTGAAACAGGCAATAATAATGCTAACATAGAAAGTAACAGACCCCCGTTATAGTCTGTCTGAAATAGGAAATAGTTATGCTATTATAGAAAGCAACAGACTAAAGTATAGTCTGTCTGAAACAGGAACTAATGATGCTATTATAGAAAGTAACACAAGGGGTAGGGTTCGATCCCAACCGACGGCTTCCGGGTTCACCCAGCCTTAAATGGGTACCGGATTTTTTTTCTGGGAAAGTAAACCAGCACGGGCGTAATACCGACCACATTACCCCAAAAATCATGTGCTGAAGGTCTGTAAAATATAGGGTCACTAACACCATATTCCCTATACGCCACTTGGCGTGACGGGGGCACTTTACTTTTTTTTTTATTGTAGAAAGTAACAGACCACCAGTATAGTCTGTCTGAAATAGGAAATAGTTATGCTATTATAGAAAGTAACAGACCCCCGGTATAGTCTGTCTGAAATAGGAAATAGTTATGCTATTATAGAAAGCAACAGACTAAAGTATAGTCTGTCTGAAACAGGAAATAATGATGCTATTATAGAAAGTAACAGACGCAATAGTGTGTCTGAAATAGAAATAGTGATACTTTTAAAGAAAGTAAAATAACCTTTAGAGTTTGAAAAAAAATGATGTTGTTATAGCGAGCAACAGACCAAAGTACAGTTAAGTCAAAAGTAGAAACCAATAGGTGCTGAACTAACCAATCTCCAAATGATTGGAGATTTCTGGATAGTGTCGCTTCAAGAATCGAAATCCACGATACGAGGCAACATTCCTCAGGTAATACCCTGGTACCCATTTCTGCCAATGGCTGGGTCGACCGTGGGGGTATTTTTTCCCCCCAACCACGAATACAATTCACACTGCTCCCAGCGGGAATCGAAAACACAGTAGTCGGGTGGTTTTCCTAACTAGGCTAGCGAGGGCCCCCTTATAAGATGTTGAAATTTAACAAATATACCGCAAAGAGAAACCTTTATAAATAGTAAATATAAATAATTAGTAATTGTATATATATATATATATATATATATATATATATATATATATATATATATTGTATCTTAGTAATTGTCTATTGTCTATATAATAGCATATTCTTGAAGTGCACTTAAATTTATATTATAGAAATACATGTTATGAATTGATTACATTTTACATTGATTTTGTATATATATATATATATATATATATATATATATATATATATATATATTTATTAATATCACTCGAAGTGACCCCCTTTTTTTACAGTCCTTTCATCACTCAAAATAGTTAGTTACACCTGCTAGACGCAAACATCAACACACCTATTATAATGTAGCCCGCTTAACACGTGCTTTAAACAAACTTAGAAATTTTACGGGGTACATATCATCAAACTCTAAATCAATGGAGGTCGGGAAAATTTTTTTTCCCATTTTATTTATGTATCATTATTCTCTGATTATGCATAATAAAGGGACGTAACAATTTGTAAACACACGGGGAAAATAATTGTAACGTCATGGTAATTTATGTTTATAAAATATTATTTAACAAAACCAATTATTATTTTACATTTTAATGACAAGAACATGTTTAATATGTGATTTTGCAGCTAATAAACAACATTTTATAATTAGCACGTACATTTAATAATTTAAAAATTGGAATGTGTAGTTAGGTGACAGTTCATATCTTTGATGTGTTAGGTTTAAATATATATATATATACATTGTTATGGATAAATGGTGTTAATAAAAACATGATCTATAGTATGTCGATTTAAACTTATCTAAAGGTAAGCGCTCATTCCTATACACGGTTTGAGGAATAGGAAATTAGTGACATTTTTCTATAAAAATAAATAGTTCCTGAATTCACCTAAAAAATAACTAATAAATAACCGTAAATTGTCAAGATGGTGTTGCCACGCGGTTGGTAAAATTTAACAGGCAATGAAAGAATATATGCGAATCTTTTTACCGGAGGGTCGCTAGTCGGTTTTAATCTATTTTATATCTCTTATACCTTTACTAGATAGCTTGGTGTTATAGCATGGAAAACAGCCAACAACAGAATTGATACGATGCACTGTGGATAGTAGATTGAGAAAGGACATGATCGCCTACGCCAGCCGGTGTGGCATCAAAACCTACACTCCAATGTCAATTCTCGCTGTAATTTCATTTACATTGTGACCATTTTTATTCAGAAACAAAATGTACCAAGAATGTGCAGACAATGAGTTCCATTTTCAAGTCATAAAACTCTGTCCAGGCTAGTCACGATTGACATCGATGTTAGATAAAGGTGCTTGGAATGAGCAGAAGGTGCTTGGAATGAGCAGAAGGTGCTTGGAATGAGCAGAAGGTGCTTGGGATGAGCAGAAGGTGCTTGGAATGAGCAGAAGGTGCTTGGAATGAGCAGAAGGTGCTTGGAATGAGCAGAAGGTGCTTGGAATGAGCAGAAGGTGCTTGGGATGAGCAGAAGGTGCTTGGGATGAGCAGAAGGTGCTTGGGATGAGCAGAAGGTGCTTGGAATGAGCAGAAGGTGCTTGGGATGAGCAGAAGGTGCTTGGAATGAGCAGAAGATGCATGGAATGAGCAGAAGGTGCTTGGAATGAGCAGAAGGTGCTTGGAATGAGCAGAAGGGACAGAATTGGAAATGATGTTGTAAGTGAGAGAATGGATACTGAATTTATTCCGAACTACATACAGAGACAACAGCGGCAAATGGTTTGCTCACCTGGAAATAATGCCAAGGGATTCCATAACGTAAAAAGTCAAGAGCCCCCGTCACGCCAAGTGGCGTATAGGGAATGTGGTATTCTATCTATTGACCTTTCGAGACGGCCCATAGGGCGTAGACCAAGATACTCCTTCTCTTATCTGAATTTCTGTTCTAGCAGTTTTCAATTCTTTTAAAGATATTTTATCAAATTTCGCCATTTGTCTCTGTTCTGTGCAAGAAGCTCTGTCTCATTGAGGGAGTCGATTCCTGCTGCTATTGCCTCTCTCATCAATGTTCTCAGTGTCTCTCTGGGTCTTCCTCTTTTTCTCCTACCTGTTGTTTCCCACATGAGGGCTTGCTTTGCTATTCGGTTATAATCTCTTCTCATCACATGTCCAACATATGACCATCGTCTTTTCTTTATTACTGAAGATATTAGTGGTTGATTGGCGATTTATCTAATTTCCTCGTTTGTTTTGAATTCGTTCCACGCTATACCAAGTATTTTCCTTAGACATTTATTTTCGAATGCGTTCAACTTTGTTTCTATGTCTCTTGTTTTCCAGCTTTCACACGCATACGTAGGGGTTGATAGTACATTTGATTTGAATAGTCTAAGTTTTGTGTTTGTGCTGATGAGTTTTGATTTCCACAACTTTTCAAGGCTTCTGAAAGACATTGCTGCTTTAGCTATTCTGATTCTAATTTCTTTGCTTGTATCCCCTTCTCGATCAATGTGACTTCCAAGATAGATAAAGTGATCGATCTCTTCCACTGGTTTGTTTTCCATGTATATTTTGTCGTCTGTTGGAATTAAACTTTTCATGACTTTAATCTTTTCGTAATTGATCTCAAGACCAATTTTGCTGGCTGTTGATGATAGTTCATTTGTGTTTTCCTGCATCGTTTTTATCTGACTGCTGATGAGAACTATGTCATCAGCAAAGTCGAGGTCCTCCAAGTTGTCTCCTTGTATCCCTTCGATGCCTTTATTACCAGTGCAGCATTTCTTCATTATGAAGTCCACAACAATTCCAAATAACAAGGGCGATAAAATACATCCTTGTTTAAAGCCAGTTTCTATTGGGAAACATTCGCTCAGTCCTTCCTCTGTTCGAACTGCACATGTGTAACCATCATACATGTCTATGATAATATTTATGATTTTGTATGGTAAGCCATATTGCTTCAGAATTTTCCACAAAGAATCTCTATGAATACTATCAAATGCTTTTTTGAAGTCGATGAAGTTAAGTACAAAAGGTTTTTCCTTTTCAATGTGTTCCTCCAATATAAGTCGTAGAGTGAAAATGTGGTCAAGGCAGCTTCTCCCTTTTCTAAACCCAGCCTGTTCTTCACGCATTACTGTATCTATTGAATCCTTTATTCTATTTAGGATGATTTTGCAGAATAACTTTGAGACAACTGACAAAAGTGTCACGTCTCTCCAGTTGTTACAATCTCTAAGATTGCCCTTTTTTGGGATCTTAACAATAATTCCTTTTTTTAATTTATGAGGCATCTTCTCTGCTTTCCAAATGATGTTGAACCTGGAGATGTATTAAATTATGGCTATCAATTGCCTTGAGGATCTCAGCTGTTAACTTATCCTCTCCAGCAGCCTTGTTATTGGTCATATGCTTTAAGGTGGTTTCTATTTCGCTCAAGGTGAAGTCATCTAAATTTACATCTAATTCTGCTGCTGGTGTTTCAGCTTCAAAATCTATTAAACTGTGGGGTAGTGGAGGGTTAAGAATTTCTTTGAAGTGTTCAGCCCAACGGGCTTTTATGTCTGCGCTTGTTGTTAGCATTAATCCAGATTTGTCTAGAATTGGTGTTTCACTGGATGTATAGGTGTTTGTCAGCATCTTTTGTACCTACCTCTTGTCCTTTGTAGTCCAGTTCACTAACCACTGAGCTATCGCGGCTCCCAAGAGATTCCATACACAACATTATCTTAAAATGGTTTGTTCATCTGGAAAGAATGCCAAGAGATTCCATACACAATATTATCTTTATATGGTTTGTTCATCTGGAAAGAATGCCAAGAGATTCCATACACAATATTATCTTAAAAGGGAAATGTAATAAGAGCCCGTGGTAGATCAAGAGTAAGTTCGGTTGACAACTTCCGAGAAACACATCTACATCAGATGACAATGGTTGAGTCTGCTAGATGAGCAAGAACTAGAGCTTTGTATCTCCCTCGACACCCGAAGGAGTGTTAGATTAAATGGAGAGAGTGAGTGAGAGAGAGAGAGAGAGAGAGAGAGAGAGAGAAAGATAAAAGGAGAGATAGAAAGCTGTCTAATCAATCTAGGAGAATTTTTGGACGTTAAGTTGAGGAGCGGCCGTAGCTCAGTGGTTAGAGAACAGAATATTAAGGACAAGAGGTGAGGTTCGAACCCGATTGACGGCATCGAGGTTCACTCAGCCTCTTTTGGATGCAAAATTGTTAATAGGAACTAGAGCGGCCGATGTTGTTCTGACAACAACCATCTTTAAATGAGAAAAATGCTGTTGGTTAAAGAAAAATATGGGCAGTAACATTGTATTCCTTATATGCCTCACGGTGTGAATAAAACCAGTTACATCTCTACTATTTAGAGCTGTAGTCTAATGTGCTTGATTGTTTATAGATTATCAACCAGTTACCAGACACGCAGTCGATGTTTATCCCTGTATATAGCGTTTTGTTGATCTATTTAAAACGCTTATATTCCGCAACTAATGAAACGGTTGACGTTTTTCATTTTATTTTATTATTTTTTTGCAAAGATTATTTTACTTAATTTTTATGTCATCATCATCATCGTGTGCCTTCTCCGCAACGAAGGTTGGCTACCATGGATCGCCATTCTACTCTGTTTCTTGCTTTGATGGTGCAGGCTGTCATAGATTGACTTGACCATCTTTTGATATTACTCGTCCATGTTAGTCTTGGTCTGCCTTTACCTCTTTTACCTTGTATTTTTCCTTCCAATATTACTTTTAGTAGGCTGTTGTGTATTTTAACATGCCCCAAAAATTTCATTTGTCTTATCTTAATTGTATTTAGATGTTCTCTTTTTATTTTCAGTTGTTTTAAAACTTTATCGTTTGTTATCTTTTGTTTCCATGCAATTCTACATATTCTTCTATAAATCCACATTTCAAAGGCTTCAATTTTCTGTTCTGTTTTCTTGTTTAATGTCCATGTTTCTGCACCACATATAATTTTTATGTAATTATTTAAAAATATGAACAACCTACCCTTTTTGTCGCTATTCTTAACCTCTCATCTTGTCCAAACACCTTCGGGACATATCCTTTTGTGACTGTTGGCTGAGGCTCTATAGTGGCAGTGCAGTTTTCCTGATCAAACATAATTGTCCCCAGCTGCAAGGACAAAGAGTTCAGAGAAGAAAATAAACAGCTGTACTTTGCTGTGTACAATTTGTTTCAATAGTTCTAACAAATATATCTATACAAATTTAAGTAAAAGAAAAAAAGCAAATATCACTAAGGTTTTATAAAATAAACGCTATTTATGTAGGTTTAAAATAGTAGGTTATTAAAATGTTGGATTAGCTTGGTGGGTTTTTAATTAAGGATTTCTTTGATTAGTTTCCTCTTTGTGCTTGATCGGTTTCTCCACTTTGAGTGGTCAGTCTCTCCACTTTGAGTTGTCAGTCTCTCCACTTTGCGTGATGAGTTTCCCCACTTTGAGTGGTCAGTCACTCCACTTTGAGTTGTCAGTCTCCCCACTTTGCTTGATGAGTTTCCCCACTTTGAGTGGCCAGTCTCCCCACTTTGAGTTGTCAGTCTCTCCACTTTGCGTGATGAGTTTCCCCACTTTGAGTGGTCAGTCACTCCACTTTGAGTTGTCAGTCTCTCCACTTTGCGTGATGAGTTTCCCCACTTTGAGTTGTCAGTCTCTCCACTTTGCGTGATGAGTTTCCCCACTTTGAGTGGTCAGTCACTCCACTTTGAGTTGTCTGTCTCTCCACTTTGCGTGATGAGTTTCCCCACTTTGAGTTGTCAGTCTCTCCACTTTGAGTGATCAGTCTCCCCACTTTGCGTGATGAGTTTCCCCACTTTGAGTGGTCAGTCACTCCACTTTGAGTTGCCAGTCTCTCCACTTTGCGTGATGAGTTTCTTCACTTTGCGTGGTTCTGAGGCTGTACATCGCAGTGTTTCCCAAATCTGACCCTTACCATTCATCACTCTTTCCAGTGTCTTCCACCCGGCTGTCTTCCCTCGGCCACTCTCTCGCTTTCCTCCAGTAGCTCACATTGTGGCAGTTAAGAGTCATTATTTCTAGAACTTCTCATAACATATCCCAGCACGACTTGATGGTGGCTAACCGGTTGAGATGCTGACTGTATTAGCTTCTTATCAAAGAAGCTGTCAGTCGAAAACGGAAGTACCTTGCCAAGAGGACAAAGTGTAGCCCTCATATTGTAAATTATGATGTCGTGATATTTAAATTAGATTTAACAAGAATAAGACGTAGTTTATTGTTTATATTCGTCTGCAATCAGTTAATTTTTTTTTTTGAGGGGGGGGGGTGTTGAATGGTCAGTTTCTCCACTTAGCGTGATGCGTTTCCCACTTTGAATGGTCAGTCTCTCCACTTAGAGTGATGCGTGTCCCCTCTTTGAATGGTCAGTCTCTCCACTTAGCGTGATGCGTTTCCCACTTTGAATGGTCAGTCTCTCCACTTAGCGTGATGCGTGTCCCCTCTTTGAATGGCCAGTCTTTCCACTTAGCGTGATGCGTGTCCCCTCTTTGAATGGTCAGTCTCTCCACTTAGCGTGATGCATTTCTCCACTTTGAATGGTCAGTTTCTCCACTTAGCGTGATGCGTTTCCCCACTTTGAATGGCCAGTTTCTCCACATTGAGTGCTCAGTCTCCCCATTTTGAGTGGTCAGTCTCTCCACTTTGAGTGGTCAGTCTCCCCACTTTGTGTGATGAGTTTCCCCACTTTGAGTGGTCAGTCACTCCACTTTGAGTGGTCAGTCTCCCCACTTTGCGTGATGAGTTTCCCCACTTTGAGTGGTCAGTCTCTCCACTTTGAGTGGTCAGTCTCCCCACTTTGCTTGATGAGTTTCCCCACTTTGAGTGGCCAGTCTCCCCACTTTGAGTTGTCAGTCTCTCCACTTTGCGTGATGAGTTTCCCCACTTTGAGTGGTCAGTCACTCCACTTTGAGTTGTCAGTCTCCCCACTTTGCTTGATGAGTTTCCCCACTTTGAGTGGCCAGTCTCCCCACTTTGAGTTGTCAGTCTCTCCACTTTGCGTGATGAGTTTCCCCACTTTGAGTGGTCAGTCACTCCACTTTGAGTTTTCAGTCTCTCCACTTTGCGTGATGAGTTTCCCCACTTTGAGTTGTCAGTCTCTCCACTTTGCGTGATGAGTTTCCCCACTTTGAGTGGTCAGTCACTCCACTTTGAGTTGTCTGTCTCTCCACTTTGCGTGATGAGTTTCCCCACTTTGAGTTGTCAGTCTCTCCACTTTGAGTGATCAGTCTCTCCACTTTGCGTGATGAGTTTCCCCACTTTGAGTGGTCAGTCACTCCACTTTGAGTTGTCAGTCTCTCCACTTAGCGTGATGCGTGTCCCCTCTTTGAATGGTCAGTCTGTCCACTTAGCGTGATGCATTTCTCCACTTTGAATGGCCAGTTTCTCCACTTAGCGTGATGCATTTCTCCACTTTGAATGGTCAGTTTCTCCACATTGAGTGCTCAGTCCCCCCACTTTGAGTTGTCAGTCTCCCCACTTTGAGTGGTCAGTCTCTCCACTTTGAGTGGTCAGTCTCCCCACTTTGTGTGATGAGTTTCCCCACTTTGAGTGGTCAGTCACTCCACTTTGAGTGGTCAGTCTCCCCACTTTGCTTGATGAGTTTCCCCACTTTGAGTGGCCAGTCTCCCCACTTTGAGTTGTCAGTCTCTCCACTTTGCGTGATGAGTTTCCCCTCTTTGAGTGGTCAGTCACTCCACTTTGATTTGTCAGTCTCTCCACTTTGCGTGATGAGTTTCCCCACTTTGAGTTGTCAGTCTCTCCACTTTGCGTGATGAGTTTCCCCACTTTGAGTGGTCAGTCACTCCACTTTGAGTTGTCAGTCTCTCCACTTTGCGTGATGAGTTTCCCCACTTTGAGTTGTCAGTCTCTCCACTTTGCGTGATGAGTTTCCCCACTTTGAGTGGTCAGTCACTCCACTTTGAGTTGTCAGTCGCCCCACTTTGCTTGATGAGTTTCCCCACTTTGAGTGGCCAGTCTCCCCACTTTGAGTTGTCAGTCTCTCCACTTTGCGTGATGAGTTTCCCCACTTTGAGTGGTCAGTCACTCCACTTTGAGTTGTCAGTCTCTCTACTTTGCGTGATGAATTTCCCCACTTTGAGTTGTCAGTCTCTCCACTTTGCGTGATGAGTTTCCCCACTTTGAGTTGTCAGTCTCTCCACTTTGAGTGATCAGTCTCCCCACTTTGCGTGATGAGTTTCCCCACTTTGAGTGGTCAGTCACTCCACTTTGAGTTGTCAGTCTCTCCACTTTGCGTGATGAGTTTCTCCACTTTGAGTGGTCAGTCTCTCCACTTTGAGTGGTCAGTCTCCCCACTTTGCGTGATGAGTTTCTCCACTTTGAGTGGTCAGTCTCCCCACTTTGCGTGATGAGTTTCTCCACTTTGAGTGGTCAGTCTCCCCACTTTGCTTGATGAGTTTCCCACATTTTGAGTGGTCAGTCTCCCCACTTTGAGTTGTCAGTCTCTTGCGTGATGAGTTTCCCCACTTTGAGTTGTCAGTCTCTCCACTTTGCGTGATGAGTTTCTTCACTTTGCGTGGTCAGAGGCTGTACATCGCAGTGTTTCCCAAATCTGACCCTTACCATTCATCACTCTTTCCAGTGTCTTCCACCCGGCTGTCTTCCCTCGGCCACTCTCTCGCTTTCCTCCAGTAGCTCACATTGTGGCAGTTAAGAGTCATTATTTCTAGAACTTCTCATAACATATCCCAGCACGTCTTGATGGTGGCTAACCGGTTGAGATGCTGACTGTATTAGCTTCTTATCAAAGAAGCTGTCAGTCGAAAACGGAAGTACCTTGCCAAGAGGACAAAGTGTAGCCCTCATATTGTAAATTATGATGTCATGATATTTAAATTAGATTTAACAAGAATAAGACGTAGTTTATTGTTTATATTCGTCTGCAATCAGTTAATTTTTTTTTTCTTTTGGGGGGGGGGGGGGGAGTTATAGGACGCTCAGTTAGCAAAGCTTTCAAAAGTGGGTTATCAGTTCCCTTGGAAAGAACCCCACTGATACGCCACTTGGCGTGACTGGGCTCTTAAAGATACTGGGAGGCCACAAGGAACTGTACCTAGAGGTGCGGGTGTGGCACCACACTAACATGTCTCTAAGGTTTCCTGTCTCATTTAAACGTTCTATAAGAGACCAAAGCAAAAAGAGAGCTAATTTCCAATATTAGGAAGAAACAATCATCACTTTTTGGCCATTTAATGAGAAGAGAACAGCTGGAATATATTGTAACAACTGGGAAAATTAAGGGACGAAGAGATAGATGAAAGCAAAGAGGAAAAATACCAGACAGCTTAAGAGAATGGCTTGGCAGAAGGTCAGCAACAGAAATGATAAATAACTGTCGAGATCGAAGGTTGTGGAGAGACATGATCACCTACGCCAGCAGGCTCGGCACTTGATGATGGTCTCATTTAAATTCTATCGCAGGGGAGTTACAAAATAGACCGCGAGTAGTTGGATCAGAGTGTAAGATCAGTATGTGGCGTTTCATGATCCCAAGCGAGAGTAAATTACCTTGGAAGGTGGGTACACATCTATGTTAAGAGGTATGGAAAGTGCGGTTGGGGGGAGGGGGGAATCCTCACGAGAGAGGGCAAGGATCAGTTAGAAGCGATGAGGATCGGCTCGGGATAAAAGCGGCGATGGAAGAAATCTAAAATAAAAAAGACAGATAGATAGATAGATAGATAGATAGATAGATAGATAGATAGATAGATAGATAGATAGATAGATAGATAGATAGATAGATAGATAGATAGATAGATAGATAGATAGATAGATAGATAGATAGATAGATAGATAGATAGATAGATAGATAGATAGATAGATAGATAGATAGATAGATAGATAGATAGATAGATAGATAGATAGATAGATAGATAGATAGATAGATAGATAGATAGATAGATAGATAGATAGATAGATAGATAGATAGATAGGTAGGTAGGTAGGTAGGTAGGTAGGTATGCAGGTAGGCAGGTAGGTAGGCAGATAGATAGATAGATAGATAGATAGATAGATAGATAGATAGATAGATAGATAGATAGATAGATAGATAGATAGATAGATAGATAGATAGATAGATAGATAGATAGATAGATAGATAGATAGATAGATAGATAGATAGATAGATAGATAGATAGATAGATAGATAGATAGATAGATAGATAGATAGATAGATAGATAGATAGATAGATAGATAGATAGATAGATAGATAGATAGATAGATAGATAGATAGATAGATAGATAGATAGATAGATAGATAGATAGATAGATAGATAGATACTGAATGTCTAAGAGACAGACAACAAGAGTACTTGGAGAGATAGACAGACAGACGCGAAGACGAACAAACGAAAGACAACCTTGGTGACATTAGCACTGTACTTCAAGACGCCAATCGTAAAGTTGGTCCTGACATTGCTATCCTTGTCCCAGGTATACTGACCAAGGGCACCTTGATATGGTTCCTTCTGAAGGTATAGAAAACAATAGACTACTGTCACTTATGTTTCACTAGTTTCCATAATAAACAAGGCAAGAAAGAAATGTTTGAAAAGTCGGTGATGCCTTGTGACGTTCAGAGAACAAGTTGTTAGTGGGAACATTGTCAATTCCACTTGTAGTGTTAATGGATTAATTTGAAATGTAATGAATTCAGTTTATTATGAACATGGTTTTAATATCAAATATAAAAATCTTAGCTGAAATTTAAATGGTTTAAAATTAAATATGTAGATTTTATTTGAAATGTGAAAAGCAGGAGCCATCTACATAAACAATGAGCCTGTGAAAGAAGACACACAAGCTACATATCTCGGAGTTACATTTGATAACAAACTATCTTGGAAACAGCAGATAAATAAGGCAACCCAAAAAGCAAGGAGGAAATTGGCTATTCTAAGAAAGTTGTGTGGAACCACATGGAGTGCGAGTGGGAAAATACTCAGTAAAGTTTACCAACAGAGTATACGCCCACATTTAGAATATGGATCATCCGCATGGTGCTCAGCATCAAACACCACATTGCAAGAACTGGATAAAGTACAAAACCAGGGCTTAGGGTCATCACAGGAGCAATGAAATCAACACCAATATTGGAGATGGAAAAATTGTGGAGGATACCAGCACTGAGAGAACGGAGACACACAAAGGTGCTGATACAGGCAGAAAAATTTGTATGCATGCCGAGACATCCAATGAAGGACAGATTCCAAAATCTTGCATTGGGACGACTTAAGAGAAACAGCTTTATCCACCAAGCCAAGCGTATTAGTAGACAAACACCAGACATGCCAAGAGTTGTTAAACCCCTTCTGCCCATACCAGAACAGACTCCCTGGACAGATGAATCAGGATTATCAGTTCAAATACGGACAGAAGTGAAAGGAATAGTTGACAAAGAGGAACAAAATAGTCTACAGCGAAAAACAATAACTCTCAGTTTCCTGGATGAAGAATACCCACAAGACCTATGGATCCGTGTGTACACAGATGGATCAGCACAGAATGCAGTAAAGAATGGAGGAGCAGGTGCATATATAGGGTACCCAAATAACACTAGGGATATGAATTAAATAGCAAAAGGGAAATTTTGTCAAAATTATGATGCAGAAATACAAGCAATAAAGTTGGCAATAGAAAAACTGCTGAACAGTAATCTTAGCCCACAGCCTGTAGTGTTTTTGACCGATGCAAAATCAGTACTCCAGGCACTACAATCCAGAAAATTACCACATCTGCAGACCTTATTGACTGAACTCTGCAAGCACCACAGGGTTGCCCTGCAGTGGATCCCGTCTCACTGTGGAATACCAGGAAATGAGAAAGCAGATCAGTTGGCAAAGGAAGGTTCAACAGGCACACAACTAGATACACCGGTTACATACCATCATAAGAAACATAATCAAATCAATCAGAGGATCACAAGCCCCCAAATCAGGATGCCTTTCATAATATGAATAGATATGAACAAGTTATCATTATACGCCTAAGAACAGGACACAATAGACTCCATAGTCACATGCATACAAAATTCAAGATCCGCACATCAACTACTTGTACATGTGGACAGGCACCCCAGACTGCTGAACACATACTCCAAGACTGCACTGAATATAGTAGACTGAGGAAAATCCATTGGCCCATAGATACAACACTACAGATAAAACTATATGGGCCACTGCAAGAATTACAAAAGACAGTAAAATTCATACAGGAAACGACATTGCTGATACAGACAATACTTCGAGCGAACGAAAGATAGATAGATTTGAAATGTAGAAGTTTCAATATTTCTCAATATTCCTGTATGGTGCAGAAACATGGAAACTAGACAAGAAAACAGAACAGAAAATGGAAGCCTTTGAAATGTGGATTTACAGAAGAATTGGTAGAATTGGATGGAAAGAAAAGAAAACAAACGATGAAGTTTTAAAACAACTAAAACTAAAAAGAGAACTACTAAATACAATTAAGACAAGACAAATGACATTTTTGGGACATGTTAAAAGACACAACAGCCTACTAAAAGTAATATTGGAAGGGAAAATACAAGGTAAAAGAGGCAGAGGCAGAGGCAGACCAAGATTAACATGGACGAGTAACATCAAAAGATGGACAAGCCAATCTATGACAACCTGCACCATCAAAGCAAGAAACAGAGTGGAATGGCGATTCATGGTAGCCAACCTACGTTGCGGAGACGGCACTCGATGATGATAATGATGATGAGAAGTTTTAATTAAAACTTATATGGTTTATTTTGACATGCGTACATTTTGAAGAGAAACATATTATATGGTAAAAGAGGCAGAGGCAGAGGCAGACCAAGATTAACATGGACGAGTAACATCAAAAGATGGACAAGCCAATCTATGACAACCTGCACCATCAAAGCAAGAAACAGAGTGGAATGGCGATTCATGGTAGCCAACCTACGTTGCGGAGACGGCACTCGATGATGATAATGATGATGAGAAGTTTTAATTAAAACTTATATGGTTTATTTTGACATGCGTACATTTTGAAGAGAAACATATTATATGGCTTTGTTTGAAATTGTGAACCATCGAGTTTATGCTTTCTATTTCAAACTCTGATATAACCTGTGTTTGTAATTAAAACTTGTAAAGATATAAACTAAGACTGTTCAACATGAAAACACTGTTATTGAGTTTGAATTGATATTTAAACGCAACACTTTGGAAGGACTACCCGTGTTGGCGCAAAAGTTAAAGGGTTAATACAGGCATAATCGTTATCATGTGTGTGTGCATATATATATATATATATATATATATATATATATATATATAATATACATACATATATATTTACATACACATAGGATATAATACAGGGCAGCTGTTGTAATAAATATGTTGTAAAGTAAGGGGAAAATGATCACATGAACTGTTTGTTACAGCTTCTAAGGACATTAAACACACTTTTATAATAACAGTTTTTGCTACAGAGAATATTTAACCTTCGCAAATGGTAATTTTATAGTAGAAAGGAGTTTTGCCTTATATGCAAAATGCTGTAGGATCCGATTAATGAGTGATTATTTTCCCCCACAATCGTTATCGCCATTATCAAAGATAAGCATTCATTGAGCACATCTTGAGTCTACTAATACACGCATCCACTCTTACGCCTCCCATATTTTCTTTGATCTGCCAGCTGAAAACTTCCGGCGAGATGATGTAATCTCGAGCTATGGGTTCTCGGCTGCAATCGTTTCTTTCAGACCACAACGCGTGACGCAAAATTCCAACAACGTCGACAGCTAGACCCAGGTCGAGGCGAGATAGATTACCAGTTGACAGATCTGTGAAGGAATTAGAAATAAATGAAACACAGGACTAATATAAACTCACTATAAAAATAGTAAAGAGCCCTGTCACGCCAAGTGGCGCATAGGGAATAAGGTGTTAGTGACCATAATTTTTACAGACCTTCGGCGCATGATTTTTGGGTAATGTGGTCGTTTACTTTCCCAGAAAAAAAAAAAAATCAGGTACCCATTTATGGCTGGGTGAACCCGAAAGCCGTCGATCAGGATCGAACCCGATCTCTAGTTCTTTGTAGTCCAGTTCACTAACGACTGAACTATAGCGGCTCCCTATAACTAACTATGCAGCATAAATAATCTATATATAGACACATTTTGAAAATAAGAACACGTATATCGCTTGTATAAAGCATAATGAAGTCTGCGTCTTACAGCGCCAGTTCTGCTCAGTTCACAAATGAATATTATTCAGCCAAAAAGTTCTCAAAGAAATAAAATGTGCACTCTTCCCATGATGATATAACTTATCTTGCTAAATGATGTGTCCGACGAAACAAAATACACTTAAGGCATAATTTCATCGTTTTCTTCTTCATTCTAGTCTCATTTACAGTTCAGCGTCGTGAGAGAGTCGTCCTTCTGTTTGATTTGTGTTGTCTTCGTGTGCTAGTAACAAGGTTTCATATACACATTTAATAGATGAGTTGTTCCGTGAGCGGGACAAGGTTGCCGACTCCTGATGTAGAAAGATAAAGGAAGTTTCTTTGCCCGATTCTACACCCCTTCCGTTTTAAAAAAAAATTTCCCTCCGCCATACTAATTTATACGCAACAAAGAAACAATATGATTGTTGAAGTTCCTAATAAATGTCGCGCAACTAAGGGTGTGAACATAGAACATCTAAACTTACATGTGGTGGAGAAAGTGAATTGTTCGTACATAGATACACAGAGCGTGGATTTGCGCAGTTTCAATAGTTTTTTTCTTCCTCTTCCTCTTTTTTCTTTTGTCTTGTTCTTCTTTGCCTTCACTAGTTAGATGGACGTGGGTTCGCTACAAGTCACAATAACAGTGCCTTCAGGTTTGAGCATCTTCGGTACGGGAACATTTCTTAACAATTTTAACATTTTTGTGCCCACGACTTTTGGACTCAACTTTTCACCATCGAAAGTTCATTAACGTACATAGAGTTTCGTGAAACATGAGTGACGTCATCGTTCACTACCGTCAGACAGGCACTAGAGCATTGATCCATAAATTAAATGCTACAAACATTGATCAACATAGCGTTGCTATATTAAATGTTTACTGTAGATAAAAGTTCTTTACATTAACATTCAAATTGAAAGTAAAAAATTATGATAGAATATTTATTGTATTTATTACAGATGGTTAATAATGTTTATTTGCATGTTTTATACATTCCTGTAATTATGTTTAATTGTGTGTTTTATTATATTATATTATAAACAAATAAAAGGATTCTTAAATGTTATGTAGAGCCAGTCTTAACATATGGATGTGAATCATGGGCAATGGGACAACAGACCAGAAAATCACTGCAGGCTGTAGAAATGTGGTTTTACAGAAGAATGTTGAGAATACCATGAACAGTTAAGAAGAGTAATGAAAACGTTCTGAAAGAGGCCAAAACAAAGAGAGAGCTAATTTCCAATATTAGGAAGAAACAATCATCACTTTTTGGCCATTTAATGAGAAGGAAACTCTAATGAGCTGGAATATATTGTGACAACTGAGAAAATTGCGGGACGAAGAGATAGATGGAAGCAAAGAGAAAAGATATCAGACAAAGTAAGAGAATGGCTTGGCAGAAGGTCAACAAAAGAAATGATAAATAACTGTCGAGATCGAAAGTTGTGAGAGACAGGATCGGCTACGCCAGCAGGCATGGTACTTGATTATATTACAAAAGTATAATAGTTTACATTTAACGATATGTTTTATGTATTACAAAAGCTTCATAGATTTGCACAACTAAGTATTTTAAAACCTACATTACATAGGTTTAGTAATTCTTGCTTAATGTCATCAGACCGTATGTATTTTGTAGAAGGTTGCATTCACTACAGCCAGCCAGAAAGAGTCTCTATCTATAGCTAGGTCAATTAATTCTTCTGATGTAATTTTCTATGTCTCTTTGATGTCTTGAAACCACTTTTTTTCTTGGTCTGCTCCTGTCTCGACTTCCTGGAGCCAAGCTTTCTATTATTGTTCTTTCAATGTCTCTGTGTCTTTGAAAGTAGTAATGCCATATTAATTTTCTTAAACTTTCCGGAATGCTCTCTGTTTATGAGCCCGTTCTTTTAAATATTTAGGTCTTTTAATGTCTTCATTTTAATCTCTTTTTCAATATCCAGGTATCTTAAGGATTTTTTTCTGTAGAATTTCCTTGGTTAATAAGATTTATTAAAATGTTTTACTTCTTCTTCTTCTACCTTTTTTTTAGCTCCCAGTGGAGCATAGGTCTTCAACAAACACTTTCCAAGTCGTTCTGTTTTTTGCCATTCTATTGAGATATTCCATGTCTTCCCCATCATCTTCATCTCTGCTTCTATCTGTCTTCTCCAAGAGTTCCTTGATCTTCCTCTTTGCCTTTTCCCCTGGGAATTCCAAAAAAGGGCCTGTTGTGTAATACTCTCAGTTGGCTTCCTCAGTGTGTGTCCTATCCAGCGCCATCATCTTCGCTGTATCTCTTCATCCACTGGTATTTGACTGGTACATTTCCACAATTCTATGTTAGTGATTTTGTCCTGCCATTTCCATCCTTTTATTCTGCGTATGCATCAATTAATGAAAGTCTAAAATGTTTTACTGAAGATTCATAATTCGTGTTTAATTACGTTTATTTTTTACCATTGCGGATTATTTATTGATAATGAATGCTCAGTTTTGTGTTTTATGTTTAATGGAAGGTTACTTATAGCTAAACAGTACAGCTCACGTGTTATGTTGCTGGGTATTTTCTCTTGTCTCAACAGCTGAAGTCCGTACAGGGACCCTGGCCATGTAATACCGTCCCCTCTCACGAAGTCTTCAAAATCCTGCGAGAAAAATGAAAGATAGCATCGTGTCAGTGAACCAAACTTGGACAATTGTGGTGAAAAAGAATCAAAACTTTGGGTGTTATCCTTTACTAGAGGAAGGACTTTACCAGAGGAAGGACTTTATTAGAGGAAGGACTTTATTAGTGGAAGAACTTTATCAGAGACAGGACTTTACCAGAGACAGGACTTTATCAGAAAAAGCACTTTGCCAAAGGAATAACTTTACAAGAGGAAGGACTTTACCAGAGGCAGGACTTTACCAGAGGAATGACTTTACTAGATGAAGGACTTTATGAAATGAAAGACATTACCAAAAAAACAGGACTTTACCAGATGAAGGACTTTACCAGAGGAAGAACTTTACCAGAGGAAGGACTTCACCAGAGGCAGGACTTTACCAAAAACAGGACTTTACCAGAGGAATGACTTTACCAGAGGAATGACTTTACCAGAGGAAGGACTTTATAAAAGGAAGGAATTGTCAAAGCAAGGACTTTACCAGAGACAGGGCTTTACAAGAGAAATGACTTTATCAAAGGAAGGAATTTATCAGAGCAAGTACTTTTCCAGATGAAGGCCTTTACCAAAAACATGACTTTACCAGAGACAGGACTTTCCGAGATGAAGGACTTTACCAGATGTATGACTTTATCAGAAGAACAACTTTACTAGAACAGGACTTGGCCAGATGGACTTTACCGGAGGTAGGACTTTGCCAGAGGCAAGACTTTACCAGAGACAGGACTTTCCCAGATGAGGGACTTTACCAGAGACAGAACTTTACCAAGGGAAGGACTTTACCAAAGGCATGACTTTGGTTATGGATGATAAGTAAAATAAAACAAAGAACATTAGAGACAGCTGATATGTGCTTTATCAGAAGAATGCTACAAATTCCATGTATAGCTAAAATTACAAATGAAGAATGTTTAAAACGAGCTGGAGAAACCAGCTGTATCAAAATTTGTGACTTATAGTCTGTTGTTTGATGTGTGATGGTGATGGTCTAATGATTAACTAATAACTACATCAAGCTTGCGCAGATGGTGCTCGTAAACCTGGGAGGGTTGACCATCTAAGGCAGAATCCCCCTACAGAAAAGATAATCTGCTGCCTTGCAGGAACATTGGGGACAATCAAAGGCTAAGGAAAGCAATCCTGAATAAAATCGGACGCACTGGGCCACTGGCACAGAACACAGTGCAATGTTTTAACAGGTATTCAATCAGAATGGATCTAACAGACTCTAATTATGATGTTCTGTCTATGGAGTCCCTCCCCCCTCCCCCGGCAGGTGGAATGCTGGGCCACGTGCCACGAAGGGGTCCACCCCAAGTTACAGGATTGCCCCCAGTACACAGACCTGCGAAGAGCAATGTGGTCCACACCCACCTCCCTTGAAGAGAAACTATATGGGACAATCGAATCACTTAAACAAACAGCTGACTTCATGAGAGAGTCTGGAATCCTACTCTGATTGAGTCTTGATCGCAGAGAAAATCATACAATCTACATTTATTGGACATGTCATGCGAGAATAAAACATTGAGAATACTATAACAATAAGCAGAATGAATGGAAAGAAGAGCAGAGGTATAAGATCAGACATGACTTTACTAGAGTAATGACTTTACCAGATAAAGTACTTTAACAAAGGCAGGACTTTACCAAAGGGAGAACTTTATCAGAAGCAGTGCTTTACCAAAAACAGGACCTTACCAGATGAAGGACTTTACTCTAGAGGCAGGACTTTACCAAAGGAGGGACTTTACCAGAGGCAGGACTTTTACCAGATGAAAGAGTTTACCAGAGGAAGGACTTTACCAGAGGCAGGACTTTTACCAGATGAAAGAGTTTACCAGAGGAAGGACTTTACCAGAGGCAGGACTTTTACCAGATGAAAGAGTTTACCAGAGGAAGGACTTTACCAGAGGCAGGACTTTTACCAGATGAAAGAGTTTACCAGAGGAAGGACTTTACCAGAGGTAGGACTTTTACCAGATGAAAGAGTTTACCAGAGGAAGGACTTTACCAGAGGCAGGACTTTTACCAGATGAAAGAGTTTACCAGAGGAAGGACTTTACCAGAGGCAGGACTTTTACCAGATGAAAGAGTTTACCAGAGGAAGGACTTTACCAGAGGCAGGACTTTTACCAGATGAAAGAGTTTACCAGAGGAAGGAATCGCAGGTAAAAAATGTGAGAGATTGTTCGTGGTACACGAGCACAGTTTCGAACTGTCGCATTAAAAATGAGTAATTTTATTTCGTGTTTGAAATTAATATAACACATACATGCACGCACGTACACACGCACACACACCCACACACACATACACACACTCACACAATATACAGTACTTGAATGAGTCACAAAAAAGGCTACGTTTAAAATTAAAATAACCATCAAATATCTGTCTGTTAACTTTTAGTTATGATTTCATTTTATAAATGGGGGACTGGTTGTGGGTTCCAATCCCGGCTGCACCAGTTGGGATTTTTATTTTATAATCTCTCTCTGCGGCAACCACCTCTGGTGGCCCGGCTTGAAACGTCAATTACTCATCGACGGAAAAATATGAGTACCTCCGGAGACGAAATGATCTGCCTGTATGACGAAGGACCTTTGGCACACGACTGCCAGGGAAAAATGGATTAACACGTAAAATTCAGTTCCTAGTCTCTAGGGACTTCGCCAGAGGTGAAAGCTGGTGAACGCAAAAAAAAAAAAATAAAAAAAATTCATAAATAAAATACCAGACTTCCTTATGTCGATCAGATCATTTTTATTCCCATGCTGTTCTAACTTCACTAATTTTGTTTAATGAAGACCCTTCAGTGGTTTATACATACCGGATATGAGACGAACCAATCAATTGAGTGATGCAGCAAATGTAGATGGTTTGCCTAAAATAAAACAAAAATGGATGTTATAGAGCTGTGATGTTATTTATTATCTTTGATATTATTATTATTGTTCATTGATAGCACATAACATTACATTGATCACAAACGTTAATCATGACAGAGTTCTCGTATGTTCATTATATAATCATAATCAAGTTTATTGATATCTCTTGGCACATTATTCGTACAAGTCGTTGATGCAAATTTCTTAAATTAATGTTCGTTAATTCTGGACATCTCGGAGGCAAATCGCCGATGGACATGATCTTTCCACAAGTGCATATCATACATTCAACATTAATCAACTTACGCTCATGAAAAATGTGAAGCACAACATGAACTCTCAACACATCACAGTTTCATAACTAATTCCCCTATGTTTTCATTAACTCACTTGTTGTAATGTTCTATAGCTCAACTAATTGACTACTATCAACTTTATGATTCCTTACTAACTTTTCTTGTCTAAACTTCCTAACTTGCGATCTAACTTTTTTGGTCCTTATTCTAAGACTTCTAGTTCTTGACTTCTAGTTGTTCCTAAAACTTCTTGTTCTTGTCTTAATACTAATTTCTAAACTTGTAATCTTCGGAGCCTAACTTTTTGGCTCAACTTATCTAGCTCAACTTGCAACCTTTTCAGCCAATCAAATCTCAAAACTACGATTCCACCGCCACTTTACCTCTCATCATTGTGACTCAAAATCTGACCTGTGTCTCAACTGTCCACGACATGACAATAACAGATTAGTTTCGTGACTTTTCTATAACCCCTTTCATAATAATTATTACTTCATGACTCTGACCGTACCTGGTAGTTGGATGACAACTTATTTATCAGACGGGCAAAGTCATGGGGTCAATGCATGCTATTGTCATGTGCCTACTCTCACTTGCACAACTTGGTTGAAGTGGAAATTTCCATTCTTTAAACTCATTATCGTGTCCAGTATAATTCTGGACCTTCCTACCTTAGCTTGGTGGGTGTCCTTGTTATGTCCGAGTATAATTCCTCGGTAAGTGTCCCAATCCCTACTATGAACTCTGCGTTATCTCTATTTCTACAAGTTGTTATTCTGGCTGGAAATTTTCCATACCTTATGTCTTAACTACTGATGGTCGATACCATATGTTACTGCTATTGTCCGTTTAAGAAGCGGATAACAACTAAGTTACCTGCCCCATGCTCTCACTAGCTTACTCTATAACATGGAAACAATAGAGGATATGGTAGAAAACAAAAGATTATGGCATTAATGTTTGTGTTTGTAAAGAGGTGAATAAGGTGGGTTAATGAGACGGAGATGTCAACAAAAGGTTTTAGTATGGTTGATGGTTTACTTTGATGATGTTGTTACTTTGTGTGTTAATGGTTTTAGTAGGTTACAGGTGAGCAAAAGTAATCATGTATTCAGTGGTTCTAAAACTTTTTGCACATGTGGCTCCCTTTCCCTGCTTATCATATACAGGCGGCGCCCTCATGACAGTTACAGTCGTATAAGTCGGATAAACTATGATCCCTGATAGAATGTATAAGAAAGTATATGACCACAGAAGTTACACTATCCTGTAGAAACTTGTTTCTATAGTAAAAATATTAAGCCTATGTAGATGATGACATTTTATTATTTAACTTCTGGGTAGGCACTCGGCACAATCCTCGGATGACGCCCTTGCTAAAGTTTATGGGCGCCCTGGGAAGACAAGATGCGCATTTTGAGAACCAGTGCAACCACCAGACAATGTAGAGAAGTTTCTACTAAAGTTACGTTTTTTTGTTTTTAACAAAAAAGTAGTGTTAATTGTTTACAGTTAAAGATACGATTAACGAACTACCTCAGAATAAAGGATTGAGTATGAGGGTGATTTGGGAGCCATGATAGCTCAGTGGTTAGTGAACTGGACTACAAAGTACAAGAGGTCGGGATCGATCCTGATCGACGGCTTTCGGGTTCACCCACCGAAATTTTTCTGGGAAAGTAAAGTGGCACGGGCGTAATACCGACCACATTATGTCAAAAATCAAGTGCCGAAGGTCTATAAAAGTTATGATCACTAACACCATATTCCCTATACGCCACTTGGCGTGACGGGGCTCTTTACTTTTTATGAGGCTGGTTTAATACGAAAATTATAAATAACGGTTGTAAGCGTTCGCTTCACTCCTTAATATGTATGGGGAACATGATGTTAGTGCCAGTATTTTTCAACGAGACATTTTATGGTGTTGTGGTCAGAATCACGCCAGGTTACGACGATTTCATGAAAGAAGTTTGGTCCCAGTTTTTTATAGTCTGGGTGAACACCGAGAGAGTTCAGGTTTCATTGGGAACTAAACCAGGACCTTTTAATGGCGAGTGCACTAACCAGTCAGTTCAGTGCAGCTTCATGGTGATATAATATTTGTTTTATATTTACTTTGCTTGGTTTTGAGAGTTATTGGCTTGCATCATTATGGTTTCTTTGTTGATGATCTGTGTGTTAATGAATTATTTCGATGATGGTATTGTGTGTGTAATAGTTTACTTAGATGATGTCGTTGTGTGTGTTAATAGCTTACGTTGATGTTTTCCTTGCGTGTGTTAATGGTTTACTTTGATGATGTTACAGCGTGTGTGCGTGTGTGTTAATGGATTTCTTTGATGGTAATAATTTATCAATAATGGCTACTTTATGGTGTTCTATTATTATTATATATTAATAATATATAATGATCTACTTTATAGTGACTAATGAGTCACTTTGTTAACTATTCTATGTTGATACTTGTATTACGAAACAATCGAGTGCAAAAATTGTCGATGGTGACGTCACTAGGACTCAAACCTACCGCCCTGAGAACATTCATGACGACGTTCCTATTATTGGAGTGGAGAATACATTTCTCCTTCTCCGACTGGCGAAGCTCTATCAGAATCCTTTGAAGCTCTGAGTCGTGGGATGAGCTGATGACGTTAGGAAGTCTGAACGGCCACACTTTCAACTTCTCGTTTCGCAGGCTCAAAACGGGCGAAAAGTCATCTGCGACAAAAATAGAGAGAATTGACGTATTTTTCTTCAAATCAGTATCATTAACGTGTAATACAAATTATCGTTATAGATGCTGTTATCATACTGCTTGTATCTGAGTTATTTACCGAGTACAAGAATAAACAGTTCTTCAAAACACATTGGTGCAAAGCTTCTTAGTGGATAACGATGAATGTTCATTGATATGTCTTTCTTTTGTCCTTCTGTTTTTGCCTTGAAACGTCGCGGTGAAGGACAACAAAAAGGTAGGTAGATTAATAGATAATCCTCTTTTTTTTTTAGAAAAAGTACCACGACAGTTGCAATGTGACGACAACCAACAACAATCCACATTTGTCTACATATCAGTTTAGTTGTTTGCTTCATACCTTGCCACTATCTCGAGCTGTCTGGTATAATGTATTTTTTAAATGTAATATAATATAATGTATTGTTCAATGTAATATAATATAATGTATTGTTCAATGTAATATAATATAATGTAATGTTCAATACAGAAACCAGTCACTAAAAAAAAAAGAATTAAACTATCTTTAAGGTCGTTGCTGAAATTCATGGACCTAATAGCCTTTAATGGGTACCGACTTTTTTTCTGGGAAAGTAAAGCGGCACGGGCGTAATACCGACCACATTACCCCAAAAATCATGTGCCGAAGGTCTGTAACATTTATGGTCACTAACACCATACTCCCTATAAGCCACTTGCCGTGACGGAGGAGGGGGGGGGGACTTTACTTTTGTTTTTGTTGTTACTAATAGTTGATTTAATGAATGGAAATCACGTTCTTCTGCGTTCACCGCGCCAATGTTAACGTCTACGCAATCGCTTCAGTTCATGACTTACAGCAAGCCGCACCTTGGTTCCCCTACATCCGATTTCAACACAATTTTTTGAATATTTATTTTACCTTTTCTCTTTGTTTCCTAGTTATTGAAGATTGCGTCCTCTCAGATACACGAACTCACCGGCGAAGATCTTGACCCCAAACCTCCCTAGTCGCCTCTTACGACAAGCGTGGTAAGTGTCAGTGACTCTAGTCTGTTCTCTCCTGACCTTGATCGAGACCCCTCCAGCCACATGGACACGTTTCCCGGAACAAAAACTTGGATATTGTGTGTGCTCATTTTTTTCAGGTACACTGATCCTGATGCAAACAGTTAGCTATGAGTCTCTGATCGCTTTCAGGCGCCGTCCTTAGTCCCTGGATTGGGGAACATGGAGAAGATCCCATGACTAGGGCTGTCGCCACGTAGAGTACAGATTATTTTTTTTTTTCAAACCTCGCACTAAAAAAATAAAGAACGTCACCCCGCTCAGAAATGAAACGAAACAACCACTTTTATACACCCGGTCATCCGCTTCCTGAACACAACTAAACTTTGCGAGGGAAGACAAAGCAATGCGTGTGATGTCAGAGTCACTCACAGTTTCTTACCTTGAGCCAGAAAAGCCACGTCAGTCCAGCCCAATTTCTTGACGGTAACAGAGATGGCTTGGGACAGTGATCTAGAAGAGACACAATTTTGAAATGAATTATTTCCTGTAAAAATTACTTATTTCACATCATTATATATACCCTTTTTAATTTTCTTTTCTTACCCAATGAAGGAGAAATTAGTCAGTCACAGGTACGCCTTGTGAAGTAGTGTCTTTTACATCAATAACGAACACTTCTTGATATCAGTGGCCATCAGAGTGCCCTCGACATGACCAAACTATTCATCCTTGTTTCAACTCCACCACTTTATATTTGAAATACAAAAAGTGAAGCTCTTTAAAAAAAAAAAAAAAAAAAAGAAAAACATTCTTCTGAAGAGAACACACGCCTAACACCCGACGGCGGGCAATTAAAATAGGTGAGGAAATTAAAATACCTAGGAAATCTAGTAAGGCAGGGGAGCATCGTATCTCACTATCTGTTCAACATCCACGCTGAGAACATTATGACAAACGTCAGAAATCATGACAGATTTTTGAAGTTCGACTCTTTCACAATAATTGGCAACATAATTCCAGAAAGCAGATACGCTAATGACAACGTCCTAATCTCAAACAACGCAAAGGTATTAAAAGAGATTATAGAGTTTGTTAAAAACATAGTAAAGAACAAAACCTCTATCTACAGAAAGTCAAGATGAAGTCCACCGAAAAAGCAAAATACCAATCCAAATTCAGCATAAACAGCTAAAAACTTGAAATTGTAACAAACTCTGCGTATCAGGGATGTGTAGTAACTAACAATGGACACTTTCAAAAATAAATAAAAAAGAAGACTAGCAATAACAAGTTCTTCTTCTTCTTCTTTCCTCATCTGCCTTTCAGCGTCGAGGGGAGATATAATTTGCGGTCTTTTGCTCTTCTGCTCGCCTCTGCTGCTGCTATGTTTCCTAGTGTTTCTAATATTCCCTCAATTAATCATTTTTCGTGGTCGGGTCTTGGGTCTGGTGTTCTCGCATCGTTTATTAAAGGCTCGTTGTGTTTTGATCTTTCTGCCTAGTTACGTGGCTAAATAATTTTATTTGTTGTTTCTTTATATATTCTATGGCGGGGATTATTCCCAGTTTTTTTTCTCAGTTCCTCATTTCCGATCTTATCTCTCAGGCTGTTTCCTGTCATTCGTCTAACACATTATATCTCAGTAGAGGTTATTTTATTTTTATTGTTCTTGCATTTAGGGTCCAGGACTGGCATTGATAGTACAACGTTGAGATGAAGATTGTATTGCACAGTGCCCGTTTTGCCTCGAGTTATTTCCTTGTTGGACAATAGTGGTGATAGTTGTCCACTGATTTGACAAGCTTTGTTGCACCTTCGGTCTATTTCTATTGTTTGTGAATTGTTGTTTGCCACTTGAGTTCCTAGGTATTTTAATTTCTCTACTTGTTTTACTTGTCTGTCGTCTAAGTTATGTTGATATTCTGTTTCTCTTTTGCGAAATTTATGACTTCTGTTTTATTGATGATGATTTTCATGTTGTATTTTGTACCTGTCCTGTTGAGTCTAATTAAGTGTTCGTGTAGGTCTACTATTTTTCCATGTTAGAAATCTATCTATCTATCTATTGACCTTTCGAGTCATAGCCGGCCCATAGGGCGAAGACCAAGATACTCCTCTTATCTGAATTTTTATTCTAGCAGTTTTTAATTCTTTTAAATATATTTTATAAAATCTTGCCATTTTTCTCTGTTCTGTGCAAGCAGCTCTATCTCATTGAGAAAGCAGATTCCTGCTGCTCTTGCCTTTCTCATCAATGTTCTTCAAAGCGTCTCTCTGGGTCTGCTACTTTTCCTCTTACCTGTTGTTTCCCCCACATGAGGGCTTGCTTTGCTATTCGGTTATTATCTCTTCTCATCACATGTCCAACATATGACCATCGTCTTTTCTTTATTACTGAAGATATTAGTGGTTGATTGGCGATTTCTCTAATTTACTCGTTTGTTTTGAATTCGTTCCACGCTATACAAAGTATTTTCCTTAGACATTTATTTTCTAATGCGTTCAACTTTGTTTCTATATCTCTTGTTTTCCAGTTTTCACACGCATAAGTAAAGATTGATAGTACATTTGATTTGAATAATAATGTCTAAGTTTTGTGCTTGTACTGATGAGTTTTGATTTCCACAACTTTTCAAGGCTTCTGAAAGACATTGTTGCTTTAGCTATTCTGATTTTAATTTCTTTGCTTGTATCCCCTTCTCGATCAATGTGACTTCCAAGATAGATAAAGTGATGTTAGAAATAGCAACACAAAAATTAAATGCCACGAAGAGCATGTGGCACAATACTAGCAAGGCAGTGAAATTAAAATTACTGAGGACCTGTATCTTCCCGATAGATAACAACATTTTGGGTGTGAATCACACGCAATCTTGCAAACAGTAAGGAAGAAAATCAAATCTATTCATTCAAAGCAAAATGCTACAGAAGATCTTTAAGACACCTCGGATAACGAAAAACAGGAAAATAGACTTGCTAACAGACTTAAATATTAAAAAGAACTGACTTATAAACACAATTCAACAGAGGAAATTAAAAACTATAGCCATGTCAAAAGACACAGCAGGCTGGAAAGACAATAAGCCATAAGAACAGAAACCATTTCTGGACGACGCATCAGGGGTAGACCAAGGAGAGGGTGGTTCCAAGACGTCAAAGAGACCCTTAACATGACACCAGAAGAAGTAGGAGAGTTGGCTAGAGACAAGCAATTTTCTAACATGGGCAGTGGTGAATGCAAAGTTTTGCAAAGGACATATGACCTTGTGAGGATGCCAGTTTTTACCTTCTCTACACCTCTTACAACCTCCAATCCTTTTGAGGTACCTGTCTTTTCCTTTTTCTAATATCCTGCACCACCGATGTCTATCTGACGTGTTAATGTTTACAACTTTGCTCAATCAAATCAATTAAAAGCCAATGTGTGTTATATTATTGCCACACGGATGCAAAATTTGTCTTATGTCACGTGGTTAGGACAGAACAATTTTGACAATAGGCCAATATTCAGCAGGTGTTAAATTTGACCGAATAGTGATCCCCATTACGTCGATCAATCGACACTCCAGCAAAAATTGCTCAGCTCTCTCTCTCTTACCCTCTCTCTCTCTTACTCTCACTCTCTCTCTCTCTCTCTCTCTCTCTCTCTCTCTCTCTCACATACACTTCTCAAAACAAACTGATTCTCTCTGAACATTTTCTTATTTTTTAGCATTTGTTCTATCTCAATTTTTAAAATTCCCCCCCCCCTCTCTCTCTCTCTCTTTCTCCCTCTCACACTGTTTTCTCTGCCACACAATCATACACACCTCGACCATCTACATCGCACTCTAAATCAAACATCGTTTCAGCTACAGCAATAAAAGCACTCACTTGGGCTCAGGTAAGATAGAAACCACCTTCTTGGCATCCATGACACCAAAGTTCTGACCCGCCGCTGACGTGAGAAGATGGAGTTGCTTTGTGATGACGTAGTCAGTAGACGCGAACACTTCCATAAAGGGCCCAATAGCTACTGCTACATTAGTACTGTTAAAGTTCTGTCTGGCTGAAAATGGTATAACCACCATGAAATATGAAATACACAATTTCTTTTTTTTTTCAACTGCTAAAAGTTCTTTAACGTGTTCTAAATGCACATGGGACTTCATGTGTATTGATTTTTTTTCCTCCAAGAAGATGTTGGAATACGTTTACCCATAGATCATCATCATCAAGTACCGTGCCTGCTCGCGTAGGTGATCATGTCTCTCCACAACTTTCGATCTCGACAGTTATTTATCATTTCTGTTGTTGACTTTTTGCCACGCCATTCACTTAAGCTGTCTGGTTTCTTGTCTCTTTTCTTCCCTCTATCTCTTCGTCCCTCAATTTTCCCAGTTGTCACAATATATCGCAGATGTTCCCTTCTCATTACATGGCCAAAAGACATGATAATTATTTTATCCTAATATTGGAAATTAGCTCTCTTTTTGCTTTGGCCTCTTTCAGAACGTTTTAATTCTAGATTCAAACCATAAGAATAGGAAAATTGGTAATCAGCGTTGATAGCATGATATACACCCAGCCAGAAATATGTTGACACATCAATATGACAGTTGTAGAGTGTATGTGGTCATGCAGACAAAACTAAATACTGTTTTTTTTTTTTTTTTTTTTTTTTTTTGAAATTCGAATCAAAAGAAACTGAGAATGGGTACATGTGTTGACATATTTTATCGAATTAAAAAAAAATGAAAATATAATTGAAATCGAAAAAATAATCAATTTCAATTATATTTTCAATTATATTTAGCTGAGAGCTATAACTTATAAATGTACTATTTGTTATATAATCGAATAAATAATCAATTTTATAACAAATAGTACATTTATAAGTTATAGCTCTCAGATAATAAAAATGGTTATCGTCAGTGAGTGCATTAACCTGGCTGTATTATCCAGGGCGTTCTGGTGTACGCGACAATGAAACAGCCTATAATCTCGCTGGCAGCTCTAGCACTGAGTGTGGCCTTACTCTGCACAAAAAGAAATTTGCCAAGTCTGTTCTTCACACCTCAAGAGAACAGGAGAAAGATGGGCGGGACAAGGAAGCATACAATGAGAGACTGATGAGTCTAACGGTAAAACGGGGTCTGGTCGATCCAGGGTGGGAAAAGCAGATGTGTTTAAAATCAATACCTTACAGGGACAATTAGTCTGCTTACGCTTTGAGAAATGCTGGGACGGGCAGTGGAGCGGATATAAGGACCCATCCATCTACCTACCTACCTACCTACCTACCTACCTACCTACCTACCTACCTACCTACTTACCCACCCAAAACCCACCTAGCCACCTACCTACCTACCTACCTACCTACCTACCTACTTACTTACCCACCCAAAACCCACCCAGCCACCTACCTACCTACCTACCTACCTACCTACCTACCTACCTACCTACCTACCTACCTACCTATCTATCTATCTATCTATCTATCTATCTATCTATCTATCTATCTATCTATCTATCTATCTATCTATCTATCTATCTATCTATCTATCTATCTATCTATCTATCTATCTATCTATCTATCTATCTATCTGTCTGTCTGTCTGTCTGTCTGTCTGTCTGTCTGTCTGTCTGTCTGTCTGTCTGTCTATCTATCTATCTATCTATCTGTCTGTCTGTCTGTCTGTCTGTCTGTCTGTCTGTCTATCTATCTATTTATATATCTATCTATCTGACTGCCTATCTGCATGTATGTCTGTCTGTCTATAGAATAATGCAGACAATAGTGGATTTTTTGTTCAATATAAAAATGACCAGTCCACAGAGGATTGCATATATACATAAAGTAGGTGTGACCTCAGGTTTGTTAAAATTAGAAAATGAAAGTACTTGTGGTATTTGGTAGTCAGTAAGTGGTAGATGGATATGTTTCACATACATTCATACATACATACATACATACATAAATACATACATACTTATATACATACATACATACATACATACATACATACATACATACATACATACTTACGTACGTACGTAGTACGATACATTTCTGCGTATTGTATAAAACAAGAAGTAAAACGGAAATGAAAGGACTGCTTAAGAGGCCGCCGTGAGTGATAATTAAAAAAAACAAACCAGTGTACGTGCCGTAGATGTAAAACATTTAATAATTAATACTAAATAAGAAATTGCCCAAAAATACTCTTTTCATTAAATTTGTAGTTTTGAATTCGACACAGCACTGCAGCTGTCCATTGTTTTACTTCATATAAAATCTCACACTTTTGCTTTCTGTAAAAAAGATTAATTATGTGATCAAGTTGAGTGTCTTATGGAGTTGAAAATCTTTCAAATATTATAGAATAATAAATAAACATATGTCTTTTACGAAAAACGTCGAAGTAAAAAGATTAAAATATTTAAAGGTTGAAGAAAAATAATAATACATGAATATCATTATGGAGGGAAACCTTCGAAGCCATAAATCATTGAATCATATCTGAATTTTGTTCCGAGCGTTGTAGAACACCCCTTCACCTGAAATATTTGAAAATAGATAGTTATTCGGGTAGCGTTTGGTAAAAGAGAAAGAATCATACAGAAACATCATAAAAGAAGAATGGAGTGAGACTTGAACCCGAAACCCTCAACATGTCAATCGATAAAGGTGTTAGCTAATAATAGAAATCTTTTAACACTCCAAAAATTGCAATTTTTCCAATATACCGTTATGATTTGTTTCAGTGGCTAGAGATTAGATCGAATTACAGCTAAGGAATCGTTACTCGAAAGCATTTATTATTTTGTCTTTTCTACAATCGAGAGTAAGTCAATAATCTCTTTTAAAACATGTTTCATGCAATAATCACATTGATTATACAATAGAGGAGTAGAACAGAAATCGAACATTCCAAACACATTTGGCAGACACGTTGTCTTTTAACACTTTTGAAAACCCCCTGCCTGAGAATAGATTCATAATGTGAATACATTTTGTTGTTGTCGTGTATTTGAATTTAAGAACAGCTAAACGAAGTGGAATGAGAAGAAGAATAAGAAGAAACTCCCGCTCATACATAAGAAGCACCAGATAGCTCATACATAAGAAGCACCAGATAGCTCATACATAAGAAGCACCAGATAGCTCATACATAAGAAGCACCAGATAGCTCATACATTCCAGGCTCATTAACGTTTTGTCTCCCTTGCTCAGCAGCACCTGGCAATTTGCTTGACTCCAGTCTCCTCGAACGCAAGCACTAGCGCCCAGCCAACTTGAGATGTTGGATTATTTTGATTTGATCTGAACGTGAGGCTACCTGAATGTGATATGCGTGTAGCTAGCACGCCCGTTACTTGGTTCAATTTGGCAGCTAAAAAAAGAAAACTAAATTTATTATTTATTGGCTACGTAGCTATGTCTCTTGTCATTTGTTTAGATCTAAGTGTAGATGTTTAGGAGAACAGCGATGTGGATCTTTATGTGTGACGAAGTAATGCTGCTAAGTGTAACGATATCTGGTATTAAAAGGGAATGAATGGAAATTTTCAAAAGTGATCACTTCGCAAGTTAATGTTCATCATCCTCCTCCTTGGCAGCTCAACACTTAAAAAATGCACCAGTATACTCAATACTGCGGACACTTCAGTTAGGGATGATAGGAAATCCTATTGGCCTTCATGCGCACTCGAGCAGAAAACAAGGACAATAATTCTAATAGATAAACAATACAAATGTTCTCTGTTTTGTAGAGCTGAAATTGATACCTTTTAGCAAAGATAAGTAACGAATTTGTATTTTGATCTATAGTTCTTCTTTTTCTCAGAAAAACAAGGGTTCGTAAATATTTCTTGTTTTAAAATCCTCCCCCCCCCCCCAAAAAAAAAAAAAAAAAAAAAACGGAGGTTGAGTAAAAGTATTAGATACTTCCGGAGGTATATAACGGAAGCTAGCGAGGACACGCAGTAGAATGAATGGGGTTTAGAGCAACGCTTAAAAATGCACATACAAAAAATGTTTTGAAGAATGATGGCAATATTTTAATAACTGGACCAGTATTTGACAATTTCCTGACTAGTTTATTTCAAGCCGAACTGAATACGATCATTAAATAATGGGAGTCATGTATTAAGATGAAATTCATGATTCATTTCATGTATTAATTAATATAGGGTAATGCGGGGCTACAGTGAAGCTGGCGATTGGCAACTTAAAGTAAAAATTGAAAAAAATAAACTCACGTTTACACCATAGAATAGACTAGGCAACATAACAATTTACTTTTATTTTCGGAAAGGAAAAAGTCTTGTCAAACAAAAACTCGAGTTAACAGTTGTTTTTTCTACGTCTGTGGCTTGAATTTGCTCGAATATTTAGTGTCCGTTGTTATTTGAGCTAGTTCCAGCTGTGTCCAAGAACCAGAAACGAATGTATTTTGCGTAATAAGAGATTCTATATAGAGATTTTGATAAGGGGACTAGCTCAACGCAAATTGAATATATTGATATATTCTCCCCACGCGGCTTGCTAGTAAATGATACTATTAGAACAGCTGGAGTGGTTTATATAACATTTACAAACCGAGTCACGTCTAAAAAAAAGCCGAAATCGAAGTCTCTGGAGGTAATCTGACAAAATGAAGGTTGTGATCGGACTTCTATCTGTTTTTATTTTGGCAAGCTCTGGCACTTGCGAAAGTCAGTACATATTTACTGCTCATAGTTAAATGCATATTTAACGTAATATACACGTCAATGTAAAAAACAATGTATGTCACAATAGCATACAAATTTGTATTTAAGTTGACTTCAATATGTCATATTACATTTATTTAGACTACACAGTCTATTGCACAGCATCTTACATATAGTACCTTTCAGAAACTAATAAATCGTCAACCTATCCTCTCTCACTCACACAAAAAAAATAATCACGAACCTACCTCTCACCAACCAGTCGTCTCGTTAACTTATTTCTCACAAACCAGTCTCTCGTCAACTTATTTCTCACCAACCAGTCTCTCGTCAACTTATTTCTCACCAACCAGTCTCTCGTCAACTTATTTCTCACCAACCAGTCTCTCGTCATTTTATTTCTCACCAACCAGTATTTCGTCAACTTATTTCTCACCAACCAGTCTTTCGTCATCTTATTTCTCACCAACCAGAACCTCGTCAACTTATTTCTCAACAACCAGTCCCTCGTCATCTTATTTCTCACTAACCAGTCCGTCGTCAACTTATTTCTCACTAACCAGTCCCTCGTCAACTTATTTCTCACCAACCAGTCCCTCGTCATCTTATTTCTCACTAACCAGTCCCTCGTCAACTTATTTCTCACCAACCACAACCTCGTCAACTTATTTCTCACCAACCACAACCTCGTCAACTTATTTCTCACCAACCAGTCCCTCGTCATCTTATTTCTCACCAACCAGTCCCTCGTCAACTTATTTCTCACTAACCAGTCCCTCGTCAACTTATTTCTCACCAACCAGTCCCTCGTCATCTTATTTCTCACTAACCAGTCCCTCGTCAACTTATTTCTCATTAACCAGACCCTCGTCAACTTATTTCTCACCAACCAGTCCCTCGTCATCTTATTTCTCACTAACCAGTCCCTCGTCAACTTATTTCTCACCAACCACAACCTCGTCATCTTATTTCTCACTAACCAATCCCTCGTCAACTTATTTCTCACCAACCACAACCTCGTCATCTTATTTCTCACCAACCACAACCTCGTCAACTTATTTCTCACCAACCAGTCCCTCGTTAACTTATTTCTCACCAACCACAACCTCGTCAACTTATTTCTCACCAACCACAACCTCGTCAACTTATTTCTCACCAACCAGTCCCTCCTCAACTTATTTCTCACCAACCAGTCCCTCGTCATCTTATTTCTCACCAACCAGTCCCTCGTCAACTTATTTCTCACCAACCAGTCCCTCCTCAACTTATTTCTCACTAACCAGTCCCTCGTCAACTTATTTCTCACCAACCAGTCTCTTGTCATCTTATTTCTCACTAACCAGTCCCTTCTCAACTTATTTCTTACCAACCAGTTTCTCGTCATTTTATTTCTCACCAACCACAACCTCGTCAACTTATTTCTCACCAACCAGTCCCTTGTTAACTTATTTCTCAACAACCAGTCCCTCGTCATTTTATTTCTCACCAACCAGAACCTCGTTAACTTATTTTTCACCAACCAGTCCCTCGTCATTTTATTTCTCACCAACCAGAACCTCCTTAACTTATTTTTCACCAACCAGTCCCTCGTCACCTTATTTCTCACCAACCAGTCCCTCGTCAACTTATTTCTCAACAACCAGTCCCTCGTGAACTTATTTCTCACCAACCAGTCTATCGTCTTTTTATTTCTCACCAACCCGTCCCTCGTCAACATATTTCTCACCAACCAGTCCCTCGTTAACTTATTTCTCACCAACTAGTCTCTTGTCATCTTATTTCTCACTAACGAGTCTCTCGTCAACTTATTTCTCACCAACCAGTCCCTCGTCAACTTATTTCTCACCAACCAGTCCCTCGTTAACTTATTTCTCACCAACCAGTCTCTCGTCAACTTATTTCTCACCAACCAGTACCTAGTCAACTTATTTCTCACCAACCAGTCCCTCGTCAACTTGTTTCTCACCAACCAGTCTCTCGTCAACTTATTTCTCACCAACCAGTCTCTCGTCAACTTATTTCTCACCAACCAGTCCCTCGTTAACTTATTTCTCACCATTTAGTCTCTCGTCATTTTATTTCTCACCAACTAGAACCTCGTCAACTTATTTCTCACCTACCAGTCAGTCCCTCGTCAATTTATTTCTCACCAACCAGTCCCTCGTTAACTTATTTCTCACCAACCAGTCTCTTGTCATCTTATTTCTCACTAACCAGTCTCTCGTCAACTTATTTCTCACCAAGCAGTCCCTCGTTAACTTATTTCTCACCAACCATTCCCTAGTCAACATATTTCTCACCAACCAGTCCCTCGTTAACTTATTTCTCACCAACCAGTCTCTCGTCAACTTATTTCTCACCAACCAGTCCCTCGTCAACTTATTTCTCACCAACCAGTCCCTCGTTAACTTATTTCTCACCAACCAGTCTCTCGTCATTTTATTTCTCACCAACCAGAACCTCGTCAACTTATTTCTCAACAACCAGACCCTCGTCAACTTATTTCTCACCAACCAGTCCCTCGTTAACTTATTTCTCACCAACCAGTCTCTCGTCAACTTATTTCTCACCAACCAGTCCCTAGTCAACTTATTTCTCACCAACCAGTCCCTCGTCAACTTATTTCTCACCAACCAGTCTCTCGTCAACTTATTTCTCACCAACCAGTCTCTCGTCAACTTATTTCTCACCAACCAGTCCCTCGTTAACTTATTTCTCACCATTTAGTCTCTCGTCATTTTATTTCTCACCAACTAGAACCTCGTCAACTTATTTCTCACCTACCAGTCAGTCCCTCGTCAATTTATTTCTCACCAACCAGTCTCTCGTCATCTTATTTCTCAACAACCCGTCTCTCGTCAACTTATTTCTCACCAACCTGTTTCTCGTCATCTTATTTCTCAACAACCCGTCTCTCGTCAACTTATTTCTCACCAACCTGTTTCTCGTCAACTTATTTCTCACCAACCTGGTCCCTTGTTAACTTATTTCTCAACAACCAGTCCCTCGTCAACTTATTTCTCAACAACCAGTCCCTCGTCAACTTATTTCTCACCAACCTGGTCCCTCGTCAACTTATTTCTCACCAACCTGGTCCCTCGTCAACTTATTTCTCAACAACCAGTCCCTCGTCAACTTATTTCTCAACAACCAGTCCCTCGTCAACTTATTTCTCACCAACCTGGTCCCTCGTCAACTTATTTCTCACCAACCTGTTTCTCGTCATCTTATTTCTCAACAACCCGTCTCTCGTCAACTTATTTCTCACCAACCTGTTTCTCGTCAACTTATTTCTCACCAACCTGGTCCCTTGTTAACTTATTTCTCAACAACCAGTCCCTCGTCAACTTATTTCTCAACAACGTGGTCCCTCGTCAACTTATTTCTCAACAACCAGTCCCTCGTCAATGCATCTGATGATGAGGACATTATCAGTGCCCTCCGAGATGTGGGAAGGACGAGGACGTCTACAATCATGAGTCAACGTCACTCCTTCGGATGAAAGAGATGGAAGTTAAGATGGGCACTGCCAGAAACGAGAAACTTTGTGATCGCGTAAGAAGACTTATCAACCAACACAGAACTGGAGTCGTTAGTCGTCGAACACTGCGGGACTTGCTGAGGAGAGGATCTGAGCACCTATGAACATGTTTGGAGTGCAATGATGGTGACCAGGAAATAACTAAACAACTCTATAATAACACAATAACTATCACTTACCAACCAAATCCTCTTCAGTCTATGTTTCATAAACAAATCTGATTTGTCTGTCTTTCACCAATCAGTTAATTCAGAATGTACCATCCCGTCACAAGACAAACAGCCTGTTTCTCACCTACTTCTTTATTACATACAATCTACATTGAGTAGGAAAAGCTAATCTAACCACTGATATACATATTAATTGCAGGGAAACAGTATAAAAACATGGCATAGTTTCCACATGAATTTTAATTAAGTATTACAAATTTGGAAATGCAAGTGCACTAATCGTTAACACCATTATTGCGTTTAAATTATCAGTTTGGTGTACGAAACCATCTTCTACATTATCGTAACTCCTGCATATCGTTCAAAAGCATAATCAACACCATCAACATGGGTCTTATCTTTACAACTAGTGCATTCAAAATACTTTTTAAAGGTCATCATCATCATCTTCTTCTGCCTCTTCATCATCATAAAAAAATGTCTAGTATGATCTCAAACACAAGCTGGAAAGAATACATTCCAAACATAAAATGCGAATCGAAACAAGAACGAGTCTTTTGAAAATTCACAATCAGCAGAAATAGACTCAAGATGCAACAAAGCTTGTCAAATCATTGGACAACTATTGTCTAATAAGGAAATTACACTAGAGGCAAAATAGGCGTTCTACAACACAATCTTCATGCCAACGTTGTGTTACCAATGCCAGACCCTGACTCTAGACTCAAAAACATTCAGAAAAATAACCAATTCCAAGATGAAATTGACAGACAAATCATAGGAAACATCCTGAGAGATAAGATCAGACACGAAGAACTGAGAGAAAGCTAGGAGTAACTCCCGCTTTAGAATACACAAAGATCACCATCATCATCGTGTGCCTTCTCCGCAACGAAGGTTGGCTACCATACATCGCCATTCCACTCTGTTTCTTGCTTTGATGGTGCAGGCTGACAGATTGATTTGTCCATCTTTTGATGTTACTCGTCCATGTTAGTGTTGGTCTGCCTCTGCCTCTTTTACCTTGTATTTTTCCTTCCAATATTACTTTTAGTAGGCTGTTGTGTCTTTTAACATGCCCCAAAAATTTCATTTGTCTTGTCTTGATTGTATTTAGTAGTACTCTTTTTATTTTCAGTTGTTTTAAAACTTCATCGTTTGTTATCTTTTGTTTCCATCCAATTCTACATATTCTTCTATAAATCCACATTTCAAAGGCTTAAAATTTTCTGCTCTGTTTTCTTGTCTAATGTCCATGTTTTTTGCACCATACAGGAATATTGAAAAGACGTAACATTTTGCCATTCTTAGTTTCAGCCCTGCTGTTATTTATTTTGTTGTTAGTATATTTTTCTTGGCATTAAAATTACTTTTTGCCATACCTATTCTTTTGTTTATTTCAGTTTTGCATTTTCCATCGTTGGTTATAGTATGTCCCAGGTAGTTGTAGCTCTGGACTGTCTCCAGATGTATTCCCTCAACTGTGATATTTAATTGTAGGTCTTGAGAATTTTCTTTGTTTATGATCATAGTTTTAGTCTTTTTGATATTCATTTCTAGTCCATATTTTTTGCTTGTTATGTTTATCACATTAAGCAATTGTTGTAGGTCTTTAGGATTTTCTGCTAGTAGAACAGTATCATCAGCATATCTTAGGTTATGGATTATCTTTCCATTAATGTTTGGGCCTGGTATCTCTGAGATGTTTTTAAAGATTTGCTTAGTGTATAGATTGAACAAGCTTATGAACGATATCCAGAAAGATACAACAGATAAAACGGCTTGACGTGATAAGCCAGAAAGCACAAAACACAACACAACGAGCATCCGATGTGACAAGAATATTAAAATCAAGGGTCGACTACAAAACATGGATTGATATAATATTAGAAACACTATGAAACATAGCTGCAGAGGCCAAAGGAAAAGCAAAAAGCATCACAATTATATCTCCCCCCCCCCCCGATGTCGAAAGGCAAACGATGATGGAAATAAGAAGAAGAGTGGCAACAACGTGGACATCTTCCTTATAATTATCCCCATTATCTCGAACATCACATTTTGAATCTGTAACTTTATGAATCTATTCGACCACTTTTGGCATCTCTCGTCCTATCAGGTATTGAATGCCCTAAAGGTGTCAGGAGCGTTCAATGCCTCCTCCAGCCATGTCGATTCGCTCAATGCACTGCTGTCCCAAATGCAGTTTGCAAGTAAGTTTTGAGTTTAAATTTATTTTGTTTTCTATTTCATTATGTACGGAAAGCTTTTCTTCCTCACTTCCTCCTCCTTTTTTTCTTTTCTGCTTCTCTTATTTTTACAGCTTTTTTGACTCCGTCAACGGAGTTTCAGAGTTCGCTATTTTATCATTGTCAGGTCGTATCTTTGTATTGTTTCCTTGATTTTGACACGCAATCTTGCTCCAGGCGCGCCTCCAGCTGTACGATTACTTTTATGACGTCGAACTCTGGATAGGAAGGTTTAAGGTTCATTTACAACACTGACTTTGGATAGGACGGTTTAGGGTTCATTTCCAACACTGGGGATATTTAAAAAAAAAAAAAAAAAAAAAACTGAATCGATAATTTCTTTGTGGCTTTACTCTCCCCTGGTCTCTGGGTAGTGAGATCTGACGTCTAGCCCTTTCTGGGTAGTGAGATCTGACGTCTAGCCCTCTCTGGGTAGTGAGATCTGACTTCTAGCCCTCTCTGGATAGTGAGATCTGACGTCTAGCCCTCTCTGGATAGTGAGATCAGACGTCTAGCCCTCTCTGGGTAGTGAGATCTAACGTCTAGCCCTCTCTCGTTAGTGAGATCTGACGTCTAGCCCTCTCTGGGTAGTGAGATCTGACGTCTAGCCCTCTCTGGGTAGTGAGATCTGACGTCTAGCCCTCTCTGGGTAGTGAGATCTGACGTCTAGCCCTCTCGGATAACGGCAAATAAACAGGAGGTATCGTGTGAAATCGCGCACGTTAAAGAGTTATTGACAGTTTAAAAAAAAGAAAAGAGTAGGCCAAAAGAAAGACCGTTTCCCGGGAAAAAGTGTTATAAAAAATCTAGGCGACAGATCCCAGGCCGTGTTACGGTGTTCGTGCACGTGGGTCAGGGTTCTCCTCGGAGATTCTCGATACTTCGAGGGGAATGTCGGAACGCCTATGGGCTCCAACAGTGTGCTGTGATGATGATCCTAATATAACGAACTATGCTAATTAAAAAAAAATTGAGTTAAGGAGAGCAATACCTGCACTGGAGGCTGGCAGCACAAAGACTTGCTCCATGGTCGGATAACCCATGCTGTGACACTCATACAATATTTGTCATTGTGCTAATGTCCAACATTTTGTTTTGTCAGAGAATGTAAAGAAAAAACATAAATTGTGTACTACAGATTTACGGAATAATAGTAAGTCTTTTGCTTTTTCTACTTGTTGATTTACATTTCTGATTTCCTGTTCATGAAATTGTGTTGTAGTTTAACACTTGCATCTGCAATCATGACATAGATGTATTTAAAACCAGGGTTCGTTGATATTTCCTTTATCTTTTTAAACTTAATTTTTAAAAATATTGTTGATGTAAGTGGTAAACAAGAATGGTGATAGAACGCGTCTTACTTCAGATATTAGTGTGAACCGTTTAGATATCTCTTAATGTAGAGTTTATAAATCACTGTTAAAGCTTTCGAGTAATCTTATATGATTTCTCTTACTCAATGGTTTTGATTATTTGTCTTATATAATTTCTATAGATTTTGATAAAATGCTCTTTGATGCACAGATTGCAGTAAATAGATTCTTTGTATCATTTCTATGTTCTTTTCAACCAGCTGTCTCAGTGCAAAAATTGCATCAGCACGGTTTATATTATTTTTGAATCTCATCTCCTGATTCACTTTCCTCTCCATCTCATCTCCTGATTCACTTCCTTCTTTATCTGATCTCCTGATTCATTTTCCTCTCCATTTCATCTCCTGATTCACTTCCTTCTTTATCTCATCTCCTGATTCACTTTCCTCTCCATCTCATCTCCTGATTCACTTCCTTCTCTATCTAATCTCATCTCCTGATCCGGGGGACTGGTTGGCCTCGAGGCAAAACGCTGGCCTCGAGACAGAGTGGTTGTGTGTTCAAATCCCGGCTGCACCACTAGTTGGGATTTTTATTTGTGATTTCTTTCTGCGGCAATTACCCCTGGTCTCAAAGGCGAGGCCTGTCTTGAAACGTCAATTACTCATCGACGGAAAAAAATATGAGTACCTCAGAAGACGGATTTATCTGCCTGTGCGGCGAGGGACCCCTGTGCACACGGCTGCCAGGGAAAAACGGATGAACATGCAGAATTCAGTTCCTAGTCTCTAGGGGCTTCGTCAAAGGTCAAAGCTGGAGATTGAAAAAAAAAAAATCTCCTGATCCACTTCATTCTCCATCTCATCTTCTGATCCACTTCCGTCTCCATCTCTTCTCGACCTCTCATTCTACCTCTATCTCATCTCCTCCTACTCTTTCTCCTTTTTCTTCAATCTACTTTTCTATACTCTATTCTCCTGCTAAATACTAACCGTGTTTTAAAAGCTTCAGAAGAATAACGAACGTTAATTAAAAAAAATTCTGGCAAATAAGTTTTGGACTTTGGAAATTAGTGCGAACGTTGTTATTTATTGAACACCTTTAGTTTTTACAGGTGTGAATTGTGGGTGGAAAAACAGTGAGAAAAATTAGTTGAGTTTCATATAAAACATGCGCCTTGTTTTTGAGCACTTTAGAATTAAACGGAAAATTGATATATTAAAATGGGGTCACGAAAAATATGTAGGAAATAAATAACTACTACTTGACTATATATTTAGAAAATAAGACTTATTGATCGTAGTGATTATTGATTGAAAGAACTGACATTGGCGTCTTGGTGAAAGAAACGTAAATGTTCAATGTGCTCTCAGATATAGTGAGTATGCTGATAAATCATGTAGTATGCCATTTATGCGCATTCCACAAACATTCTTTCAATTCTTTAATCCTACTTTCGCTAGCTCAACTCTATAGTCTCCGAGTCTTGTTATTTCCCCTTCATCGTTAACTTGTAACTCTCCAGTCAACGACAGATAACGAATTACACGGTGAGAACAAAAACACTCTTTCATTTCCAACTGATGGTGGATGTAATTGTGTTGAAATATTCTTTCACAATTATGGTTAAAGTTGCATCACCTCATACCGTTTTATGTGGTATTGGTTGCTATCAAATATACTTGATACGCAATCCTGTGGCCCACCTTTTACTCGGCAAATTTCGGTGCGACAACCTAACTTGGACCCCAGACTGTGTGTAGCATATCCGGCTTGATTGTGTTTACAGTTTGAGTGAAGAGTTCCTGCTGATCTTCCAGGGTTGCAGATGGTGGGGGTACACACATTTTGTCCTTTACATACCCCTGAGGGGAAAAGTCAGAAACAGTTAGGCTCGCGGATCCTGGTGGGACTACATACATTTTGTCCTTTACATACCCCTGAGGGAAAAAGCCACAAACAGTTACGCTTGGGGATCCTGTGGAAAGGGGGGGGGGGCGCTTGCAGAACACCTGGTAATTTTGTACAGATTGGCACATCCATCTGTTTGGCCGGTGCTCGTTGAGAAATGTGCGGATAGCGAGTTGCCAGTGCGGGTGCTGCCCCATCTTGCTGATATCAGTATTTCACCATCTTCAGCAGATAGCTCTTGGCTCAACCATTTGGTTTCAATTTCCAGGTAATTAAAGAATGTTTTTGTGCTCACCCTCAATATCTTTCTAGTCCAGCTCCAAAATTCATATTACGTCATCATAAAGACCACAGGAAAAGTTAAAGGCAATAAAAGACGAACAGAGTTAAGGGAAAAACGCGAAATAATCTGAAAGTGGTTAGTAAAATAAAACCAATTCTAAATGATATAATATTTACAAAGATGGATGGTCATTACACCTATTGGTGCATGTTGACAGATGATCTCATTCTGATGGAAATATTTGTATTAATAGTTTGATGTTATAACATTTGTAAAGATTTCATCTGTTTAATAGTTTGATGTTATAACATTTGTAAAGATTTCATGTGTTTAATAGTTTGATGTTATAACATTTGTAAAGATTTCATCTGTTTAATAGTTTGATGTTATAACATTTGTCAATATTTCATCTGTTTAATAGTTTGTTAATGATAAGTCTTTTCTTACTCTTCTTCTTCTGCATTCACCCGACGACTAATGATCTTCACTACCCGTACCTAAGTTATCAACGTTAGGTGTAAATGTTTGTGATTTGTGTTTGCAGCAGAGCAACATTATTTTTGCGTCTTTCGGCCCAAAACATCCAACTCTAGCTTGGCATTGCTGAGTACAAGGTTTACTATTCAAATCCTACTCACTTGACCAGACTAGTTCGTTAGGAGCACCACTTGGAGCTGGAGTAGAGGCTATGCCAGCTCGGTTGTTCGGTGATTCTTATGAGCACAGTCAGCAGTGAGTCGCTCGCTGACCGCTCCCAGATCAATTTTGACGAAAGTGTTGACCTTCTAATGATGCGCTTTATTTTTTAGTTAATTAAATTTTATGAATAATTTCTTTTAAAATATGCTTATTTGCATGCAGGTATTAGAATGTATTATTTACATTATTTTTTCTCTTACCGACCACTGTTTTCTTATTTTCTTAAATATACATCGTTGCCGTCTTTTACAGGGATGATTACTGCAATGCTTGCCTGGCGAGATGGTTTTCTGCAGACAAGGAAGTGACTGATCGTTGCAATAACAGTTCGTAAGGCTTGCCTGGGACGAGGAATGTAATACTCCATGGAAGCAATGGGAAATGCGTAACATGTGTAGTTTATATTGATATGGCGAAATGATAATATTTCAAGCATGTTGGAAGTTACTGGCAATAAAGAATGTTACTGATCCTGTCTGAAATAGAGTTGTGTTCTGTTATGTTTAAAGGTGTGTTTGTTACCGAACAGTATCGTGCGGTGCAAGTATGTCCAGGTCAGTTCCTGTTTGAACCTGACAAAAAAACATAAATCATCCACTACATTTGTGTGCGATGATTGGCTGACGACGCATGCGCGGAGAATCCTGGATGGCAGAGGCAAGAGACTCCATAAGGAGAGTTGAGTATGTGATCAGAATGAGGATAGTACTGGCAAGAATTAGGTAGAAGTAACAGCGGGCAATGCATTCTATATCTCGGAGTGACTGAGCCTAATAGGGTCACAAAAAGAAATCTATGGAAAAAAGGTGTCATCATCTCAGAAACCAATCATCTGCACTGACGGTTTTGGATCCCGCGGACAGCGCAACGGTTGAGGTTTTGTGGTATGCCAATATGGCTAAGAAGTGGCTGGGGAATCTGGCAAGTGTAGCATAATGATGTCTAGCATGAGAATGATGACTGAAGCACCAACGGCGGCGATAAGATGGCGCGATAACATGGTGCGATAACATGGCGGAGATAACATGGCGCGATAACATGGCGGCGATAACATGGCGCGATAAACATGGCGGCGATAACAAGGCGGCGATAATATGGCGGCGATAACATGGCGGCGATAACATGGCGCGATAACATGGTTGGTTACACACAACGTGGATCACGTAGCCTGGGTGACGGACTCACAAAGTATGCTCATCATCATGTGCCATATCGGTTGGCGTAGGCGATCAAGTCCTTCCACAATCATCTACCTACAGTGCATCGTATCAGTTCTGTTGTTGACTGTTTTCCGTGCCATGAAAGCCAAGTTATCTATATTTTCTCTCTTTGTTGTCCGCAATCTCTCTTTCCTTTTATTTTGCCAGTTGTAACCAAGTATCTAATCACATAATAACAGAGAGGTAGAAAATTCCAACATCAACGAGCTACTCTTCGCAGATGACCAATGCCTAATATATGAGGATGAAAACTTGCTACAACAGCATATAAAATCTCTAAATAAAAGTTGCACAAACTACGGTATGAAAATTAACACAGCAAAAACAGAGGCTATGAGAATAAGCAAATTAAGACACCCATGAAACATAAAGATCAAACATAAAGAAATAAAACAAGTAGAAGAATTCAAGTACTTGGGCACAATGTTCACAGAAGATGGAAAACTAGACAGAGAAATTGACATGAGAATACAAAAAGCAAATGCTGTCACATACCAACTTTCACCATTGCTAAGACATCCAAACATTTCTATGCCAGCTAAACAACAAATGATAAATAGCATTTTCATACCAACTTTGTGCTATGAAAGTCAAACATGGACCCTTTCTAAATCACAATTAGAGATTCAATCACATGTGAGATGCGTCGCTTGAGAAAAGTAACAAACAACACAAGAAGAGATAGATTACCAAATGAAACCATAAGAAAAATGGTAGGAACAAAACCCTGCCAAGAATATATAGAACAACAACAACTTAAATGGTTTGGCCACCTGGTTAGAATGAACCCTTACCAATCACCATCAAGGGCGTACTTCTCGAGAATGCATGGAAAAAGACCAAGAGGAAGACCCAGAAGAAGATGGATAGATGCAGTGACAGAGACATGTAACAACAAAGGAAAATCACTAATTCAGACAGTTCGAGCAGCTCAAGAACGACAATTGATATAACTACGATACCTTTTAGGTATTAGTGACAAGAGAAAAGAAGAAGAAGAAAGAACCAAATATTCCAACTTTCCTCTTCTCATGATGTGCCCGAAAAATGTTGATGGTTTCTTTCTGATGTTTTTTAGTAGTTCCCTTTTTGTGCTGGCCTCTTTGAGAATTTAAGACTTGGTCTTTTTAGCTGTCCAGGGAACTTTCAACATTCTTTTGAGTAATCCCATCTCTGTGGCCTTTAATCGTCTTTTCATTTGTTTGTCTACTGTCCATGATTCGCTTCCATAGGTCAGAATTGGTTCTATATAGCACCGATGAACTCTCTTTCTCACTTCTATTGTCATAGATTTATTGCATAAGATATTTTTCATTTTCTGAAATGCTATTTTGGCCTGAGCTATTGTGCTTTTTTTTTTTTTTATTTCTGTGGTGCATCTTCCATTTGATGTTATTATTGTGTCCAAGTAGTTGACGCGTTGCACTTGTTTCAGATTTGTCGTGTTTATTTTTATGCTGCATGATGGTGATGATTATTTCTTTGATATGACCATTACTTCTGTTTTCTTACTATTTAGACTGAGACCTTTCTTTTTTGCTTTCTTTTACTATTATGTCTATCACTTGTTGTAGCTCATTCTCAGTCTCTGCTATTAAGACTGTGTGATCCGCATATCGCAAATTATTTATGTTGTGACCGTTGACTTCAATTCCTTTTTTGTCTACTGTTGATATCATAATCTGTTCCTATCTTAGTGTGTGTATCTGCTGGCCATGGTTCATATCTTGGTATATTTCCGTGCTAGCTATGGATCATATCTTAATGTGTTTCTGTGGTAGCCATGGCTCATATCTTAGCTTGTGTGTGTGTGTGTGTGTGCTAGCCATGGCTAATATCTTGGTGTGTGTCATGTTAGTCATATCTCATATCTTGGTGTGTGTCTGTGTTAATCATGTTATCTTAGTGTGTATCTGTGTTAGTCATGTGCCATATCTTTGTGCGTGCATGTCTATGTTAGTCACATCTCATACCTTTGTGTGTGCATGTCTGTGCTAGTCATGTCTCATATATTTGTGTGTATATCCATGCTAGTCACATCTCATATCTTAATGTGCGTCTGTCTATGTTAGTCATGTCTTATATCTTTGTGTGTTTCTGTTTAGTCATATCTCATATCTTTGTGTGTACATGTCTATGTTAGACACATCTCATATCTTTGTGAGTGCATATTTATGTCAGTCATGTCTCATATCTTTGTGTGTGCATGACTATGTTTAGTCACATCTCATGTCTTAGTGTGTGTGTCTGTGTTAGTCATATCTTGGTATGTGTTAGTGTTAGTCACATCTCATATATTTGTATGTGCATGTCTGTGTTAGTCACCTCTAGTGACTCGGACAGATGGTGCTCGTAAACCTGGGAGGGCAATCATCTAAGGGCAGAATCCCCCTACAGAAAAGACAATCTGCTGTCTTGCAGGAAGACTGGGGACAATCATAGGCTAAGGAAAGCAAACCTGAATAAAATGCTGGCTGAAATCGGATGCACTGGGCCACTGGTACAGAACACAGTGCAACGTTTTAACAGGTATTCAATCAGGGTGGATCTAACAGACTCTAATTATGATGTTCTGTCTGTGGGGTCGATCAATTCACTTAAACAAACAGCTGTCTTCATGTGAGAGTTTGGAATCCTACTCTGATTGAATCTTGATCGCAGAGAGAGAGAGAGAGAAAGAGAGAGAGAGAGAGAGAGAGAGAGAGAGAGAGAGAGAGAGAAAGAGAGATAACATGTTCGCTGTAAAGTGAAAACAAATCCGGCGACAGAACACAGCCTTGTCTGACTCCTTGTTTTATATATTGGAATTGTCTTGTTTGGTTGCTTTTATTTGCTTGAATTAGCAAAGTATGCTACCAAAGGTTTATAGGCGCTTTCTACAGCAGCAGTGAATGCAGCATCTGGATGGCTAAAAAATTACCGAGTTAAACTGGGTGACAGTCCAGGGAATCAATTCAGAGGAAGAGATATGTTTACAGCACTCGGAAAAAAATAATAAATAATCAACAACAGAAAAGAAGAACAATATATTAGTATCAATATTAACCTGACAGCTGACTTCATGTGAGCGTCTGGAATCCTACTCTGATTGAACCCTAATCGCAGAGAGAGAGAGAGAGAGAGAGAGAGAGAGAGAGAGAGAGAGAGAGAGAGAGAGAGAGAGAGAGAGAGAGAGAGAGAGAGAGAGAGAGAGAGAGAGAGAGAGTATCAATATATTATATATAAGTTGGCTGCGAATTGGCAGTGTTCCCTAGCGTTTGGCTTTTCTTGGCAAGGCGCCATGCCAAGGAGTACGGTTTCGATCCTTCTTCGGACCATATATTTTTTTTTTTTTTTTTTTTTTGATTATTTTTCATTTTTTCCGAGTGCTGTAAACATACCTTTTCCTTTGAATTGATTCGCTAATTATCGCCCTGGAAGTTTCCATCTAAAATAATATTCATTTATTATTATTTGTCTGACAGTCCAGGGCAGGCTAGTGGGCACGACAATGAAATAGCCGATAGGCCCCACTCTCAGTTGTGGCACTGAGCGTGTCCTCAATGTGAAGAAAGAGAAAATCGTCCAGTTGTTCTTAATTTGATAAGTGAATAGGAACAAGTGGAACAACATTGATGAAACGATGAACCTGGGGAGGAACAAGGGATCTTGTTGATCCGGAGCGCTTAGTAGTAAAAGAAGATATATCAACACAGTACAGCGACAGTCAACCTGCATACGCTTTGTGAGCATTGATTTGGAGCGGGTATGGGAATGTCCCGATGGTGATGAAATTAAACTGATTCCACAAATCGAATAGAATAGAATAGAATAGAATAGAATAGAACAGACTAGAATAGAATAAAACAGAATAGAATAGAACATAATAAAATAGACTAGACTAGAATATAATATAGAATAGAATAGAACAGAATTTCGCATAAACATGTGTGTCTGTGTGTGATATATGAATGTATATCCATACTCATATAATACAAATATATTCTGTACATGTGTGCAATGTTTGTATATTTGTGTGTTTATGTATTAATGTAAGTATGAGTGTGTGCCAATTGATTCTTCTGTTTCCTTACCCATTCATCCATTCAGCTATGTCCAGCAATTGATTCTCCTGTTTCCTTACCCATTCATCTATTCAGCTATGTCCAGCAATTGATTCTACTGTTTCCTTACCCATTCATCCATTCAGCTATGTCCAGCAATTGATTCTCCTGTTTCCTTACCCATTCATCCATTCAGCTATGTCCAGCAATTGATTCTCCTGTTTCCTTACCCATTCATCCATTCAGCTATGTCCAGCAATTGATTCTCCTGTTTCCTTACCCATTCATCCATTCAGCTATGTCCAGCAATTGATTCTCCTGTTTCTTTACCCATTCATCCATTCAGCTATGTCCAGCAATTGATTCTCCTGTTTCCTTACCCATTCAGCTATGTCCAGCAATTGGTTCTCCTGTTTCTTTACCCATTCATCCATTCAGCTATGTCCAGCAATTGATTCTCCTGTTTCTTTACCCATTCATCCATTCAGCTATGTCCAGCAATTGATTCTCCTGTTTCCTTACCCATTCATCCATTCAGCTATGTCCAGCAATTGATTCTCCTGTTTCCTTACCCATTCATCCATTCAGCTATGTCCAGCAATTGATTCTCCTGTTTCCTTACCCATTCATCCATTCAGCTATGTCCAGCAATTGATTCTCCTGTTTCCTTACCCATTCATCCATTCAGCTATGTCCAGCAATTGATTCTCCTGTTTCTTTACCCATTCATCCATTCAGCTATGTCCAGCAATTGATTCTCCTGTTTCTTTACCCATTCATCCATTCAGCTATGTCCAGCAATTGATTCTCCTGTTTCCTTACCCATTCATCCATTCAGCTATGTCCAGCAATTGATTCTCCTGTTTCCTTACCCATTCATCCATTCAGCTATGTCCAGCAATTGATTCTCCTGTTTCCTTACCCATTCATCCATTCAGCTATGTCCAGCAATTGATTCTCCTGTTTCCTTACCCATTCATCCATTCAGCTATGTCCAGCAATTGATTCTCCTGTTTCCTTACCCATTCATCCATTCAGCTATGTCCAGCAATTGATTCTCCTGTTTCCTTACCCATTCATCCATTCAGCTATGTCCAGCAATTGATTCTCCTGTTTCTTTACCCATTCATCCATTCAGCTATGTCCAGCAATTGATTCTCCTGTTTCCTTACCCATTCAGCTATGTCCAGCAATTGATTCTCCTGTTTCTTTACCCATTCATCCATTCAGCTATGTCCAGCAATTGATTCTCCTGTTTCTTTACCCATTCATCCATTCAGCTATGTCCAGCAATTGATTCTCCTGTTTCCTTACACATTCATCCATTCAGCTATGTCCAGCAATTGATTCTCCTGTTTCCTTACCCATTCATCCATTCAGCTATGTCCAGCAATTGATTCTCCTGTTTCCTTACCCATTCATCCATTCAGCTATGTCCAGCAATTGATTCTCCTGTTTCCTTACCCATTCATCCATTCAGCTATGTCCAGCAATTGATTCTCCTGTTTCCTTACCCATTCATCCATTCAGCTATGTCCAGCAATTGATTCACCCATCTCTCTATTTTTCGTCTGTCTATCCAGTCGTCGGTTTACCAGCCAATTCCTTTATTTCTTCACTTATTCATCATTTATCCGCTCATATTTTTCTTTGGTCATCGTAATGGTTCCCTAGACCGGCCGTGCGCTAATCTTACGGTTTGCTGTTTGATGTGCGACGGGGATAATTTGACGACTAACAGTGTGTCTATATGTTCGGAATTGGAGTCAACAACGATGGCCTAACATCATCAAGTGCTACGACGATCATCATTTTCGGGAGGACATGAATTATCGGTATATGGGGATGGGCGGCGGAAACAATTGAGGGCAGTGCTTGAAGGGTGTTTCTTGTTGCAGTTTCCTCATATTCCAAGTCGCATGTCTGTGTTAGTCACCTCTAGTGACTCGGGCTGATGGTGCTCTTAAACCTGGGAGGGCCGACCATCTAAGGGCAGAATCCCCCTACAGAAAAGATCATCTGCTGCCTTGCAGGAAGATTGGGGACAATCAAAGGCTAAGGAAAGCAAACCTGAACAAAATACTGGCTGAAATCGGATGCACTGGGCCACTGGCGCAGAACACAGTGCAACGTTTTAACAGGTATTCAAGCGGAGTGGATCTAACAGGCTTAAACAGACAGCTGACATGTGAGAGTCTGGAGTCCTACTTTGATTGAGTCCTGATCGCAGAGAGGGATATTCTTTTTCTGCGTTCATGGCTCGTTCAGACTATGACTCCAGACTCTCTTATGAAGGCAGTCGTCTGTTTCTGACCGGTAGAGTTTATCTTCCTGGAAGGTGGTCATGGGCCACACTGACCTCGATAAATATGTGTATTGGGGGCAATACAGAACGTGTGTTGTTGTCATGTCATCCAGGGTATAGTGGCATTGGCTGATAGTTCCTATTTTGAGTTTAATGAACATGTTGTTTCTCATTCTGTTGTGGCCAGTGAGCAGGCGAAGTATGATGACTTGATCCTCATTGATAGTTGAATGTATCCGTCCCTCTCGTTATACTTTGGATGTTCTTGTTTCCATTTTTTTATGGTAATAGCCTTTCACGATGAATTGGCTTCATTGTAATTGACCAGATGGTTCTCTTGTTGTAATCTCCCTCCATCCTTAATTAGTTTGTCTGTGCATTCGTTTCCTTGCATATTACAGTGTGATGGTATCCTCTAGATACCCACTCTCTGGATGTTATTGAACATTTGGTCTAGGTTTGTTCTCGGGAGGGAGCCGCGATAGCTCAATGGTTAGTGAACTGGACTACAAAGGACAAGGGGTAGGGTTCGATCCCTACCGACTGCTTCCGGGTTCACCCAGCCTTAAATGGGTACCGGATTTTTTTCTGGGAAAGGGAAGCGGCACGGGCGTAATACCGACCAGATTACCCAAAAATCATGTGCTGAAGGTCTATAAAATTTATGGTCACTAACACCATACTTCCTATACGTCACTTGGCGTGACGGGGTACTTTACTTTTTTTTTTTTTTACTTTGTTCTCGGGTCATCTAACTCGCTGTTTCTGATTTTTTTTTTCTAGAGTTGTTAGGACTGACAGTGCGTCGGCCAGTGCAACCAATTACTTGTACACGTTATTAAGAAAATGACGTAAATTCCTTCACATATACAGGGTGTTTTTAAAGTTGCAGTGCAGTGAATTTATACTCTCTAAAGAAAACACGTCACCAGAAATGCGGTTAACTAATGCGTCACACAAATTGTAAAATAAATGGTATTATTCAAATATACTTGACTGCTATCGGCGAGCTTATAATGGGTAATGTTGGTATTAACACAATAAAGTTGTGCCTAAAGCATATGTTGAAAATGTCCACCACGGGCCTCAAGACATGTCGTGATTCGTCTTTCCATATTTGCGAAAACCTTCAGAATAATGTCTGGTGATATTTGTTTAATCTTGTCTACTATTTCAGTCTTTAGGTCATTAATTGTCTGCGGATTATTTTCATAAACTTTCCCCTTCAATGCCCCCCACAGATAATAATCTGGGGGTGTTAGATCTGGTGAACGAGCAGGCCAGATTCCACGTGAAATAATGCGATTTGCAAATATGCTTTTTAAATAATTGAGTGTTGTTGTGGCTGTGTGTGCTGTTGCCCCACAAAAATTCTGAAACCACATGCAGTAGTTTAAACGGGATTCATAATCTCTTTCTTGGAGTTGAGACACTTCAGTTAATTTGTATGGACGATAGTGTAGTTCACTTCTTCAAACCTTGTGAACAGAACTCTTAGATATTTGCACCTGTTGAGACAAGTGGTTTAAAGATGCATTTGGACTCATTGTAATTCTGTCTTGGAGTTCCATAATTTGGTCTTGTGAAATTGAAGGTCTTCCAGATCGGTATGTATCTACCACACTACCGGTTTCACGAAACTTTTTGATCAATTTTGTAACAGAATTTCGGTGAGGGACTTGTGAGTCTGGAAATTTCCTCACGAATTGTCTAATGACCTCATCCGTATATTTACCGCCATTACGGAAGACATGCTCAACCAGAAATACCCTGTTTTCAATCGTCAACACCATTTCCTTCAAGCAATGAGACAGTGAAAGTAGCGTAGTGCCCGTCCTTTACGTAAATAAAACCTTAAAGGAAGCAGCGGTTTGTTCATAAATGTGGTTTACAAATTGTGGTACGTAGATGATGATTACGTCATTTACTGAATATTAGAAATATTCACTGCACTGCGACTTTAAAAACACGTATAAAAGAAACAACAAAAATGCATCTTCCGATCCATCAACAACAAAGCGAACATTCACCAAGCAAACAAGAAAATATTATTACACTTACGTCCAAACCAATGCTTTTCAATGGAAAGGTTGGATAAAAAACTGAAAAATTCCAGTAGGTCTACCTGCAGTCAGTGTGTTCCTCAGTAACAACAATCCGCTTGAATAGTGTGACATCTTCTAGTGGGAAATGAAATTTCTTTCAGGAATTGTTAGTTTCCGGTAATAACTCAAGATCTCAGTTTTCCTGTAATAACTCAAGATCTCAAATTTCCTGTAATAACTGAAGATCTCAAATTTCCTGTAATAACTCAAGATCTCAAATTTCCTGTAATAACTCAAGATCTCAAATTTCCTGTACTTACTCAAGATCTCAGTTTTCCTGTAATAACTCAAGATCTCAGTTTTCCTGTAATAACACAAGATCTCAAGTTTCTTGTAATAACTCAAGTTCTTAATCTCAGTTTGTTAAATTTTTTGAAGCAATGTTCACATCTACGAGGAAGTAATACATAAGTGATCAATATTTGAAATAAAATAAAACATACTTTGTAATTTAGCAATCCAGACAACAAAATGAAGTTTTAAACCAATATTCATGTGCTGCATCATTCTGTGGGAAGCCTCGGATAATGCTGATATTTGTTAACTAGTGCTGCTGAAGGATTTCTAAAATGTTGTTTATCAAGATTCGTCTTCTTCGACCACTAAACCAGATCGTCTTTGGTTTCACGAGGTCGCGTTGCTTGGAAATGAGCAAACCCTTTTATTTGATCTCACTGTGCGTATTTTTGCAAAAAAATTGTACGGACCATCTAAACTAATATAAACTAACAGACAATAATCTTATTTTGTGTATTTGATATCTGTGCTTGATATTGATTAGATATCTGTGCTTGATATTGGTTATGCATTTGATATCTGTGCTTGATATTGATTATGTATTTGATATCTGTGCTTGATATTGATTATGTATTTGATATCTGTGCCTGATATTGATTATGTATTTGATATTTGTGCTTGATATTGATTATGTATTTGATATCTGTACTAGATATTGATTATGTATTTGATATCTGTACTTGATATTGATTATGTATTTGATATATGTACTTGATATTGATTATGTATTTGATATCTGTGATACACCATGGCTAAAACTAAGAGTAACAAAATTTTATATCTTCTCAACATTCCTATATGGCGCAGAAACATGTACATTATACAAGAAAACAGAATAGAACATTGAAGCCTTTGAAATGTGGACTTATAGAAGAATGGGAAGAATTGGATGGGAAGTAAATAAAACAAACGATGAAGTCTTAAAACAATTAAAAATGAAAAGAAAACTACTAAACACAATTCAAATAAGACAAATTAGATTTGTAGGACATGTTAAAAGGCACAGCAACCTACTAAAAGTAATCTTGAAAGTGAACAATACAAGGTAAAAGAGGCAGAGGCAGACCAAGATTAACATTGATGAGTAACATCAAAAGATGGACAAGTCCGCCTATGATAACCTGCACCATCAAAGCAAGAGACAGAGCAGAATAACCATCCATGGTAGCCAACCTTCGATGCGGAGACGGCACTCAATGATGATGATATCTGCGCTTGTCTCCTCTAATCTTCATATAAGCATCTTTTACAATCGAAATGGAATGTAATTGTGTGGGCTATAGTTCTTTCTAATTTTCACGGACTGATTTGTATTTGCTGGAATTACCTAGCTTGACTTCGTCTTATATTAAATGTGATGCAAAACACGTCACACTGAATGCGAACACGGCTATTTTTAGGTCTGGGAATCATAGGAGGAAAAGGTATGTATTACAGCACTCAGAAATAATAACAAATAAACAACAACATATGTTGTTTCTATTGTTGTTGTTGTTGTTGTTTATTTGTCATTATTTCTGAGTGCTGTAGTACATACCTCTTCCTCCTATGATTCCCTGAATCAAAACCCCGGAAGTTTCCCTCTATAATAATATTCATTTATTATTATTTGTCTCTATTATTAGGTGTACCTAGACTTAAAAAAAAATGAAATGAAAAGCACCAGAAAGCTGCACCAAATTAATTTAAATCACAGGTGAAAAATAAGGGAGAAAACCCATACTGAAATCAATTGCTTAGATAGAGCGTTCTTTTATTGTTGATTACACAGCGCAAATTAAAAGCTGCTATTATTTCAACTATTTCTACGCGTGAAAGCAAATTAGAAATAAATCTAGTCTTTATATAGGAAATAAAATGTCTTTGAAAACAAATGTCTGAGTAGGATTTCAAGCAAACTAGTAAGGACTGAATCTAAACATGAATACGGGTCGATCTTTATCAGAATAAGGCGTCGGAAATAAATCAGTCATGAGCTGAGAATGAATGAAGAAAGACTTCACCGTCAGACATTCAAATGGAAACCATCTGGTAGAATAGAACAAGGAAGACCAGGAGAATTGCTACGCAAAACAATCACTAGGGAAGGCTCAAAATGGGGCTAAACAACAACCAACAAGAATTTAAAGAACAAGCAGCAGCAACACGTTAATGGTAGAAAACTACGACTTCCGTCCTATAATGAGAATTGTTTCTGCATTATAAAATGGTTTTCACATTATAAAATGGTTTTCACATTTCACGTCTTCTCCCTTCATCCTAGTATCATTATGAACTTCACCTAATTAAAAAAAAAATCTTCTTTACTCTGCTCTTGTTTTCCTCCTTATTGTCTTATTTCTACTCTCTTGTGCTTGTAATTCGTATTTGACGCACTTCGTCACCGTCGCCTTCTCTCAAATTCGTGTTTTTAATTTTCTCAACTTTTTCTACCGTTTTTTGTTTACTTTCTGTTCTCTTTTTCGTTTAATTCTTTTTTCATTTTTCTTCTTCGTCCTATCTTACCTTTGTGTAACTAATACGGGAGGTCAAAAAGTAATGCACACCAATTTTTTTCTCGGAAAATATTCGGGCAAAATGTGTGAAATTTTCACAGATTGTAGCTGAACATCCCCTTTACACTACCTATTTTTCAACATAATCTCCGTCCAAGCGCATTGCCTTACGCCAACGCGAAACTAAGTCATGAATGCCTCATTTGTACCAAGTTTTGTCCTGCTCGCGTAGCCATTTTTTAACTGCACGGATCACATCCTCATCATTGTCAAAGTGTGTCCCACGCAGGAATTTTTTGAGTGGTCTAAACAGATGGAAATCTGAGGGAGCCAGATCAGGGCTGTAAGGAGGATGGGGCAGTACAGTCCAACCAAATTTGTTGATTGCTTCCCGTGTTACCAGACTTGTGTGAGGGCGTGCATTGTCATGTTGAAGCAACAAATCCGCAGATGGCTTATTAGGCCGAACTCTGTGGAACCGATTTTTGAGTTTTGTCAGTGTATTGATGTAAGCTGTCGAGTTGATTGTCTCACCTCTTGTCATTACATCAACAAGAATCACACCATCAATGTCCCAGAAGACAGTGATCATCACCTTTCCGGCTGATGGAGATGTTTTGAATTTTTTTCTTTTTGGTGACTGCGGATGATGCCATTCCATTGACTGCATTTTTGTTTCAGGCTCATAATGATGTGCCCACGTTTCGTCACCGGTAACAATTTTTGACAAAAACATTTCTCCTTCAACACCGAAACGCTCCAACAATTCAGAACAGAGTGTTTTCCTTTGAACTCTGTGATCATTTGTTAGGCACCGAGGAACCCATCGAGCGCAAATCTTTGAATATCCGAGAGTTTTAAAAATTGCGATTGCACTTCCCTTGCTGACTGTAAGCTGCAATGCCAATTGCTGACCAGTGATACGCCTATCCTTACGAATAATGGCATCAGCCCGGTTTAACATGTCTGTGCTGGTAGCCGAGGCAACACGTCCAGAACGCGGTAAATCATGCAGCTCCACTCGTACACTTTCTGCAGCTTTAATTCTCTGAACCCAGCGACTAACTGTGCTCCTATCGACTGCAGAACATTTGTACACTGCACACAGTCGTTTATGAATGTTTGCCACAGTTTCTTTTTCCACAACCAGAAATTCTATGACAATTCGCTGTTTGTAACGGACATTGTTGACAAGCTCCATTTTAACGGTTCATAGATTGCGTAATATTTATCAGAATGCTGTGCAATTTGGTACACATAATTGGAACATGTCATATTCCAAGTGTGCAAAATTTTATATTCCTATCTTTATTATTAGCCGAGAAAAAAATTGGTGTGCATTACTTTTTGACCTCCCCTCGTATTATTTTTTCCGTTCATTTTTTCCCTATTCTTCACAGATTTTCTCCCCCCCCCCCCCCCAAGCTCTTCTTCATTTTATTATTGCAACTGTATCCTACCTTCTAATTTTAACATCAACTGTCGCTGAAGACGGAAACACTTTCTGATGTAGACATCGATATGCACCCATAGAAAGAACCCTGCAACCAACTCTGCTTTTGAACTGCAATGTATACTTCCTGAAAGCGGCAGTTGGGTGGTCTAGGGTTAGAGCAGTGTTTGTCAACCGTGGATCATACCGTCTTTTGGGGGGATAAGGGATGGTGGCATAGGTGAAAATGTCGTAATTGGGGCGGGGGGCATACAGAATGAGACGGGGGACCTCGACACAAGATTAGGAGACCAAACACAAGGATGCAGATGTTTGTAGAATCAGTTCTATTAAGCTCTCTGGTATCTTTTCTCTTTGCTTCTCTCTATCTCTGCGTCCCTCAATTTTTCCAGTTGTCGCAATATATTTCAGCTGTTCCATTCTCATAATATGACCCACAAATTGATGATTGTTTCTTCCTAATATTGGTAATTAGCTCTCTTTTTGCTTTGGCCTCTTCTAGAACGTTGCCATTATTCTTCTTAGCTGTCCATGGTATTCTCAACATTCTTCTGTAAAACCACATTTCTACAGCCTCCAGTGATTTTCTTGTCTGTTGTCCTGTTCTCCATGATTTACATCCATATGTTAAGACATCCATGTATATATATATATATATATATATATATATATATATATATATATATATATATATATATATACATACAAAACAAAACGTGTACAATTAAATAGTTATCTCTTTCATGAAAGAACACGCGGAGGAATGTGCTCACAGACAGATACTAGGTTGAAAAGAAGCCACAATGGAAAAAAGGATGCGAAACAATGGTGTAGACATAAGGCGTTGTTTTCTCAGCAATAGGATCTCAGTTTGAGATCCAGCCAGAGGCTATGGAGTTTTTTTCTCTTCGAATTCGTGGTTGCTTTGTGGCTTCAATCACAATTTTAAAAAAGGGAGAAAAAAGTGGTATAGTAACAGCTTTACGTAGATGAGTAACAAGTGGGCCTTCCGCTGGAACAACAAACAACATATCTATATGGACATATACACAAATCTAACTACATGGCGATAATATGCTAGATACTCAAGAAAGGAAAAATAAGTCACTTTCTTGCGGTCCAGAGCTTGGTCAGCCACTGACTGAACTAAAATAGGTGGGCGGGCTGACCACTATATATCTCAGTGACCAGGCAGTCAGGTGAGAAATAACAAGGATGGGTTTTAAAAATATGGGTAGGTGAGTACAAGATACGTACAAACTATGTATATCTAACTGTGTGTGTGTGAACACCGAACAGATGTGCAAAAAAGCATGTGTACGTAATCATACGAGCATAAGTCTGTATATATTACCACAAAGCACACAAAAGAAGACCCGAAGATGTAGGTATGTGCCAATACATATGCAGACAAATATACATACATATACAGGTGTGGTAGCACATGGGGGTAAGAAATGTGTGGTGGCTGTCCTATGTGTATGAGAACGATGTGTTCATGCCCGGGGGGGGGGGGGGCAGCGAATCCAATACTGGGCAATGAGACGATTCTCAAGGGGCAGCCGCCTGCGATTGCTAGAGTGACACGAGACAATGCCAGTGACGTGCATGCCAGGTTTACCACTATGCTTTGGGGAGTTGAAATGGGCAGACTGTCAGTCTTTTTCTCAACATCACGTACATGCTCACAACATCTTTCACTCAGGCGTCCTCCAGACTCGCCCACATACGTCATCTGGCAATGCTTTTGTACTGTTCGGTGTGGACGTCCCGTTTGCAGAACTTGTGACCGTGTGCTTTTCGCTGATTCTGTCATGTTCCCTATAATTGGAGATCCATCATCATGGAAAGTTTTCCTGTGGGTCACGCAATATCATCTACGTCATAATATGTAAGCATGGGCTTACACCTATGGTAGCAATCTTCGAAGCGGAGACTGCACTCAATGATGATGATGATTTACTAAATGATCTGTCTGTGTTTTACAAATAAAAAGTGAGTGTGTGGACGAATTTCTTGATCATGTTTGATCATGTTTGATCATGTTTCTTCCAAAATTTCTGTAATTTTGGTATTTTACTTGTGTTTACCTGGTGATTTAATCAAATGCTTTAAAATCTGAAAGTAACGTTATGGTAATTGTTAGTCGAAGGCCCCGGTAGCAACGCAAACGAATTACAATCCGTAATTGCTCAACCGCCCGTGCCAGTGGAATCGTCCGAATTAAAACTGATCTCATCAAATGATCTAAACAATGAAAGGCAGCTGCAGTCCTCATCATAGCAGCCAAAAGCACACGCCTAAAGCATAAGGCCAAGTAGCACCGAAAATGAACGCACCGGAACTGTCCTTCGTCGTACGATATCATCATTCATCGTAAGCAATCGGAATATTGAAACACGATTGGGATGAAGTACACAGTTCACGGTGTGCTCAGAATACTAAACTCAGTAGTTCCGTAAGCAGACCAGATTTGGAATATGAGGAAACTGCAAAAAGGAACACATTTCAGACTTTGAATGGTCCTTGCCACCAATCCGCCATATTGACCGGAAGTCTAAAGGAACTTTAAGTTGGCGTTTATGCGTTGTGTTGTGCTTTGCAGAAGAATGTTATATTTGCGCCTTTCGAAACAACACATCTGAATTCAGCACGATATTTTGTTAGCATCGGGTTGCCTTTCCTGTAAATCCCCACTCATTTGGCCAAACTAGACTGATTTGCTAGTGGCACCGCGACGAGTTGAGTAGGGTCTGGATATTTTTGGTTCATTTATCCTGGCACAAACCAACACTCAATCAGTCGCTGACAGCTTGCAGCTCTGTTGCCATCGGGCGCCTTTGTTCCCAATTTTCTGCCAAAAAAAACCGTTTAGTTATTACTGTTTAATAAAGTGAATTTCTATAACAACCGCAGTGAATTTCTATAACAACCGCAGTGAATTTTGTAACAATGCAATTTGTGTAAGTCTCAGAATAAATTATAGAGGAAAATCGAGTCATGTAAAGATAATAGCAGAAAATCCAGTTGAATTGTTTTGTATAGTTAGAAAGTAACATCATTATAAATGATGAGAAGCACTGAGTATAGAAATACATGAAGAAACACGATCGCCTATATCCTTCACTGCCCGATGAAGGAATAAGTTAACATCTCTATGAGTTTATTTGCAAGAGACACCTTTTCAGTCCTTCGTATCAACATTATCTGGCTTAGTATAGATGTTATCAATAAAATCTTCCCTAATCATCATATACGTTTTGTCATAGAATTTCTGCTTAAAGAAATAGCCAAAATAGTGTTATTATATATATATAAAGAGAGATATAGAGAGAGAGAAAAGAGAGAGGGAGAGATTGAAAACATGCAGGAAGGACATGGGAAATGTATGTATCCCAGGCAATGTAAAGGAGTCCGTGCAGTGCATGTATGTCAGTGTTCTCCTCTGGAGAACATCAGGCGAAAGCGACAAAATCAGCGCCAGAACAGATTGGTTGTGTTGAAATTAATTGTTTTCTAACACGCAACTGGCACCGCTAGTCGCTTCCTGCTCATTTACATTTGGAATAGAAGAACGGAGCACCCATGGATGTGTCCGATAACAACATAATTTACCTCGAAAGTACAAAAATGTAAGCAACCGAAGAATGGAGATGCCTATAGAGAACTTGTTCTAAGCATGGCAGGCTGAAAGTGAACTGCTGTAAATATAATCAAAGAAGTTAAATACAACAAAAATAGGGGGACAAATGAAGGATCAATATAATGAAAATGCAGTACACATTCAGCAATTGTGAAATCACCTGGAGATTATTTCTTAATGTATTTGAATTCATTTTGAACGGCTGATGTCCGTTGTTATTTGATCTAATTCCACTTAGTTACATGTAGGAAGGGGCATTGCTTATCGGGAATTGCGTCATAGATTGCATGTAGAGATTTTCATGGGGGAAACTATCTACTTTCACAGCAAGATATCAATTAAAAAAATAATATAAAATTGTATTAACCAGCTAAACTAATAAAAACAAACAGGACAAAATATAACATTTCCGCCATTGACTGATAGAGAACTGCCTTGTGGTATCAGATTGCCAAGCGTGATAAGATTTTAACAGTTGGAGGCAAGGATCGTATTTAACACATAAATAAAGTGACCAGATTATTTAAGGGCAAACTGAAGTCTCTTGAGATATTCTGAAACAATGAAGGCTGCTATTGCACTTCTCGCTGTTCTGCTCCTGGCCAGCGCCAGCGCTTACGAGAGTGAGTACATATTTATTGATAATTGATAATTACAAAAAAATAGAAACTTTAGAGAGCAGAGATATTTGACGACGTGAAAGATTATTAATTTGACACAAACCACTCAGACATCTTATTACACAATTCGGCGTTGCTGTCAAACATGACATTTTGCCTGTTTATGTAGTTAGTCTATTGTTCATAGGTTTAAGCTGTGGGAATAATATATGTTCTTAAAAACCTACATTTTATTAGTAGCAAGCAATAATTTGTGCGGTTTTATTTATTCAAGGTTATGTTCAGTTTTCTTGTGATTTCCTTGCTAATCTTTACTTCATATATTAGCAAGGAGTTAAGATATTCAAAACCGTTATTTTTTTCCACTTTTTCCCCATAAATACATACATCAATCTGTTTATCTGTTTTGTCAGTTATAAAACAATTGTTTTTGTTGCATTGAGATAGAGGTACTGCTTTTCACTATAACATTGAAATGGTGTTATCAGTTTCTTAATGCCATTTCATCATCATCAAGTACCGTGCCTGCTGGCGTAGGTGATCATGTCTCTCCACAACTTTTGATCTCGACAGTTATTTATCATTTCTGTTGTTGACCTTCTACCAAGACATTCTCTTAAACTGTCTGGTATCTTTTTTATCTTTGTTTCCCTCTATCTCTTCGTCACTCAATTTTCCCATTTGTTACAATATATTCCAGTTGTTCTCTTTCTCATTACATAGCCATAACATGATGATTGTTTCTTCCTAATATTGGAAATTAGCTCCCTTTTTGCTTTGACCTCTTTTAGAGCATTTTCGTTACTCTTCTTAGCTATCTATGGTATTCTCAACATTCTACTGTAAAACTACATTTCTATAGATCCAGTGATTTCTGTTGTCCTATTGTCCATGATTAACATCCGTAGGTTAAGACTGGCTCTACACAACATTTAAGAATTCTTTTTCTTGTTTCTATTGTCAAAAATGGATTGCATAATATCTTCCTCATTTTTTGGAAAGCGGCTTTTGCCTGAGCCATTCTGCATCTAACCTCTGTAGTATATCTTTCGTCTGAGGTTAACAAAGATCCCAAATATTTAAATTCTTTTGTATCTATCTATCTATTGACCTTTCGAGCCGTAGCCGACCCATAGGGCGTAGACTAAGATACTCCTTCTCTTATCTGAATTTTTGTTCTAGCAGTTTTCAATTCTTTTAAAGATATTTTATCAAATTTCGCCATTTGTCTCTGTTCTGTGCAAGCAGCTCTATCTCATTGAGGTAGCCGATTCCTGCTGCTTTTGTCTCTCTCATCAATGTTCTTCTCAGTGTCTCTCTGGGTCTTCCTCTTTTTCTTTTACCTGTTGTTTCACACAAGAGGACTTGCTTTGCTATTCGGTTATTATCTCTTCTCATCACATGTCCAACATATGACCATCGTCTTTTCTTTATTACTGAAGCTATTAGTGGTTGATTGGCGATTTCTCTAATTTCCTCGTTTGTTTTGAATTCGTTCCACGCTATACCAAGTATTTTCCTTAGACATTTATTTTCGAATGCGTTCAACTTTGTTTCTATATCTCTTCATTTACCTGTTTTAATAGTGTTCCACTTGTCTTTATTTTGCACTGAGGCGATGTTTTTTTCTTTGTTGTTACCATTACTTGTGGCTTTTTTACTGCCACTTAGTGATGTAGATAAAAGAACTCTATTACTGGCGTTGTGAGTTTTTGGTAATGTATAATGTCCAGTAAGTAAGATCGTTATATCGCTTCTTATGATTAGCTTTTGTTATCTATTTAGGGTGACAAAAACACACTATCCTGTTTTATTTATTGGATCCATCAACTGTGTAGCATAATGGTTTCGAAACTGTTCCAAGTTAAATCTTAAACTTAAGCATCCACAATCCTGTATACTTAATCCATAATCCTGTAATCTTCATCCCAACGTTGTGCTTTCAATACCAGACATGGGCCCTAGATGCAAGAACAATAAGAAAAATAACCTCTACTGAGATTAAATGTGTTAGACGAATGACAGGAAACAGTCTGAGAGATAAGATTAGAAATGAAGAACTGAGAAAAAACTAGGAATAGCCCCTGCCATAGAATATATAAGGAAACAACAGATACAATGGTTTGGCCACGTGACAAGGCAGAAAGATCAAAATACAACACAGCGAGCCTTCAGCAATCGTTGTGAGAACACCAGACCCAAGGGTCGACCACGAAAAAGATGGATCGATGGAATATTAGAAGTACTAGCTAGGAAACATAACTAGTACTAGGAAACATAACAGCAGCAGAGGCGAACAGAAGAGCGAAAGACCACAAATTATATCTCCCCTCGACGCTGAAAGGCAGATGAGGAAGGAAAGAAGAAGAAGAAGAATCCTGTATTTTAAATACGATCAAAAAACACAGACTTGCCAAAACTTTGTTAATATGTTAGTCACTAATAGATGGGATAACTCATCTCTCACTATAATTACACACCAGTGGCAGAAATAGAAGATATATAAAACTATCATTTCTGGATATTACTAACAGTCAGCGTTAATATCAGTCCGATAGTGTAACAAAGTTTGCATAAACATCGGGGCACGCCAATACCACTGTCTAACAGGAAGAAACTATATTCAAACACTCAACAATACCGAGTGGATTTGTGTTAGGAATGACAGATCTCAACGTTAGACTCAAGAGCAATCAGAAATGCAATAACCACCACCGAAATGCAATGTGTTAGACGTTTTATAGAAAACAGACTGTAAGATGTGGTTAGAAATTAAGACTTTATAAACAATCGAGTAATAATGCCTAATTTTGAATACGTAAAGAAACAACAGATAATAATGTTTAATCAAGTTATAAATCAGAAGAAAAAATAAACGTGATACATTTGAGCCATCAAAGTATGCTACGAGAATACTAGATCAAAGGCCCGACTATGGGAAAGATAAATTGCTGTAATGTTAGAGACACTAAGATAATAGCAGGAGAGGCCAAAAGAAAAGGTAAAGATCGCAAACTGTATCTTTCTTCACTCTGAAAGGCCAATTAGGAATGATTGAAAAGAACTGTCGTAAAATAAAATTAATATTAATATCACCATTCTCAATCTTCGTAATGGTTTTATTTATTATTTGTGACAGTATCAAACATCGTTTGTATCGTCTTTAACGTCATTTAAAAAAAATCACAATTTAAAGCAACATCACTATTACAACTATCGACACCATCATTAGTATTACAACGTTGTCAACATTAACAATTATCATACTTTCAGCATTAACATACTATTCATACACGAAATCAACATTTCATTACATTAATATCATAATCACCAACGTAAAAATCTACTTATCGTAATTAACATCACCATCAATGCCATCTTCAGTATGACCACCATCATTAATTTAAATAATTATCATCGACATGCTGATCGCTATTTACACTTAGTCTACATTAACGGTATTATTACTTTTTCTTCTTCTTTTCTCTTTCTCACTGATACCTAAAAGGTGTCGCGGTTCATATTATTTGTCGTTCTTGAGCTGCTCGAACTGTCTGAATTAGTGATTTTCATTTGTTGTTACATGTCTCTGTCACTGCATCTATCCATCTTCTTCTGGGTCTTCCTCTTGGTCTTTTTCCATGCATTCTCGAGAAGTACGCCCTTGATGGTGATTGGTAAGGGTTCATTAGACCAGGTGGCCAAACCATTTAAGTTGTTGTTGTTCTATATATTCTTGGCAGGGTTTTGTTCCTACCATTTTTCGTATGGTTTCATTTGGTATTCTATCTCTTATTGTGTTGTTTGTTACTTTTCTCAAGCATCGCATCTCACATGTATTAATCTTTCTTAAATGAGATTTAGAAAGGGTCCATGTTTGACTTTCATAGCACAAAGTTGGTATGAAAATGCTATTTATTATTTGTTGTTTAACTGACATAGAAATGTTTGGATGTCTTAGCAATGGTGAAAGCTGGTATGTGACAGCATTTGCTTTTTGTATTCTCATGCCAATCTCTCTGTCTAGTTTTCCATCTTCTGTGAACATTGTGCCTAAATACTAGAATTCCTCTACTTGTTTTATTTCTTTATCTTTGATCTTAATGTTTAATGGGTGTCTTAATTTGCTTATTCTTATAGCCTCTGTTTTTGCTGTGTTAATTTTCATACTGTAGTTTGTGCAGCTTTTATCTAGAGATGTTAAATGCTGTTGTAGCAGGTTTTCATCCTCATATGTTAGGCATTGGTCATCTGTGAAGAATAGCTCGTTGATGTTGGAATTTTCTACCTCTATGTTATTATTTGATTTGTCCTTATTGTTGGTTGTTTCCTGATTTATTTTGTCCATATATATGATGAAGAGGAGTAGCGAGAGGACGCATTCTTGTCTTACACCTGTTGTGACCTGAATCCATTCTGACAAACCTTCCGACGTTCTAACGGCACTTTGACTGTTTTTATATAATGGCATTAAATTATATAGCAGTGGTATTATTACAACCATTGTTAATACTATCACCTCAAGCTAACTTTCTGGGCGACATTTATCTCTTCTCAGGTATCAGCCTGGTGACTTATAAGTAAGTAAAGTAAAGAGCTCCGTCACGCCACGTGGCGTATAGGGAATATGGTGTTAGTGATCATAATTTTTATAGACCTTTAGTACATGATTTTTGAGGTAATGTGGTCGGTATTACGCCCGTGCCGTTTACTTTCTATAAAAAAAATCCAGTACTCATTTAAGGCTGGGTGAACACGAAAGCCGTCGATCAGGATTGAACTCGACCTCTAATCCATTGTAGTTCAGTTCACTAACCGCTGAGCTATCGCGGCTCCCTGATGACTTTTAAGGCAGCAGAATAAACATTGCGTTTTTGTCCTTTGACGTCGATATGGCGCTGACTTGTTCGAATCAATTTTTACTGATAATCTCACTCATAATCACAAGGAACACTATATTCATCAATACCGTATTAAAAAATCAACACTTTCATCATTACATATTCTATCTATCTCTATCTATTGACCTTTCGAGCCGTAGTCGGCCCATAGACCAAGATACTCCTACTCTTATCTGAATGTTTGTTCTAGCAGTTTTCAATTCTTTTAAAGATATTCGTTTATTTTGAATTCGTTCCATGCTATACCTAGTATTTTCCTTAGACAAATTATTTTCTTAGACTTATTTTCGAATGCGTTCAACTTTGTTTCTATATCTCTTGTTGTTTTCCAGCTTTCACGCGCATACGTAAGGGTTAATAGTACATTTGGTTTGAATAGTCTAATTTTTGTGTTTGTGTTGGTGTTTTTGATTTCCACAACTCTTCAAGGCTTCTGAAAGACATTGCTGCTTTAGCTATTCTCATTACATAATAACAATCGTTATCACCATCAAAAGATCATCATAATTATCAGTTATTTTTGGATGTTAAGAAAAGAAAACAAAAGATGAAGTCTTAAAACAAATACAAATGAAAAGAGAACTACTAAATACAATTCAAACAAGGCAAATGAGATTTTTGGGGTATGTTAAAAGACACAACAGCCTACTAAAAGTAATCTTGGAAGGAAAAATACAAGGTAAAAGAGGCAGAGGCAGACCAAGACTAACATGGACGAGTAACATCAGAAGATGGAGAAGTCAGCCTATGACAACCTGCACCATCAAAGCAAAAGTCAGAGCGGAATGGCGCTTCATGGTAGCCAGCCTTCGATGCGGAGACGATACTCAATAAATGAAAAATGATCAGTACTATGGAGGTCAAGATGCCTCTACAGCACCAAGGATGTATGTGGTCTGTGACGTAAAGCTGAACAAATGTGTCCGGATCAGCTGCAACACGGCCATGCTCCACCTCTACGCGGCGTCTTTGCGTAAAATACCAACCAGTCAGACCAAACGAGCAGAGATCTAAGAGGGAAGACTAAGAGGTAATTACAAATAAAGTGCTGAGATCGGATATGTTGGGCAGGAAGGCGTAAATAACTCGATTTTATGTGAAAATGATGCACCACATCCGCACCCACTTAACGCTCTTTTAATGGTAGTTGATGAAGAGAAGTAGCCGTGGCGTGAACGCTACAGAGACAATTTAATTCATCATCATCATATCAAAATGTCACCATCATCATACAAATCCCCATTATTGTCACTATCTTCATTGTGATCACTATATAAGTAACATGATTGTTTTTCTTCTTTCTTTCCTCATTTGCTGTTCAGTGTCGATGAAAGATATAAAAGTAGCTTGCGATATTAAGCCCTTCTGTTGGTTTCCTGTTGTTATATTTCCTAATGTTTCTTATATTCCATTAGTTCAACTTTTTTTAGTTCGGTCCCCGAATATGACGCTCTCATAGCTTTTGTTTATGCTCGTTGTGTCATATTTTGATCTTTCTATTTTGTTATTCCATGGCCCTAACAAATGTTATCTGTTGTTTCTTTCTGTATTTATTTGAACTACTTGAAATTAGTCAACATAAAAAGTAAAGTGTCCCGTCACACCAGTGGCGTATAAGGAATATGGTGTTAGTGATCATAAATTTTACAGACCTTCGGCACATGATTTTTGGGGTAATGTGGTCGGTATTACGCCCGTGCCGCTTTACTTTCCCAGAAAAAAATCCGGTACCCATTAAAGGCTGGTTGAACCCGGAAACCGTCGATCAGGATCGAACCCGAACTCTTGTCCTTTGAAGTCCAGTTCCCTAACCACTGAGCTATCCCGGTTCCCAAATTAGTCACCATAGTTCCCATTATTAACGCTATCGCATTTACCGATGCTCAAATCCTCACCATCACCACCACCAACACCACCAACACCACCAACACCACCATCACCACCACCATCACCACCACCACCACCACCACCACCACCATCACCACCACCACCACCACCATCACCACCATCACCACCACCACCACCACCACCACCATCACCACCACCACCACCACCACCATCACCACCATCACCACCACCACCACCACCATCACCACCATCACCACCACCACCACCACCACCACCATCACCACCATCACCACCACCACCACCATCACCACCATCACCACCACCACCACCATCACCACCATCACCACCACCACCACCACCACCACCACCATCACCACCACCACCACCACCACCACCACCATCACCACCACCACCACCACCACCACCACCATCACCACCACCACCACCACCATCACCACCATCACCACCACCACCACCACCACCACCATCACCACCACCACCACCACCACCATCACCACCATCACCACCACCACCACCACCACCACCACCACCATCACCACCATCACCATCACCATCATCACCACAGCCCTTATCATTGTTATTACTAGTATCATCAATGTCAATGTTATCAATTGGAAAATAACAATCTTTTTTGATCCATTCAATTATTCTAATCTTCTCTGTGATTGGCTTCCCTTTAAATGATAGGCATCTACTGCACTGAGGAGCAATTTGAAGTCGCCGTTAACTGTTTCGCAGAACCATGTAGGATGTCTCGCTGTCCTAAATTTCCAAATGCAAAATGCACGTAAGTTTTGATTCATTTTTTTTGGCCAGTAAAATACACCATCCATCTATCGATCTTCCGAGCCGTAATCGGTCAATAGGGCATTATTTATTATTGACTGATTGCCAAGAGTTGATACGAGCTGCTGTCTTTGACTCATTAGATATAATGGCTTTCTTGACATTCCCGGCTCTTACTGGAGAGGTTGAAGTTCGTCTGTCCCAGGCTACGCTGGGAAACTACTAGTCCTGCCCAGAGGTACTGCAATACTGTGTCCTCTATATCAGTAACAGCCACAACTACAGGGAAAACGGCGATCCTAGCTTCTGTTAGCCAGCCTGTTTTGACGCAGACAGTTGCCAGGAGAGTCCACGAGGAGGTAGAACTGCTAGTACTTGGCCAGCTCATTGTGGGCCGACCCTGCTATTGCGACCGCGGGTCGCAGGCGCTTGTGCACCCCCGTCAATAGGGCATAGACGCAGGTACTCCGTCCCTATTTCGAAATGTTCTTTCTTGCAGTCTCAATCTTTGCAAAGATCTTTTATTAAATCTCGCCATTCTGTCTCTGTTCTGTGCAAGCATCTCGATCTCATTGAGGGAGCCGATTTCAGCTGCCTTTGCCGCTCTGATCAATGTTCTTCTCAGTGTTTCTATGGGTCGGCCTTTTTTCCTCCTACATGCTGTTTCCCAGTTGAGGGCTTGCTTTGCTTTTCAGTTATTATCTGTTCTCATTACATGTCCAACGTCTTTTCCCGATTACTGATGATATTAGTGGTTGATTGGCGATTTCTATAAATTCCTCGTTTATTTAGAATTCGTTCCACGCTATACCAGGTATTTTCCTTAGGCATTTATTTTCAAATGCGTTCAACTTTGTTTCTATGTCTCTTGTTGTTTTCCAGCTCTCGCATGCATACGTAAGAGTTGATAGTACATTGATTTGAATAGTCTATATATCATAGGGGAGTGAAATATCATGTGAACAAAGTATACAAATGTTAGCACGGACAAGAGAATGAAACTGATGTTGTGTAACTCTCCATCATTATTATTATTATCATCATCATCATCATCACCTTTCTTGTCCCTGTTGGAGCTTCATCATCATCATCTTTCTTGTCCCTGTTGGAGCTTCATCATCATCACCTTTCTTGTCCCTGTTGGAGCTTCACTCTAAAGTCAGCTACTCTGAAGTTTTCCCTATCCAGTGCGAGATATCCTGCTGTCATCGCCGTCGTGGTGCCTTGAAACCTTCTCTTATGTCCTCTCTCTCCCTCTCTCTCTCTCTCTCTCTCTCTGTGTTTCTCCTGTGTGTCTTGTACCAGCCTCTCCCCTCCCAAAACTGATCTTCTTTAGATAATTATGTCATTTTATATAACAAATACATTACATTTTAATTTTTAAAACATTCTTTAGGAACCAGCTTTCTGTATTATTAAATTTGACAATTGCAAAATGGAAACGCTTTTTTAAAAAAATGTTCTCTGTCCATGGTATTCTTCTGCATCACTCTCTTCACACACAAATGTTACTTTAATTAATAAAAATAATTACGATAATTTAAGAGCACGCGAAAACAAACTCTAAAGCATTTAACGGTTTGAAAGTTCCTCATATTTCCGGTGTTCCCCCGGAATGGCTTCTAAGGGTATAGATTGAACTCTTTGCCAACTGTCCTTATAGGAACGTTAAGCAAGCGTGGATGCTTTGTGTTGAGATTTTCAGTAGAACTGTGAAATTTGCGCATTTCGGCGCAAAATATCAGACCTCAGAACGGCATTTTTGAGTACCGGATTGCCGTTTTTCTTATTTTGAGCCGCAACGCTGTTCAATCTTGTGTTATCCATTACTGACGTTAAGCTGTAACCATGCAAATGTTTCTATTTGTTATTTCTTCTTTCTTTGATTCGTACATTTCCTCTAGATTAGACCACTTATTCTGTTTCTAAAGGCACCGCCAAGAGTTGGAGTAAAGTCTGGATGGTTTTGGTTTACCAGCCTGGCACAATCCATCAGCTTTAAGTCACTGACACCTTTCTGCTCTTTTGCTATCAGACGCTTTGCCTCTACTGTTTTGAAAGTGATAAAGAGCATTGCCTTGCATGGAACACACATTTTTTATTGTATTTGAATACTGGGAAATAGCGATAATATGAGAAGTCGCTTTTTTTTGTTTGTTTCTGAGAGGAATTGCTCGCACAAAAAAAAATAGCAACACATTGACTCAAACACAGAAAACGTGTATGTCATTTGCACCTAGTGAGTTCTTATTCTTCATCTTTCCCTTCATATCTGTCTTTTAACCTAGAGGGTAGAGATGGTTTGCAGTCTTTAGCACTTTAGTTGGCTTCTTCAGTTATAATGGTGATGCAGCGGAGTTTTCTTATATTCTGGTTGTCAATTATTTTGGAGGAAGACCTCACTGCGGCTCGCATGTTTTATTTGTTTTCTTGTTTTCTCTGAGCAATGTGTTAATCCTCTGTTGACTTGCCAGATCTGCTGCAGCAATGATAAAATTGATTATAAAACGTTATTGGGCCTAAACATCGGCAAGTAAAGCTAATCACAACAGATAAGATTGATTATAAAACGTTATTGGGCCTAAACATCGGCAGGTAAAGCTAATCACAACAGATAAGATTGATTATAAAACGTTATTGGGCCTAAACATCGGCATGTAAAGCTAATCACAACAGATAAGATTGATTATAAAACGTTATTGGGCCTAAACATCGGCAGGTAAAGCTAATCACAACAGATAAGATTGAAGGCATTAACAAGTCGAGAAAAGCAGACAGAAATAATTTAGATTGAAGGACAAAGTGGTGGGTAAAGTAAAATCAGTACAAAGTATTAACACGTTTTGGACATAAGTTAAAGACACGTTAGTTTGTAAAAATGTTTATTAGAGGGGGATAACTCGACTTACAAATAAACTTCTGCGAGGCAGAAAGGTCAAGAAAAACCAAAGGTTCGAAAATCAGCCCCAAAATCAATGAGTGGAGATACACCAGACTTTGTGGTACACGATACAATGTACAATAAGACAGTAATTGAAATTATTTCACTCAACGTGGTTGTAGTATAGGGCTTTGTACAAAAGTCTGCCTTCATGTGGAGCGATACTATCTAATCTTGATATCGTGCGGTCGAGTTACTAATCCTACAGAGTCGAACGATAAATAGGCCCTATGATCTATATGAATCAAAAGAGACGTTGGCAATAGACATTTTATAATAACTGGCTGCGTATATCGATGACCAGGCAAAACAACCATAACAAATAACATTTATTTCAGATAATACAAGTAATAGAAAGCTAGAGTTGACACAATGATCATTAAGCAAGTCATGTTTTTGGATACTGTCCACTGTAATTATAACTGTTTTACGTTCAAGGATCGAGTGGCAGCGGAGCAGGAGTTGGTGAAATGGTCTAATGATGACAAGGGGCCGAGTTTGATCCCAATTGTTGACTACTAGGTTGATTCAACTTTAAATCATCATCATGTGCCATACCGGTTGGTGTAGGCGATCATGTCCTTCCACAATCTTTTATCTACAGTGCATCCTATCAGTTCTGTTGTTGACTGTTTTCCATGCCATGACACCAAGCTATCCAGTATTTTCTCTCTTTGTCGTCCGCGATCTCTCTTTCCTTTTATTTTGCCAGTTGCAACCAAGTATTTCAACTTTCCTCTTCTCATTATGTGCCCGAAAAAAGTTGATTGTTTCTGATGTTTTTTAGGAGTTTCCTTTTTGTGTTGGCCTCTTAGAGAATTTCTTCATTGGTCTTGTTAGATGTCCAGGGAACTTTCAACATTCTTCTGAGAAATCCTATCTCTGTGGCCTCTAATCGTCTTTTAATTTCAGCTTTAAATAGATGCCAGATACTTTTCAGGGAAATAAATACTATCATGGCGTAGTGCTGCCCCATTACTTACAAGGACGACGATTGAAAAATATGTGCTCTGGCACTGTATTCCAATAAGTGGCATTGGGGGCGTGACCGAGTTTCGTTCTTTGTATACTCTCTGTCATAATTGAATACAGACAACATTAGTGAAATACCAACAAGTCGTGGTATTTTGTGCACCTTTCAGCTTTCTCATCTACAACAGGTAGCTGTGCGTTACATCCGTTATGATCATGTTTCGATATTTCGATTGCGTACGATGAATGATGACATGGTATGACGGGGAACAGATTACTGCTCACTTTCTGTGCCGTTTCGTCCTACATCTTTTGTCGTGTGCTGAGACTTTTATGATGGGGACTGCAGCTACCTTTCTTTGTTCGGGAGATGAGATATTAATTCAGATGATTCCACTGGCATGGGCGGTTGAGCAATTGTTGATTTTAATTCGATTGCAGTGATACCAAGGCTTTCCATAACCATAACTCTAGCAGGGTTCTAACAAATCGGTCAATGGAAATATTGTATTTTTAGTTTAATACATTTTTAATTCATTACCATCACATACAGCCTCCTTTTGAAAAATTGGCTACGGCGGAAAGCACTTTACCCCTTACCTTTGTGTTGTAAGCTGCTTTGTAGGTTATCGTGTACACCGCTTGATGTTGTTAATCCACTTTAGTCTTTGTCTCTCTTGTTTACCTTGTATTCTTCCTTGAAGATACATTTCAGTAGGTTATTGTGTTTCTTTATGTCTCCTCAAAATTGTATTTGTTAGCAATCTCCTAAATAGATCGTCATTTTCAGCCGTTTCAAAACTTCATTATTTGTTTTCTCTCCCGTTCACCCGATATTCCCCATCCTAATTTAAATCCACATTTCATAGTATCCACTTTTCTTCTTTGTTTTCTTTTGAAGTGTCCATGTTTAAATATTTGGAATTCCAGTATCCGAGAAACTACATATTTTTGTTGAATACAAAACTGTGTCATAATGTAAAAGAACCTTTTTTTAAGCTTTATATTTTAAATATTTTTTTCTCAGCCAAAATGTGTTAATTTGCTTGAATATTTACATTTCGAAGTTTATTAACTTTTGTTTCTGCCATGTTTGCAGGAATAACTACTGCAATACTTGCGAGGCAATTTGGACTAATAATGATGAGGACGTTACCCGTCGTTGTCGAGATGAATAATAGTAATCGGAAGATTGAAAACTGAAACTATGAAACAATACAAAGAACGATGAGCAATCTGTTTAATGAATATTGTTAGTTTATGGAGTCAGATGATTGTATGTGGAAGATGTTTGAGTTAGGGACACACAGATAGCTGGGTCTTAATAATGATATTAAGTGTGTCAGTGATTTTTCCTATTGGAAGTAGATGTATCATCACGTGTTTGTGTTTGTCTCTGTTTATAGGACGTGTTTATGCTTGTCTCTGTTTATAGGAAGTGTTTGTGTTTGTCTCTGTTTATAGGACGTGTTTATGCTTGTCTCTGTTTATATAGGATGTATTTGTGTTTGTCTGTTTATAGGACGTGTTTATTCCTGTCTCTGTTTATAGGACGTGTTTATGCTTGTCTCTGTTTATAGGACGTGTTTATGCTTGTCTCTGTTTATAGGACGTGTTTATGCTTGTCTCTGTTTATAGGACATGGTTGTGCTTGTTTCTGTTTATAGGACATGGTTGTGCTTGGCTCTGTTTATAGGACATGCGTATATCCATTTATATATCAGTGTTCATAAAACCGTTAATCGTTTTGTCCATCTACTGATCCATCCATCAGTTTGTGTAATCGCACACACTTTCCAATCGTCCGTCTACCAATCCATCTCTTTGTTTGTCCATCATTTACCCATCCTTAAACTCGTTTGTAAAACATGCACAATCAAACACGCCACCAGATCCACTAGCACCCGTCAATCAAACACGTGTACAGATCATCTAGCACCAATCAATCAAACACGCCTACAGTTCCACTTGCACCAGTCAATCAAACACCAGTAATGCACATATATATGACATATGGCCCTTTTCGTCTTGTCAGACGGTCTAGTGGAGGCTATTGTGTATTTTTTGAGGTTTTGTTTATGTCAAACAGTTTCTCTCGTGGCTAATTCTACCAATGTTTGACAAACACACGCGGTCACATTATGAACAAGTCCGGCTCGCTGATCCACAGAGTTTTCCATCTTTTTTTCATAAGTCTTTTCTCTTCTAAGTTCTGCCTTGGCACAGTCTCAAATGATGTTATACCGTTCCTTATACAAGTTCTCCATGATGCGCGATTACTTGCCAGATGTTCACGGTCATTTTCACATATGGAGAAGTCTTTCAGAGATGATTTACAGATATCTCTATATCGTAATTTAGGTCTGCCGATTTGTCTTTTTCCGTGTATTAGTTCACTATATAGTACTTGCCTAGGAATGCGCCTTTCTTCCATTCGTTGGACATGCCCAGCCATCTTAGTCTTCGACATCTGAGCATCGACATGATTGTTGGTGTCTTAGCACGTTGCAGGACAGTTAAGTTGGTTATTTTGTCCTGCCATTTGATGTGCATTATTTTGCGGAGACATCGCACGTGGAAGACATATAGTCTTTTTTCCTGGTTTGAGTATGTTGTCCATGTTTCAGATCCATATAATAGTGTGCTAAGCACACAAGTTTGATATATTAAGAGTTTAATCTTTTGAGTTAGTTTCATGTTGTTCCAGGCCCTTTCTGTGAGTTTGCCGAAGGTCGTAGCTGCCTTACTAATTCGACAGTTTATTTCTTCATCATGAGAGATGGTTTGCGTAACTGTGGATCCAAGATAAAATTCTTCTCTATGGTTTCATTTCAACTCATGAAAATGCATTTTCACGCTTTTGTCAACTACCTGATCTAGGCTCCACGTTTGACATTTGTAAGTTGGAGGAACAAGACCTACTAATAAATATCACAGTTGAAGGAATACATCTGGAGATAATTTAGAACTACAACTACCTTGGACATACTATAACCAATGATGGAAAATGTAAAATTGAAATAAACAAAAGAATAAGTATGAAAAAAAGTAATTTTAATGCCATGAAAAATATACTAAAAACAAAACAAATAACAGCAGGGCTGAAACTAAGAATAGCAAAATGTTACATCTTCTCAATATTCCTGTATGGTGCAGAAACATGGACATTAGACAAGAAAACAGAACAGAAAATTGAAGCCTTTGAAATGTGGATTTATAGAAGAATATGTAGAATTGGATGGAAACAAAAGATTACAAACGATGAAGTTTTAAAAAAACTGAAAATAAAAAGAAAACTACTAAATACAATTAAGACAAGACAAATGAAATTTTTGGGGCATGTTAAAAGACACAGCAGCCTACTAAAAGTAATATTGGAAGGAAAAATAGAAGGTAAAAGAGGCAGAGGCAGACAAAGACTAACATGGACGAGTAACATCAAAAGATGGACAAGTCCATCTATGTCAGCCTGCACTATCAAAGCAAGAAACATAGTAGAATGGCGATCCATGGTAGCCAAACTTCGTTGCAGAGAAGGCACGCGAAGATGATGATGATGATGACGTGGTTATGGTGACAGTATGACGTGGTTATGGTGATAGTATGACGTGGTTATAGTGATAGTATGACGTGGTTATCGTGATAGTATGACGTGGTTATGGTGATGGTATGACGTGGTTATGGTGATGGTATGACGTTATGATGGTAATATGACGTGATTATGATGATGGTATGACGTTATGGTGATAGTATGACGTGGTTATGGTGATGGTATGACGTGGTATGGTGATAGTATAACGTGGTTATGATGATGGTATGACGTGGTTATGGTGATAGTATGACGTGGTTATGGTGATAATATGACGTGGTTATGGTGATGGTATGACGTGGTTATGGTGATGGTATGACGTTATGATGGTAGTATGACGTGATTATGATGATGGTATGACGTGGTTATGGTGATAGTATGACGTCGTTATTTTGATAGTATGACGTGGCTATGATGATGGTATGACGTGGTTATGATGATGGTATGACGTGGTTATGGTGATAGTATGACGTGGTTATGGTGATATTATGACGTGGTTATGGTGATAGTATGACGTGGTTATGATGGTAGTATAACGTGGTTATGATGGTAGTATGACGTGGTTATGGTGACAGTATGACGTGGTTATGGTGATATTATGACGTGGTTATGGTGACAATATGACGTGGTTATGGTGAGAGTATGACGTGGTTATTGTGATAGTATGACGTGGTTATGGTGATAGTATGACGTGGTTATGATGGTAGTATGACGTGGTTATGATGGTAGCATGACGTGGTTATGGTGATAGTATAACGTGGTTATGATGGTAGTATGACGTGGTTATGATGGTAGCATGACGTGGTTATGGTGATAACGTGACGTGGTTATTGTGATAGTATGACGTGGTTATGATCTTAGCAAGACGTGGTTATGGTGATAAAGTGACGCGGTTATGGTGATAGTATGACGTTGTTATTATGATAGCATGACGTGGTTATGATGGTGATATGACGTGGTTATGATGGTAGCATGACGTGGTTATGATAGTGATATGACGTGGTTATGATGGTAGTATGACGTGGTTATGATAATGGTATGAGTGGTTATGGTGATGGTATAACGTGGTTATGGTATTAGTATGACGTGCTTATGATGATGGTATGACGTGGTTATGATGATGTTATGAGTGGTTATAGTGATGGTATAACGTGGTTATGATGATGGTATGAGTGGTTATGATGGTAGCATGATGTGGTTATGGTGATAGTGTGACGTGGTTATGGTGATAGTATGACGTGGTTATGATGGTAGCATGATGTGGTTATGGTAATAGTATGACGTGGTTATAATGATGGTATGAGTAGTTATGGTAATGGTATAACGTGGTTATGGTAATATTATGACGTGGTTATGATGATGGTATGACGTGGTTATGATGATGGTATGACGTGCTTATGATGGTAGTATGACGTGGTTATGATGATGGTATGAGTGATTATGATGATGGTATGACGTGGTTATGATGATAGTATGACGTGGTTATGGTGATAGTATGACGTGGTTATGATGATGGTATGACGTGGTTATGATGATGGTATGACGTGGTTATGATGGTAGTATGACGTGATTATGATGATGGTATAACGTGGTTATTGTGATGTTATGACGTCGTTATGGTGACAGTATGACGTGGTTATGATGATGGTATGGGATTGACATTTAAACAGAAAGTCAGTATCAAGTTTATTCATGAGCTCAGTTACCAGTTGAAGGAGAAGCGACTGTAACCAGTTCAAGGAGGAGCTGCTGTAACCAGTTGAAGGAGAAGCGACTGTAACCAGTTGAAGGAGAAGCGATTGTAACCAGTTGAAGGAGAAGCGACTATAACCAGTTGCAGGAGAAGCGACTGTAACCAGTTGAAGGAGAAGCGACTATAACCAGTTGCAGGAGAAGCGACTGTAACCAGTTCAAAGAGCCTGTAAACTGTTGAAGGAGAATCGGCTGTAACCAGTGAAGGGAGAAGCGGCTGTAACCAGTTGAAGGAGAAGCGGCTGTAACCAGTTGAAGGAGAAGCGGCTGTAACCAGTTGAAGGAGAAGCAACTTTAACCTGTCGGAACTGGAAAAAAAGGGCAAATAGAACTTCTTACGGAAGTAGTAAACTGTACAAATACGCGATAAAGTTGATGTTTCCGTTACATTTTCTTGTTGTTGATTATTTGTCATTTTTTTCCGAGTGCTGTAAACATACCTCTTCCCCTGTATTGATTCGCTGATCATCGCCTCGGATGTTTCCCTCTATAATAATATTCAGTTATTATTATTTGTCTCCAGTCTAAACCACTGGAAACTACTATTCGTGCTGTTTCGTCCAAAATTTGTGCCTGCAACGCAAGTATTCAGACCTACCCTATACGGGAGATACTTGTCCTAACAGGAAAAAATACAGATACACTAAGTATTTCAGAGCTGTGATCGCAGCCTTATGCTATAGTCATGAGAAAACCAGCGCGAAAAGACATTGTTCACGATAGCTAATTTTTTAGTTAGCTGAGTGGCAGTGTTCCCTAGCGTTTGACTTTTCGTGGCAAGGCGCTGCGCCACTGAGTACGGGTTCGATCCTGCATTGGTGTATATTTTTTTCTGTTGTTGATTGTTTGTCATTTTTTTCCGAGTGCTGTAAACATACCTCTTCCTCTGAATTGATTCTACCATAAAAATGGCCGCTGCTCGGACAAAATTGTTAGCAAAAACCTACCCACATCGTGGATCCCAGCCCGTGCAACGGAGTTCGTGCACGAGGGACAGAATTCTCCTCGGATTTGTTTGAAACACATTTTATCGAACCGACATGTCGGGTAATAGTCCTGATAGAGTTAATGCTCGGCGATTTGGGCTCGACGATAATCAGTTTTATCAACGGATAGGACCAACTTTCATTCTAGTAGGATTCGGATTTTGAATAAAAGAATGTTTTAAATGTGTTAATACAACACGGACATTCACACTCTCCAAAATGTCATCGAAAGGAAGTGGCCTTTAATCAGTACCAATATCTTATTTGTTATCCAAAATAAAGCAAAACATGATACCCATTTAAAATCCCTTAGTAAAGTACCCCCCGTCACGCCAAGTGACGTATAGGGAAATATGGTGTTAGTGACCCTATATTTTACAGACCTTCAGCACATAATTTTCGGAGTAATGTGGTCGGTATTACGCCCATGCTGCTTTACTTTCCCAGAAAAAAAATTCGGTATCCATTTAAGGCTGGGTGAACCCGGAAGTCGTCGGTTGGGATCGAACCCTACCCCTTGTCCTTTGTAGTCCAGTTCACTAACCACTGAGCTATCGCGGCTCCCTATTTTAAACTCCTTAGGCTTGGAATTTAGAAAAAAAACGCATTTCTCTTTATTATGTTAATAGCGTCTACGTCATTAGGACAATCTCTATATTTCATCATTTATGTTAATAGGTTTGGAAAGAGCGATGATAAGTCAGTAATACGCTTTTATATAGCTAGCAAGGGAGTGAGAGAGTAAGAGTGAAGTAGGGAGAGAAAGAGAGAGAAAGAGAGAGAAAGCGTTGTTTCGTGCAAGAACGACCAAAGCAGAACATCATACTGAGGAAATAGTAGTGACACTTTAGGTGTTTGGGAGTCACTACATGCGTGTCTCTTTTTTAGTAATTAAATAATAATTATATAAAGGTCATTCATATTAGATAATTTTAAGATGCAATACTAACAAGGGGTCTGGTAATGGTTTTAACAATCTACCGTGTCGGACCTAAACTTATTTCATTTACTAACAAAAAAATGTTAAACTCAAGTATAATTTATCCATCTTATATAAATAAAAAAAAATTAGGGAACCGCTCAGTGGTTAGTGAAGTGGACTACTTTGGATATGAGGTCGGGTTCGATCATGATCGATGGCTTCTAGGTTCACCCAACCTTAAAGGTGTACTGGATGTTTTATGTGAAAGTAAAGCGGTACAAACGTAATACTGACCAAATTTTCTAAATAAAATCATGTGCCGACCGAAGGTCTATAAAAAAAAAAAATTATGGCCCCTATCACCGTAATCCCTGAACGCAATGTGACATGAGGGACTATTTCCTTTATATATATATATATAGGTAGTACCCTCGTCACGCCAAGTGGCGTATAGGGAATATGGTGTTAGTGACCATACATTTTACAGATCTTCAGCACATGATTTTTGGGGTAATCTGGTCGGTATTACACCCGTACCGCTTTACTTTCCCAGAACAAATCCGGTACCCATTTAAGGCTGGGTGAACCAGGAAGTCGTCGGTTGGGATCGAACCCGACCTCTTGTCCTTATATATATATATAATAGTGGCCTCCGCCAGTCATAGTTGACTATGGATTTTTCAATGTCCCTAGAATTGCTATTTTTTTCTCTATTTTCTTTTGCCGTGTATGCTCTTTCTCTATGAATCTGTCTGCTTTTTGTCTGAGATGAACCTTTAGAGTGTATTTTCAGAGATTGCAGTCTGCAGCTTTGTCTTCCCATGCTGCAGGGGTTATGAGTCTTCATGTCGCGTTTACACACATCTACAAATCTAAGTTTTGGGCGCCCCGATAGTTCTTTTACCATCTGCCAGTTGTCCGTAGAGTATATCTTTCGGTATGTGGCCATCTTTCATAGGGTTCACATGGCCAAGCCAGCGTAACTTACACGTTGTTTGAGCAGAGTGTAAGATATTCGGGAGGCCTGTGATATATATTATATATATGTATATATATATATATATATATATATATATATATATATATATATATATAAGCTTATAAAACGTTTGTAGTGAACTGTTATATAAAAAAATAATTTATAATAAAAGCGCCGTGACAAATTGTCTCCCTCCCCCGTATTCTCACAGAGCGCAGCCCTCAACCATCAAGTTGTATGACAGGCCGTATAGGGTCATGCTGACCCTGACTTCAGAGGCAATTATGAAAAGATCCTGGAGCCTTGTTTCTGGATGTTGGTGCCATGGAATAAGCCCTCATAAAACAACACAAGTGTAATTTGGCAATTGATGACAACGATACGAATTATCTGATCGTTTCATATCTATCCTCGTGTGCGGCAAAGCTTTGTCGGAAGTCACGGATATTTATTGTGGACACAAGTTGTCATGCTGTAAATAGTTATCTTTTGTCACTGGAGAATTCCTGTGATATTTTCTGTCTATTTATTCATTATTCTAACTTGATCCCGAAACCCAGGTCGTATTTTATTGAAGGTTTTTAATTTTTGCCAGTCAGGTTTCATTTTCAGGAGATGCTGAACAATTGAATTTGGTCTTTTTTCTATTTATTTATGAAAGGCATGGTTGCAGCCATTTTGTTTCTGACATATTCACTTCTCTTACTCACTTCTCTTACTCACTTTTCTTACTCACTTCTCTTACTAACTTGTTTGATGTTTGCTTGCATGTCTTCACCAGACAACTGAAGATACACACCTCTTCGTCAACCGCTATTAAAAGAACAATGCGTAGTGATGTAGTTTATCTGCGCCTTTCAGCCGAATACATCCGACTTCAGCACGTTTTCTTTGGTTTCGGGTTGTCTTCCTTCTTCGATCCCTACTCGCTTGGCAAGATTAGACATGCTAGTTTCTTTATGGAGGCACCTCGAAGAGATGGAGTGGGTTCTGGATGGTTCTGGTTAACCGATCCTGGCGCAAGCCATTAGCTGTAAGTCGCTGACAGCTTCCATCTCTGCTGCTGTTGAGCGCCGCGCCTTCATGATAACTTTCATGAAAACGTTAATAATTTTTCTTGAGTATGTCACTTTACATCTTGTGATCATTCTTTCTTTCTTTCTTTCTTTCTTTCTTTCTTTCTTTCTTTCTTTCTTTCTTTCTTTCTTTTTTCTTTCTTTCTTTCTCACATCTTAGATAAAAACTATGTTTGATACTCAACTTCCTAAGAAAAACAGGGCGAGGCGAGTAAACGACTCCGCCCCGGATGGTGAATCAGTTAGTTTAACCAGACTACAAGAACTACATGTCCACAGAGGCGTTGTCTCAAAACGAGAGCTACGTTTTTGGCATGAGACGATTGGTCAATCAAGACAGGCTGTTTTTTTTTTTAGTCTTTCTACGCTACGGGATTTAATGAAGAGAACACATTTCTTTGTAATATCTTCATTGGTGTTAGAACTATTGAGGAAATGCCCGTTTCTGTAGCGAGTGAATAACCTCGAAGCTTTGTGGTTGAACGGATCGTGTATCGCCAAGAAGTAGTCAAGACAAAAACAATGATATCAGTAGTTTCAACAGGTCTGAGGAATAAAATTCATTGAAAACACTATAGAGGAGGAAAATTTAATGACGGCATTGGAACAAGGTGGTATAAAGACAACAGAGTAACATACTAACCGCCGCTTGTACTAAACATAATTTGTAAAAAAAATTTAAAAAAAATGAAAGTAAATTAGAAGCGTTGTATTCTTGTTATCTTCTGTTCTCACATCATGTTAATTACTAATCATCAGATTAACGTCACTGTACATCCAGTAACATTTTTTTAAAGTCATCGGATTTCCTCTTTATGAAATCTGGCGTTCATTGTTTGAGAGACGAAAAGATGCGTGTTTGTGTGTGTTTAACGTCTAAGTACCACCCGTCAGTCATTGTTGACTGTGGATTTTGCAGCGCACCTAGAAATGTTATTTTTTCTTTTCTTTCGCCATGTACTCTCTTTTTCTATTAATTTGTCTGCTCCTTGTTTGAGGTGGAGCTTTAAAGTGTGTCTCTAAAGATTGTGGCCTGCAGCTATGAAGGTGGTAGCAGCTTTACCAAAGCAGGTGTCAATTTCTGGAACTAAAAATATGTTTGTCGTTGATGATGGACCCCATGTAGCTATACTGCTGCACGACATCCAGTTTGTAGTTTTTGTTAAAATGATTGCAGGTGTTGCTTCGACGTCCTGGCCGAGTATATTAGTTCTTTGCGAACGTATTGTTAGACCGAAGTCTCTGCAGGCATGTGGAAAGCGATGTATCATGCTCTGGAGTTCTTCCTGACTTTGCGTGATAAGTGCAGCGTCATCACCAAATAACATGTCTCTAATAGTGATATGTCTGATTTTAGACCTTGCCTTTAATCCTGCCAGATTGAACAACTACCATCAGATCTAGTATGAAGATAGCATGTGAGAATGCAAGATTTAATAGATCAGCGAAGAAGATTCAAAATAGGGTAGTAGCAAGAACGCATCTTTACTTGCCACCACTGTGTATGTTGAAGGGTTGTGATACGCTGCCGTCGTATTGAATGGTACCCTTCATATTCTCATTAAACCATTTGGCTAGCGTCAGCAGAATATGTGGGCATCCCATTTTAGATCGTATTTTGAAAAGACCGTTCCCTGCTGACAAGGTCAAATGCTTTTGTAAGGATGAAAAAGGCGATGAAAAGAGAGGCTTTTTCTGCTCTCTAGATTTTTCTTGAAGCAGACGTAAAGAGAAAATCATGTCTGCTGTTGATCTTCCGGATCTAAAGCCGCATTGCGATTCAGGATATACCCGTTCTGCGAGTTTTTGTAGCCTTACTAATATGACTCTGGCTAAGGTCGTGCCGATGATACTGAGTAAGGATATTCCTATGTAATTGTTGCAGTCTCTCCTATTTCCTTTATTTTCATAGTGAGTTGAGTTCATTCACTGAGTCTCTCATATCTTGAGGAATGGTTTTCTCTTTTCAGCATTGATGTAGTACTTCAAGCAGGGGATGTAACAGAGGGGTTTTGCAGAATTTGATCAGATTGAGAGGCGTCCTGTCCTGACGCCTTACCGGAGGTCAAGAAATCTATAGCCTTGCTAAGTTCTTCTACAATTGGTTCAACTTCGAACTCTTCCTTAGCTGGGAGACGTTGGATGGCGTTATATCCAGGGCACAAGCTTGAGCAGAAATAGAAAGAGACAAGTTGTTACCCATGCAACATGTTTCTTCTCTCCACACAGCCGAGCTATATAAAGGTCTGGCAGGGCAAGAATAATTTTGACCCAACTGTGTCACAGAAGTTGTCAGAGCAATGTTGCTTGGCGCCTAAATGTTGCAATATGTCTGCCTGACGCGCCTCTCTGCTGATCGCTATCATTTTCTCTGAGGGTGCATAAACATTACGGTTGGTGTTTGTAAATATTAATGAGCACAGTACTTGTGAGTTCACACAGTACTTGTGAGTTCACACAGTACTTGTGAGTTCACACAGTACTTGTGAGTTCACACAGTACTTGTGAGTTCACACAGTACTTGTGAGTTCATACAGTACTTGTGAGTTCACACACTACTTGTGAGTTCACACAGTACTTGTGAGTTCACACAGTACTTGTGAGTTCACACAGTACTTGTGAGTTCACACAGGATTTTGGAAAATGCTTTTTATGTACTCTGAAGCAAACAGAGAAGATATTGGATAGCTTGATGTCACGGCACGGAAAACAGTCAACAACAGAATTGATACGATGTACAGTGGATAGAGAATTGTGGAAGAACATGATCGCATACGCCAACCGGTATTCCACTTGATGATGTAAAACCTTAAAATAAGTACCTGGTTAGGTAGAGAGTGAGACAACCTATTTTATACCTCAATTGCCATTCAAAAGGAGAGTTAATCTCATGTTCTATTTTAACCCTGCTATGTTGGTCAGATAATATACTTTTTAAATAGTTTATATTCTAATTTTCATCTTTCACAAAGTCTTGAAAGTTTTTTTCTATTTTTTTTTGGGCGAGGAACGATCCGTTCAATCTCATACTGTCTGGAGGCGAAGGCGCGCCTCACAGCAGCATAGCTGGAAGTTGTCTGCGCCCCACAGCTGATGGATTCGCCAGGATCGGTGAACCAGAACCATCCAGACCCTGTTCCACCTCTCCGTGGTGCCTCTAGTAACAGACTAACCTGTCTAGTCTGGTCAAGCGAGTAGGGATCGAAGAGAGAAGACAACCCGGTACTCAAAAATGTCTTGCTGAAGTCGGATGTGTTGGACCGAAAGGCGCATATATCACAGTTATATTGCAAGCCACAACACAACGCAAATACGCCCACTTAACGTCCTTTTAAGGGCGGATGATGAAGAGGTATACCCCTTTAGTCATCGGGCGAACGCAAGCAAGCATCCTTAGTCTTTTAGGTTATATTAGACTACCTTTCATAATCGGAATCGGAATATAATACGTGGGCGCCAATGTGTGTATCTTAAGTTCCTTTGGCTGATGTTTATTTACTTTTCCTTTCCTCAAGTTCATTTACGTGCTCTAAAACTCGTGATGCCGAATGCAGATATACCTGTTGTTAGGTCTCCTTGACACAGGAAAGAAAGAAAAAAGAAAAGATAATTGCATCAAAATAATTTGAACAGCACGTGGAACATAAGGGAGAACACGTATACTGGAATCTGCTGCTCAATTAGAAAGTTGTTTGATAATTGATTACACAAAGCGGCAATTAAGGGCAGCTTCTATTTATTAATTTCTTTAGACTCACATTATTTTTATTAATTTATGTTCCTTCTGATCTTTTCCTCTGTGTATTTTGTATTACTATTTAACATTTTGTTCTCCTTCTTCATGTGAGTCAATTTTAGCTTTCTGAACCTTATTATTTTAACTTCTACCACAGCTTGTTATTTTCCTTCAACGGACATCTCATTTTCGTCTTCCATCTCTTTTTCTCCTCCAACATTTTTCCTCATCCTTGTCTCTTCTTTCTTTCTTTCTTTCTTTCTTTCTTTCTTTCTTTCTTTCTTTCTTTCTTTCTTTCTTTCTTTCTTTCTTTCTTTCTTTCTTTATTTCTTTCTTTCTTTCTTTCTTTTTCTGTCCTTCTTTTTGTCTTTGCCCTGCTCTTTTTCTTTTTCTATTCTATTTTACACATTTCCGTTATATTCTTTACTAATCATTGTATCCACCTTCTATTTGTAATTCCTTATTTTAAAAAATATCTTTACACCGATAATCGAAATTTCTGCGAGTAGAATTTCTTAGGTTAAGAAAAATAGGATTGAAGTATTTTGCTTTTGTAGACATATTTTATTTTATAAATATAATGACTACATAAATAATTTTATTTCAAGGGTCACGGACTGTTTGACAATATATAATTATTTAGATTTGAATTATTGTATGTAATTTATACTAGAAAAAAAATATTTAAATATAGTGTTATAGCAATACTGAGAATTTAAAGGAGAGATAGGAAGTCTTGTAAATAATACAAGGAGATGATAGTTGCTGTCTCAAACACAGAGGAGAGCAATCTAGCGAATATCATAAGGTGAGGATACTTACGTTATTAAAATTGTATCTCATTTAACCAGTTTTAAAATTGACATATATCATATTAAACCAATCTGCTCCCTCAGTGAGATAGAGCTGCTTGCACAGAACAGAAACAAATGGCGAGATTTGATAAAATCTCTTTAAAAGAATTGAAAATTGCTTGAACAAAAATTTAGATAAGAGAAGGAGTATCCTGGTCTACGCTCTATGGGCCGGCTACGGCTCGAAAGGTCAATAGATAGATAGATATTTAGCAAAAACAACTGGTTTAAAATATTGAATGTATGAATTATCTTCCATAATATTATTGCTGGAACCTGATGATGTTTTAACAATATTCGCTGATATTTAACGAATCTCTTTAAAAGAAATGTTAAATGCACTGAGATCATATCAACAGCATAACACAAAGAATAACAACACAAATTGTGAAACAGTTTATACTGTTTTGCTATTTATTAGTTAAAGGTTTACTTATAGAGAACATTACATAAAACACACTATCAATTATTTATCCATTCTTAACTGCAGCAAATACTTTAGTTTGCTGCTTCTTGCATTAACATTCCTGACACTTTCTGTATTTAATTTATTTAGCATTTGTCTATTTTACTTCAACCCGGCAAGCGACGACGGTTCCAAAGTTTGTGGATTGATCATCATCATAATCATCATCATCATCATCACCATCATCATCATAATCATCATCATCAAGTACCGGGCCTATTGGCGTAGGTGATCATGTCTCTCTACAATTTTCGTTCTCGACGGTTATTTATCATTTCTATGTTGACCTTCTGCCAAGTCATTCTCTTAAGCTGTCCGGTACCTTTTCTCTTTGCTTCCATCTATCTCTTCATCCCTCAATTTTCCCAGTTGTTACAATATATTCCAGCTGTTCCTTTCTCATTACATGGCAAAGAATATTGATTATTTCTTCCTAATATTGGAAATTAGCTCTCTATTTTTGGTTTGGCCTCTTTCAGAACGTTTTCATTACTCTTCTTTGCTCCCCATGGTATTCTCAACATACTTCTGAAAAACCACATTTCTACAGATTCCAACGATAGATAGTGATGTGGAGTGATACGTCCTTAAATATTGATCCAAAAATAAAACAAAAAAAAGATTGGGGAAAAATATACTTAACCTAATTATCTTTACTTTAAACAAAACTTCAGTTTATTCGATCGACTTTTAATCTGCAATTTTTGTTTATTCATGTTCTGAAATGAAAGAAAAATATAGTGCGATAATTATAGAAGAAAAAAAGAAATGAGAGCAAATGAAATAGTTAAAGATTTACGGCGTGATAAACGACATGGAGTGATCAGATGTACCAACAAAAATGATCTCTTTTTATGGCCATTGGCGTCTTGATAGACGGTTATTAGCAAGCAATCGTGACAAGGCAGTAGTTTAAAAAAATATTAGTGTGTTATGCTGGATATTGTTTTTGCTGAACAGCTTCTCTCATGGCTGAATCTGCCAATATTGGATAGACAGATTCGACAGCAGAATGTTCAAAGGGGCATTTCTGACCACGTTTCCTTTCTCTTGCGCCTTTTGTCTTCTCAATTTCATATCAACGCTGCCTCGTATGTTGCTATGTCGTTTTTCATATTTGTGTTCCGCATGTGCTACGATCTACAGCCAGATCCTCCCAGTTTCTTTCGCTGAAAGAGAATTCCCTCAAAGGAAGCTCTGCAAGCATTCTTATATCCTAACATTGGTCTGCCCTCTGGTCTCTTTTCGACTCTAAGTTTACCGTACAATATTTGTTTGGGAATTACGATTGTTGGCCATTCTTCTTACATGACCCAGCCACCTTAGTCTCCGACTCCTTATTGTTGCTATGATAGTTGGGAGTTTAGCACGTTGTAAGACATTAGAGTTGGTTACTTTGTCCTGCCATTTGATGTTCATAATCTTTCGAAGGCAACGCACATGAAAACTGTTTAACCTTTTCTCCTGCCCTGCATAGGTAGTCCAATTGTATGATCCGTAAAGATGTGTACAAAGCACACAACTTTGGTTAATTTGAATCTTTGTCCTGAGTGTTAGTTTGATGTTGGCCAATGCTCTATCTTTACGTTTGCCAAATATCTTCTTCAAGGGAGACGGTGGTTGTGACCATAGAACCAAGACAGACGAACTTCCACACATTTTCAGGGTGTGTGTTATTTAATTATATAACTATGGTAATGGATACACACTTTTGAAGCACCACAGTTTTCTGGATATTCATTGGCAGTGAGAATAAATCACATGATTCTACTAGGTTGTCAATCATTAACTGCAGCACGGATTCATCGTAAGCAACCAGTACTGCATCACCAGCAAATAGAAGCTCCTTGATTAGGGTCTCAGTGGCTTTGAATTTTGACTTCAGACGTCCTAGATTAAATAAGGAACCGTCAGGTCTTTTACGGATGTAGATGTCTCCAGAGACGGGGATACAATAATTTCTCTGACTTGTCCGCAACAACGAAGCATGCGCAAAGTAACTGGTGAATCATCAATTTATTCAACTCTTTCCGCACGCTTCGACGCACCATGTGCCATGCCGATTTCAGTCATGTACGTTTCGCCGCACAGTGCGTCACTCTCAATTTGATTAGTGTAAACTGTCATCAAACCATATTCTTTTTACATGTCTTGTATCATCTTGGTATTGGTGAAATATAATTCCATGTTTAATTATCTAAAAATGCATACATAATATGTTAAGTGTTAGATAAAAAATAAAGATATCGATTCATATTTTTTAAAAAAACATGAGCAATTTTGTCTCTGAAATCTCCCCCGCTAAATTGATAAAAAGCTTCCGTACTGCAAGAGTTAATGTCTGGTTGAATAATGTCACACATATTTTTTGTTGATCAACTTATCACAAACAATATGTTGATGCAACTAATTTTCCAAACAGTTAGCATGTGGTCTACAACACTTTGTTGAACATATCAAGAGGGTTCATCTTCAACGATGAGCTATTGCTATGCGTTTAAAGTGGGACAAGATAATGCAGGAGTGGAACATGTGACGGGGAGAGAAGGCTGTGATAATACTAGTCAGAATGGAGAAAGATTAATAGAATTATGTTTAATAGAAAATTTTGTTATAGGTGGGACATTATTTCCACACAAAAATATTCACAAAACAACATGGATATCTCCTGATGATAGAACCTCCAATCAAATTGACCACCTATGTATTAAACAACAATTCAGATCATCATTAATAGATGTAAGAGCTTACAGAGGTGCTGATGTTAATAGTGACCACAACCTGTGCATTGGGAAAATAAGATTAAAATTTAGAAACCAACAGAAGAGGTCAATTACACATAAAATTGATAGTCATAAACTGAAAGATGAAGCCATAAAGGAAAAGTTTAACATAGAGCTAAGTAATTGTTATACAGCACTCGGTGAAATAGACTTGGATATCAATGAGATGTGGGACTCACAGAGCAAAATACTAATGACAGCAGCAGAAGCAAGTGCTGGACTGAAGAAAATGGAAAAACGAGCTTGGATCTCAGACACCACGTGGAAATACACCAAAGAAAGAAGAGAAGCGAAGAGAGCCATGACTAATGTAAAGACAGATCTTGGAAAGGTTCTGGCAAAAGCAACATACAAAGAATTAGACAACAAAGTGAAAAGTTCAGCAAGAAGAGATACAAGAGCTTATATAGACAATTTGGCAGAGAAAGCAGAGACAGCTGCAATTACAGGAGACAGCAGAACTCTTTATACTGTGCAAAAGATGCTGACAAACACCTATACATCCAGTGGAACACCAATTCTAGACAAATCTGGATCAATGCTAACAACAAGCGCAGACATAAAAGCCCGTTGGGCGGAACACTTCAAAGAAATTCTTAATCGTCCAATACCCCACAGTTTAATAGATTTTGAAACTGAAACACCAGCAGCAGAATTAAATGTAAATTTAGATGACTTCACCTTGAGTGAAAAAGAAACCACCTTAAAGCTTATGACCAATAACAAGGCTGCTGGAGAGGATAAGTTAACAGCTGAGATCCTCAAGGCAATTGATAGCCATAATCTAATACATCTCCAAAAAAATGTTCAACATCATTTGGAAAACAGAGAAGACGCCTCATAAATGGAAAAAAGGAATCATTGTTAAGATCCCCAAAAAGGGCAATCTTAGAGATTGTAACAACTGGAGAGGCGTGACACTTTTGTCAGTTGCCTCAAAGTTATTCTGCAAAATCATCCTAAATAGAATACAGGATTCAATAGATACAGTAATGCGTGAAGAACAGGCTGGGTTTAGAAAAGGGAGAAGCTGTATTGACCACATTTTTCACTCTACGACTTATATTGGAGGAACACATTGAAAAGCAAAAACCTTTTGTACTTAACTTCATCGACTTCAAAAAAGCATTTGATAGTATTCATAGAGATTCTTTGTGGAAAATTCTGAAGCAATATGGTTTACCATCAAAAATCATAAATATTATCAAAGACATGTATGATGGTTACACATGTGCAGTTCGAACAGAGGAAGGACTGAGCGAATGTTTCCCAATAGAAACTGGGGTTAAACAAGGATGTATTTTATCGCCCTTGTTATTTGGAATTGTTATGGACTTCATAATGAAGAAATGCTGCACTGGTAATAAAGGCATCGAATGGATACAAGGAGACCATTTGGAGGACCTCGACTTTGCTGATGACATAGTTCTCATCAGCAGTCAGATAAAAACGATGCAGGAAAACACAAATGAACTATCATCAATAGCCAGCAAAATTGGGCTTGAGATCAATCATGAAAAGACTAAAGTCATGACTAGTTTAATTCCAACAGGTGACAAAATATACATGGAAAACAAACCAGTAGAAGAGATCGATCACTTTATCTATCTTGGAAGTCACATTGATCGAGAAGGGGATACGAGCAAAGAAATTAAAATCAGAATAGCTAAAGCAGCAATGTCTTTCAGAAGCCTTGAAAAGTTGTGGAAATCAAAACTTATCAGCACAAACACAAAACTTAGGCTATTCAAATCAAATGTACTATCAACCCTTACGTATGCGTGTGAAAGCTGGAAAACAACAAGAGATATAGAAACAAAGTTGAACGCATTCGAAAATAAATGTCTAAGGAAAATACTTGGTATAGCATGGAACGAATTCAAAACAAATGAGGAAATTAGAGAAATCGCCAATCAACCACTAATATCTTCAGTAATAAAGAAAAGACGATGGTCATACGTTGGACATGTGATGAGAAGAGATAATAACCGAATAGCAAAGCAAGCCCTCATATGGGAAACAACAGGTAAAAGAAAAAGAGGAAGACCCAGGGAGACACTGAGAAGAACATTGATGAGAGAGGCAAGAGCAGCAGGAGTCGGCTCCCTCAATGAGATAGAACTGCTTGCACAGAACAGAGACAGATGGCGAGATTTGATAAAATATCTTTAAAAGAAAACTGCTAGAACAAAAAATCCATATAGGAGAAGGTGTATCTTGGTCTACGCCCTATGGGCCGGTTACGGCTCGAAAGGTCAATAGATAGATAGAGATATGCGTTTAAACATTTAGACGATCAAGACTTTGAGGTCTTCACCTATTATTTCTAAATCCGGCTTGTTTCTGTAGCCATATTTATTTAAAGCAGATAAGCTTGACGCTGTTCATTTCGTTTAAATGGAAACTAACGACATTTTTAAATATCAAAACACCGTATCTGCTATTTTAATAAATTGTTAAAATTGTGATATTAGAAGTTGTAGTTTTGTTGTAGAGAACCAGTTTGCTGGTCATTATTATAAAGGTTGTAGAGAACCAGTTTGCTGGTCATTATTATAAAGGTTGTAGAGAACAAGTTTGCTGGTCATTATTACAAAGGTTGTAGAGAACCAGTTTGCTGGTCATTATTACAAAGGTTGTAGAGAACAAGTTTGCTGGTCATTATTACAAAGGTTGTAGAGAACCAGTTTGCTGGTCATTATTACAAAGGTTGCAGAGAACCAGTTTGCTGGTCATTATTACAAAGGTTGTAGAGAACCAGTTTGCTGGTCATTATTACAAAGGTTGTTGAGAACCAGTTTGCTGGTCATTATTACAAAGGTTGTAGAGAACCAGTTTGCTGGTCATTATTACAAAGGTTGTAGAGAACCAGTTTGCTGGTCATTATTACAAAGGTTGTAGAGAACCAGTTTGCTGGTCATTATTACAAAGGTTGTAGAGAACCAGTTTGCTGGTCATTATTACAAAGGTTGTAGAGAACCAGTTTGCTGGTCATTATTACAAAGGTTGTAGAGAACCAGTTTGCTGGTCATTATTACAAAGGTTGTAGAGAACCAGTTTGCTGGTCATTATTACAAAGGTTGTAGAGAACCAGTTTGCTGGTCATTATTACAAAGGTTGTAGAGAACCAGTTTGCTGGTCATTATTAAAAAGGTTGTAGAGTACAAGTTTGCTGGTCATTATTACAAAGGTTGTAGAGAACAAGTTTGCTGGTCATTATTACAAAGGTTGTAGAGAACAAGTTTGCTGGTCATTATTACAAAGGTTGTAGAGAACCAGTTTGCTGGTCATTATTACAAAGGTTGTAGAGAACCAGTTTGCTGGTCATTATTACAAAGGTTGTAGAGAACCAGTTTGCTGGTCATTATTACAAAGGTTGTAGAGAACCAGTTTGCTGGTCATTATTACAAAGGTTGTAGAGAACCAGTTTGCTGGTCATTATTACAAAGGTTGTAGAGAACAAGTTTGCTGGTCATTATTACAAAGGTTGTAGAGAACAAGTTTGCTGGTCATTATTACAAAGGTTGTAGAGAACAATTTTTGCTGGTCATTATTACAAAGGTTGTAGAGAACCAGTTTGCTGGTCATTATTACAAAGGTTGTAGAGAACCAGTTTGCTGGTCATTATTACAAAGGTTGTAGAGAACAAGTTTGCTGTTCATTATTACAAAGGTTGTAGAGAACAAGTTTGCTGGTCATTATTACAAAGGTTGTAGAGAACAAGTTTGCTGGTCATTATTACAAAGGTTGTAGAGAACAAGTTTGCTGGTCATTATTACAAAGGTTGTAGAGAACCAGTTTGCTGGTCATTATTACAAAGGTTGTAGAGAACCAGTTTGCTGGTCATTATTACAAAGGTTGTAGAGAACAAGTTTGCTGGTCATTATTACAAAGGTTGTAGAGAACCAGTTTGCTAGTCATTATTACAAAGGTTGTAGAGAACAAGTTTGCTGGTCATTATTACAAAGGTTGTAGAGAACAAGTTTGCTGGTCATTATTACAAAGGTTGTAGAGAACCAGTTTGCTAGTCATTATTACAAAGGTTGTAGAGAACAAGTTTGCTGGTCATTATTACACAGGTTGTAGAGAAATGAAAGAGTTGGGATAGCTCACTGGTTAGTGGGCTCTAAGGATAAAAAATCGGGTTTGATCTCGATCAATGAATGGTCCATACCACAGCCAACTTCAGGATAAAAAGTAAAGTACCCCCGTCCCACCAAGTGGCGTATAAGGCAATATGTTGTTAGTGACCATAAATTTTACAGATCTTTGGCACATGATTTTTGGAGTAATGTGGTCGGTATTACGCCCGTGCAGCTTTATTTTCCCAGAAAAAAAATCCGGTACCCATTAAAAGCTCTGTGACCGGTAGTCGTCGGTTGGGATCGAACCCAACCTCTTGTCCTTTGGAGTCCAGTTCACTAACCACTGAGCTATCGCGGCTCAACTTCAGGATATTGTCCATAATATTCGCCACTGGTTTCTGAAAAAAGAGTTGGAGCTAACACCATGTTCCACAAACAATGTAAGGCGTGAAGGGAACATCTTATTTTAGCATTTTTTTAACTTTACTTTTACTTTACTTTTACTTTACTTTGGAGAAATTAAGGAGAAGGGGGTGTGGGAAGTGCAGGAAATTCGGGGGTGGGGTGTAGTAGACAGGTTGAGAAAAAGAGAATAAATAACTGAACAAAGGGAAAGGATGTGCTTGTCTAAATGTTTACTGTGAGAACTCAACTTATCAACGTGTTCATGTTGTCAGAGCTTGTGAGGTTTTCATAGATTGTAGGACAGATAGAGAGCTATAGAAAAACTGAGAGAATAACGGGGAAGGGAGATAACGGATAGAAAGATTAGACAAATGAAGAAATATAAAGTTAAATTAAACAGACAGGCCCCATACTGAAGACTTTCCACTGGTTTCCTTAACACGTGTCTGTAGTCTGAGAGCGCTAAACCCATCAATGCAGTGGATTCCTCAAAAATGATGGTTGTCATAAATGTTTCCTCCAGCCAGTTATAACAGTGCCCCTCCCCTCCCACTAATGTGGTCTTTGAGGCCAGCGCATGTGCTCTTTCATTGTCAACGAGACCCCGCCATCTTGAAGTATCACTAGTAATTTCATTGCTGAGGGAACCATGAGTAAATGACATTACTAACAAGGGAGACATTTCACGTCCAAAAAACACATTTATATTTGGATATTAATTTGTGCAGTTTCTACCAAGGGACACATTTCACGTCCAAAAAACACATTTATATTTGGATATTAATTTGTACAGTTTCTGACAAGGCTTCCTAACAATTGATTGTGATTACTTTAAGAGCGTCAGTAGCGTTGTGGTAGCACGCTGACTCGACGGTGTAGTGAACATGGGTTTTAATGCAACTTGACGCTTTCCAGTCGACCCAGCCGTAAAGGCAATGACTACCTGGTTCATCGGAGAAGTCGTAACACCATAAAAGTGTTGTACCTACGTTACCATCTCCCCAATCTAACTTCACAGACCTTGTACAGCAAAACATAATGTCAGTTCCATATCCTAAGACATTATATATGTATTGGTGCATTGTTTACCTTGCTAATTGTGAGATTTTGGATGACGTGAAATGTTTAAAGATGGACATTTTTTTAAAGTGAATAATTGATCTTCTTTCCTTATATTCAAATTACGTTCCCACATACGATAACAAGGCAAGACAATCACTGGTGGCTCTAGAAATGTGGTTTTACAGAAGAGTGTTAATACCATGGATTGCTCAGAAGAGAAATGAAAACGTTTTGAAAGAGGCCAAAGCAAAAAGAGAGAGCTCATTTCCAATTTTAGGGAGAAACAATCATCATTTTTTTGCCATGTAATGAGAAGGGAACTGCTGGAATATATATTATGAAAACTGCGAAAATTGAGGGACGAAGAGATAGAGGGAAGCTAAGAGAAAAGATACAGACAGCTTAAGAGAATGGTTTGGCAGAAGGTCAACAACAGAAATGATAAATAACTGTCGAGATCGAAAGTTGTGGAGTGACATAATCATCATGATCAGCAGGCATGATACTTGATGATGATGATATATGTAATGGGGCATTGCTTACTTTCCTATTTGTGAGTTTTTGGATGACGTGAAATGTTTATAATAATAGACACGTTTAATTCATGAATAATTGATCTTCCTCTTTCCTTATATTCAAATTACGTTCCTACATATCATAAATAGCCTTCTTCTAGAAATTAAAAATTGAATGTGGGATCTATGATAGAAAGTTAAAGGCAGTTATTGGAATTCAAATAACAATCAGAGCTCCTCGGAAGTCGTCATTATTCACAGTTTCTTCTTCTTCTACCCTTCAGCTCCGTGTGGAGCATAGGTCCTCAACAAACACTTTCCAAGTAGTTCTGCTTCTTGCCATTCTTTTAAGATCATTCAATCTCTTCCCCATCATCTTCATCTCCGCTTCTATCTGTCTTCTCCAAGAATTCGTTGGTCTTCCTCTTTGTCTTTTCCCTTGGGGATTCCAAAAAAGGGCCTGTTGTGTAATACTCTCAGTTGGCTTCCACAATGTGTGTCCTATCCAGCGCCGTAGTCTTCGCTGTATCTCTTTATCCACTGGTATTTGCCTGGTACATTTCCATAATTCTATGTTAGTGATTTTGTCCTGCCATTCCCATCCCTTTATTCTGCGCAAGCATCCATTAATGAAAGTCTGTATCTTCATGATTGTCACTTTCACAGTCTAGCTCGACTGATATCCTCCAGCACCGTCCTCGCCTCTTACCCCAACAATCCACGCTCCTGCGAACAAAACTGTTATCTCCCTTACCCACCACCCTCACAATCTGGCTGCACTCCGGATCATGAAACTGCACCTACCTATCCTCCAACTGATCTATTCACTTTCAACTATTTTCATTTTACCTTACTGACCACCAATGTTTTTTTTCCGGAGTGTGCAGCCATGCACATCTTTCACCGTAATCAATTATAATAAATATTCTTTTATATCTAGCAAGGAAATGCCAGTTTTCAAATGTTATTATCTCCCTTTCTTAATTTCCGCTTTTTCCTAAAATCTTTTTTCATAACCATGCTCTACTAGTTTTTGTCGTGGCCAATTGAGCAACTTATGTTTATAATCTGCGCAATTTCACGGTCAACTGAGCACGACAGTTACCACGTGCGTTTTCCTAGAACCAAAGAGTTATGAGACATCAATATTTTTAGATGGAGTACACTCTTACCTTGTTGGAGGCTGTTAAACATGGCTTCTCCGGAACTGGTGTCGAAGTTCAAAGCCGTGAATAACAGTTTGCAGAAGTTTGGCGTCACATGTGGGTGTATTTTGTCGTCATTTTCTTCTCGTAGGAGGATATCTGCTATGGCGGAGTACAGTTCTGCATCGTTGTATCCCGGTGTGCCAAGAACACCTGATGATACAGTAACAACACACTTGTATCAGTGTGGTTTCATTTCCTTTGTGTAACAAACAATAATACAGGATACATAAAATAAACAGAAAATTGTATTAAACAGCTAAACCTATAGAAAGGTGAGGCAAAAATAAGGCATTTTGGAAAATGCCTTCATCAGGTACAAACCAACAAATAATATTATTACAAAAACAAACACGAAAGGCAGGCAAGTACAAGTCTCAAAATGACGGAAGAGGAATTGTCGCCAGGACCGATGCGCTTGCTGGTCATATTATAAATAGTAAATGGCCAGGTAGGCTCTCAACAGCCAGAAAAGAGCCAAACATAGTAAAAAAGGAGATTGGGTCGCACGTAGATGGATAAAACGACAGGTCCCATATTTAGGAGGCTAAGGAGAAAAGAATGATGGCAAAATCGAAGAAGATTATTTGTGGAGGAAGAGACGATCCCAGTAACCTGGAAGTCCTTAGAAGTATCATGGTTCTGAGATTTTAAATTGGAGGAGCCCGGAGTGTCGGAATCGCATTTGACGTTGTACAGGCGTCCATGGACCCTACACCCTAAACGTGCACCTGTGTGGTCAATATCCGTCTTATGGCGACAGCATTTGTAGATGATAGCGTATATAAGATAACGGGACACGCACACAAAGCCTTCCTGGATATTAAAGGGACAATTCGGGAAGAGAGCTTGGCGAGTCCGTAGAATGAATGAAAGGGCATGTACTGAAGGTTCTTCTGCAACGGGCTGAGCCCCTCAGGATCGTGGCCTATTAAAGGCTGTTCAGTAACACGTACAGAAATAAGATGTTACTGTCTGTAAACATGCATTCAACATCAACAACTTAATAGCGATGTTCCTGCACTGCACCAGGCCGTTCTGCTTTTCTATTTAATTTATTGAGTTATTCTCTAGTCATCATCATTGCACTCCAAACATGTCCATAGGTGCTAAGATCTCCTCCTCAGCAAGTCCCGTAGTGTCCAGCGACTGACGACTCCAGTTCTGTGTAGGTTGATAAGTCTTCTTACATCCCCACTAAGTTTCTCGTTTATGGCTGTGCCCATCTTAACTCCCATCTCCTTTATCCAAAAGAGTCCCTTGGACTCATGGTTGCCGAAGTCTTGTGCCCTTCCCACATCTCGGAGGGCATTGACTATGTCCACCCGATCCATTGGTTGACCGTCCTCAACGATAGAGTAGCTAGCCAACTTGTCTCCTCTTTCTTTCCCCGTACTCCCGCATGTCCTAGGGCGGAGACAATCGCGATCTTACGTATTTTTGATTTCTGCAATGACTCTACCCATTGTAATGCGCAATTCGGAAGCCCGAAAACCGTTGTCGTGTTGAGCGATGCGCTTATTGCACAACAAACATTAAACTCAAATCCTACAACTTCTATTTCTTGTTTAAAAGAGGAAAAAAAAAATAAACGGCATAAAACCAACCTTGAACTACGTAGATACAAAAATATAGTTATTTGAATGTGTGTGTTGTAAAAAATGTGTTTTAATTCCACAGAAAATAGAACTAACCAGACAAAACAGAATAAACAGAAGGGAAGGACTGACTTCGTTCAAGGAACTGTTTGACGTTGGGAAGTTGAAACTGACAGAAGTGCGAGAGCAGTGATAACTTAACTGTGTATTTCCTTCGGTACCCGACACAAGTGAAGAAATTTATCATAATTTAATGGATCATAAAACTGTGATCGCATTGCATTTTCTATTATTACCGATACCAAACAATCTAAAAACTGTCATCTGCTTTAATTTACTTGTTTTTTTTTTAATTGTTTGCTTTAGAATTCTAAGAATACATTAATGCTGGCATATTATATTATTTTTTTTTAATTGGAAGATTATTTTTTTTTAAATACAGTTTACATTGCTACAAAGGACAAGGGGTAGGGTTCGATCCCAACCGACGGCTTCCGGGTTCACCCAGCCTTAAATGGGTACCGGATTTTTTTTCTGGGAAAGTAAAGCAGCACGGGCGTAATACCGACCACATTACCCCAAAAATCATGTGCTGAAGGTCTGTAAAATATAAGGTCACTAACACCATATTTCCCTATACGCCACTAGGCGTGACAGGGGTACTTTACTACTTTACAGTTTACATTGGCCCGTTCTTTTTTAAATTTTGGAATCTCGTTGTAAAATACGTCATTTCCTGTTTCAACGTAGATTATTTGATCACAGAGTCAATCTTCTTTCCTTTCTTTGTTTCTTTATTTTCAATTTCTTTTGTTTTCTTTGCTTCTCCTAAAGTTTAATTATATCTCCTTTCTTCCTTCCTCGATTTTTTCCTTGCTTGTTTCCTTTCTTACTTGCTTGCTTCATTCCGTCCTTCTTTTTATTTTCAGCAGATATATATATATATATATATTATATATATATATATATTCTACACATGTGTTGTTACATAACTAAAGTAAATTTGGACCTTAGAACGTAGAATGTATAAGAACCAAAAACTGTCATTGACTGAAAGCTATTTGTTGAGGTTCGATTTACGGAGTCAGAACTGATCAACCTTTTTCTTCACCTTCCTGCGATCTCCCTGTAATCAGATTAATAACGGTTTACTATTAGTTCGACCAAGCGAGCGGGAATAGACAGTAGAAAGTAAACCCGGTGCAAAAAAAATGCTTTGTTGAAGTCGAATACATTGGGTCAACAAAATTGTAGTCAAAATTTCGCTGTAAATCTCAACACAACGAGACTTTCGCTTTCAAGGAAAGGGAAGAGGGTAAGAAAACATTAATAAGATTGTAAAAAAAGATATCATTTTACGATGTGAGAACTGCCTTCACAAATCCATCATTATAAATGTCAATCACTAAAGTAAAGTGAAGGTTCCCTCCATGCCTTGCTAGGCGTATGGGAATATGGTATTGGTGACAATATTTTTTATGACCACGGCACATTTTTGGGTGATGTGGTCGGGTTATCACGCCAGGCCGTCTTTACTTCCCAGAAAAATCTTTGTACCCATTTTTAGAGGCTGGGTTAACCCCGGAGCCTTGTTGGTCCGAAAAAAATCCGCCACTGCTGGGATCGAACCCGGACCTTTCTGGTCAAGAAGCGAACACACTAACCACTCAGCCAACGAACACACTAACCACTCAGCCACCGAACACACTAACCACTCAGCCACCGAACACACTAACCACTCAGCCACCGAACACACTAACCACTCAGTCACCGAACACACTAACCACTCTGCCACCGAGGCTCCACTAAAGGAGAACTAAGATGCCATGCTTAATTCATCTTATTAGAAGTATACAAAGTGGAAGCTGTGATAGAGCAGTGAATAGTGAACTGAGGAAAAGAGTGTGGTTGATAAATAGTTCATAGGTCCAACCAGACTCAACTGATATCTGATTCTTGTAGGAAAGAAAGACGACACTGATATAACAGTGACCAGGATAGCAACCAAAAAAAAAAAAATATATATATATATATATTTTGCTGGATGTAAACGAAAATTGTTGTTTGAAATACTTTATTAAGTCTACATGGGGGAAAATGTAGTTTAAACTATTATTTTTAATGCCAATTGCGATTTAATAAGAGCCATGCGGAGTGACAGGGCTCTTTCTTTTTAGTTCCTGTCTGCAAACGGAACATGGCCAATCAATTGAATACACAAAGGATAGAAAATAGAAAGAACGGATACATAATTCTGGAACTCAATAACACAATTTGCACCAGAGGCAATGGGCTGACAACGGCGACCACCTCACAGGTAAAATGGATGAAATCAAAGATGTTGGTGTAATAGTATATCGACCAGGAGAGAATGGATTACTGAATGGGAGATACCCAATCTAAGTAACAGAATTATAACACAGACACATAAGAACAGTAGCCAGTTTTGGGAAAGGACAATTTTAGCTGTTAATGGAAAGATGGGGGAACTGAATTAAACTTGACATGACTGTCACATGTCCAGAAATTAGGTTGATAAACAAACTCGGGGGCAGATTACGTTTATGAGAGAGATGTCACTCTTGGGGTTCATGTTAGCATTATTTTTAAATCTCAGAGGTTAACAAAATGTCAATATGGAGCCTTGTTTTGCACAATTTGACACAAAAGTAAACTATAGAGTTGTTCGTATTCTACCATTCGCTGAGAGATCACTAGACAGCGACTAAGCCAATAAATTATGCAAATTAGACAGATGTATTGGCCTCATGCATTAGTAGAATTAGACTGGAAGTCGCATGGAAAATGTTTAGGAGAGAGATGTTTATGAAAACCTTTGCTGATCAATACACTAGCATCAGAATGTTTCAAGCTGTAAAGTCCATCCATATTGATTAATAATTATTGTGACTTCACCATTATAGAAACGTTGAGAGTCTAGTAGAGCTCTGTGAAGTGTCTAATCTGTTTTCACATAAAGATAAACAAACAAAACTACATGGGACACTTCTGCAACACGTTATTAAGAAAATGAATGTATAATGTCTCCTGTTTGACCACTAAATCACACGCGAGTCCAAGATGTTGGAACATAAAGATGAGCAGATATCAACAACGTCCGCAATCTCTGCAATCAAATTTGAAAATGTACATAGACCTGCAAAATATAATAAAATATACTTTCGCTGTTTACAATCGGGTGATCTTCGAATCAAGGTTGAAAAGCGAAAACTAAAATGCACGGATATTGTACAAGATTTATATGCCTTCACAATACCTTTCTACAGGGTACAACGCTTTGCAACAGAAGACACGACAAACAAAGTAACATGTCGGAAGAAACATCAACAAAATACATAATTCGTGACGTGTCAACAAGTAGCACATTACCGTGATGGTTTGAATGAAATTAAATTCGGAAGTCTTCGTCAAGAACGCACCAAAGACCGCCAAAGTCACGAGACTAACGTTGGATTATGATGATCTTCAGACTGCCACGTGACAGGGAAGCACATCATCAATATGCAGCTTAATGATTAATGACGCACAACAGATAATCCGACATGGCTGAAAAAAAACGGTATTTAAAGAAGTTGGGATTTTCCCAAAGCATTTTGAAACATGCTTTAGCTAACGTTTGTCGCACAAAAAGAAAAGAAAATGTGGATAAATGAGAACACCTGGATGAAAATCCAGAGCAGTAAACAGGTCACATTGAACCGACAAGCAGCAAAAACTACATCTTTATATGATGCCAAGAAGTAACGTTACATTCTAATAGATAAAGAAGTGAGGACGAACGAAAACACAAACAGAATTGTAATAATAACTGAGCTTTAGAAGCTGAAATAGCAGAAAAAATATGTACATCCGAAAACATTACATCATATAATGAAACAGATGTGCAACCACCTACCGACAATGAGTAGTAAAGACAGTACTGACAGGACAGATTATTATTAACAAATGACTAACAAAACTGAAGCGTGGACAGATCATTTTAAAGAATCATAAAAAATACAGCAACTTGTTGAAGAAGAAATTCTGAATTCACACGTGAAGAGATTAAGCAGTCCAGCAAGACACTTAAGAACAAATAAGCCTGAGGTAATGAATTTTCAGAGGAAATGTTAAAAAAAAAACAGGTGACGCCATTCCAGGTTTTTGACTAACGTTTTTCGACAGTCTGGAAAAATGAACTTCCCCTACAACAATGGAAAGCTAGCGTCATAATAAAACTCCATTTAAAATAAAAAAGTTGAGGAGGGTGGGTGGGGCTCTACTTTTCTGATAGTAACAACTAGTGTGGAATTGTATTATCTGTGCCAGAAAAACTCGTTTACTGCATGTTTCTAGGACGCTTGAAGAAATCAAAACGATAAACTTAAAGAAAAACAAGCTGAATCAAACAACATGGGTTTTGTATCGACAACGTTTCTACACTTGAAACCATCTTCCAGAAATCAATCGAATCCCAACCACCACCTAGAACCATCTTCCATAAATCAATCGAATCCCAACCACCACTTAGAACCATCTTCCAGAAATCAATCGAATTCCAAACACCACTGAGAACCATCTTAGAGAAATCAATCGAATCCCAACCACCACCTAGAACCATCTTCCATAAATCAATCGAATCCCAAACACCACTTAGAACCATCTTCCATAAATCAATCGAATTCCAACCACCACTTAGAACCATCTTCCATAAATCAATCGAATTCCAACCACCACTTAGAACCATCTTCCAGAAATCAATCGAATCCCAAACACCATTTAGAACCATCTTCCAGAAATCAATCGAATCCCAAACACCACTTAGAACCATCTTCCAGAAATCAATCGAATCCCAAACACCACTTAGAACCATCTTCCAGAAATCAATCGAATCCCAACCACCATTTAGAACCATCTTCCAGAAATCAATCGAATCCCAAACACCTTTTAGAACCATCTTCCAGAAATCAATCGAATCCCAAACACCATTTAGAACCATCTTCCAGAAATCAATCGAATCCCAAACACCACTTAGAACCATCTTCCAGAAATCAATCGAATCCCAAACACCACTTAGAACCATCTTCCAGAAATCAATCGAATCCCAAACACCATTTAGAACCATCTTCCAGAAATCAATCGAAACCCAAACACCACTCATTATCAACTTTTGAAGGTTTAATAAAGTCGGCCTAGCTTGTTCTTTCTGACGTCCATCCGATGACTACTGAAGGAATGGATAGTCCTTCTCGTCATCCGCCATTGAAAGGACGTTAAATAGGCGTAGATTCGTCGTGTTGTGGTTTATTTGCACTTTCTGGTCAAAACACATCCGACTTAAACGCACCATTTTTTTATTACCGGGTTTACCTCCCTATTCGATCCCTACTTTTGTGACCAGATTAGACCGATTAGACTGTTACTGGAGGTACCGCGAAGAGGTGGTGAAGAGCCTAGATGGTTCTGGTTCACTGATCTTGGTGCAAGCCATAATTTATGAGTCACTTACAGCTTCAAGCTCTGCTGCTGTTAAGTCCCTTACGTCATAAAGTCGACCTACATTTTGAACAATCCTCAACATTTACGAGTTTCAGTCAAAATATGTGAACATTATAAAAGCTGTACACCCATATTCATTTTGTTCACAACAAAATGAGGCTGTTATCTTCACATGTTTCTCAATAGAAACCTAAACGCAACAAGTGTAATTCGTGACATGAACAAGTGTTATTTCACCAATGCTATTTTGAACAGCAACCGATTGCGAAGATGAAAAGTAACAAGGAAGCTGGAATCAAATGGACAAAAATAAAATTCTGAAAGCCCTCAATTTTGTCGATTATCTGGCTCTTCTTGAGTTAAATACACTCGGGCGCTCAAAGTTAAATAGATCGACGCCATCAATTTGCTCAAACATGTGGCATTTATCGCAAGATGTTTCCGCAAAATATAATGGATTTTATCAAGACAACCAACGGCACAAAACTGAAAAAAAGAAATTTTACAACCAAAAAAAAAGACAACCCTACCTTACCTATCCAGGGAGCAATATGTAATGGGAAAGATATGTCAACCAAAAGTATTAGCAGTATTGCGTTGTCATCAAGTGTCCTAACATATTTACACTAATTGGCCATTCCACCAACCAATCAACCAACAAACCAACTAATCAACCAACAAACCAACCATTCAACCATCTAACCAATCAACCAACCAACCTACCAATCAACCATCCAAACCACGAACCAACCAACCAATCAACACACCAATCAACCATCCAACCAACCAATCAACCATCCAACCAACACACCAACCAACCAATCATCACACCAATCAACCATCCAACCAACCCACCAACCAACCAATCAACACACCAATCAACCATCCAACCAACCAATCCACCAACCAACCAATCAACCATCCAACCAACCTACCAACCTACCAACCAACCAACCAATCAACATACCAATCAACCAACCCACCAACCAACTAACCAAACAAATAACCAACCAATCAAACAACCAACCATCTAGCTAACTATCTAACTAATTAACGAATTACCTAATTAACCGATCAATTAATTAACTAATCAAGTAGCTAGCTAACTAATTAACAAACCCCGGATACCAACCTAATGAAATGCAGTGTCTAGTCTGACCAAAGAGGGACAATAAAATGTTGGTTCTGTATTGAAATAAATCATGTTCGAAAGACATCGAGGCTGATGCACTGAGAAGAGCAAGATGTAAGTAGCTACCCGGTTAGGAAAAAAATATAACAGATAATAACATTTGTACCACATACATAACATACATTTATATCCTACATAAAGCAGGCAGTAACGTACATACAATACTAATAACAGATAGTAACGTTTATAGCATACAAATAACTGACTGTAACATTTATAGCACATAAAGAATATATAGTAAAGTTTATAGCATACAAATATTTGGTTATTTGGTTATGGAAGGCCCCGGCAACACTGCAAACGAATTGAAATCCATAATTTCTCAACCGCCCGTGCCAGCGTAATCATCCGAATTAATATCTCATCTCTAAACCAAGAAAGGGAACTGTAGTCCTCATCGTAGCAGTCTCAGCACACGCCAAAAGACAAAAGGCGAAACCGCGCATAAAATGAACACAGCAACTGTTCCCTGTCATACGATATCGTCATTCATCGTAAACAATTGGAATATCGAAACATGATCAAAACGGATGAAACACACAGCTCACGGTGTGCACAGAGCACTTAACTCATAAGCTCCTGCAACAAGCCGGACTTGGAATATGAGGAAACTGCAACAAGGAACACTTTTCATGCATAGTCTTCAATTGCTCCCGCCGCCTATCCACAATATACCGGACGTTCACGTCCGTTTATAGCATACAAATAACAGGCAGTAACATATAAACCACACAAATAACACACAGTAACATGTATAGCATACAAGTAACAGACAATAACATTATACCATACAAATAACACACAGTAACATTTATTGAATACAAATAACATACATCAATATTTACAGTATTAAAATAAAAGGCAGAAACATATATACCATACACACAAAAAACAGGCAGTAACATGTATAGCATACAAATAACATATATACTATGTAAATAACAGACTGTTAAATTTAAACCATATAAATAACATACAATTAAAAAAAAATGTTTACCTTTTCTGTATCAAGCTTTTCATAGTAATAAACCATAACCCGACCAATAACCTGGGAGATGCCATATCTCAGTGGTTAATGAACTGGACTATAAAGGACAAAAGGTCGGGTTCGATCCTGATCGGCGGGTTCCAGGTTTACCTAGCCGTAAATGGGTACCGGATTTTTTTTTTCTGGAAAATGAAAGCGGCACGTGCGTAATACCGACCACATTTCCCCAAAAATCATGTTCCGAAGTTCTGTAAAAATTATTGTCACTAACTGCATATTCCCTACACGCCACTTGGCGTGACAGGGCTCTCTAATTTACTTTTTACAATCCATAACCACACTCAAAACCATTCCTTAAGCATAAACACAGCTCGAAGTCAGAACCACAATGTTAACCATAATTTTAAAGAAACCATAACTACATACCATACGTTGAACCATAAGACGAATCGTATGTGGGAAGGGCACATGACCTTAACAACCATAATTTCACGTCACTTCTTTCGGATGAAAGAGATGGGAATAAAGATGTGCACAGCCAGAAACGAGAAACTTAGTGGGCGTGTGAGAAGACTTATCAACCAACACAGAACTGGAGTCGTCAGTCGTTGGACACTGCTAGAATTGCTGAAGCACCTATGATCATGTTCGGAGTTCGGAGTGCAATGATGATGATGACCCGTAGATAAATAACTCAATAATAAACCGTATTAATAACCACAATTCTACGACCATAACTAATCACAACCCAAACATATAATTTTTCCTCTCAAACCTTTTTTCTAGCCTTCATAAGTGGCACTCACCCCGGATAGGAAAGTCCCCCCCCCCCCTCTTCTCTCCCCCCCCGGGGGTAATGGTAATTGGTAATATGTGTCTCAAAGACAGTAAAGTGGTATTCAGCAAATATAAAATAAAAAAGCAACATAACATGTCCATATTTTCGAAGTGATGGTAATATTTATTTACCTCTAACAACGTATTTCTCGGAGCCTCCTTTCCAAAGATCAAATAACTGCTTGAGGTAATCAAACCAATTCCTATACCTGAGTGAAGCTCACACATTTGAAGAGAAAAATAAAGTGCACGTGTCCTCACTTTAAGCAAATGTTCTCTTATTGCCTATGGATCCAAGAAATCAAATGAACTGCAACACAAGCCTAGCCCCCTAGAACAGATTGTTATGATACTTTGGGAAATTTGAAAGCAACAAACCGTACGTTTTATGTTGTTTTGAATCTGTTTAAAAGGGTCGTGAAAATGAAGTCATTGCACGGTTTGATTTAATGGTGATATATATGAAAGAACGACTGCGGAATAATTTGTTAAAGAATGCAAGACGTTAGGAATACTCGTAGAAGAGAATATTTATATAGATAGTTTAAATTCCTGGACTTGTGTATTAATTTTTTTCTTCACTTTCTGTCTATTATTCTTTCTTGACTCTCTTCTTTATTTCCTGCTATCCCTAATTTTTTCCTTCCTTTCCTATCCTGCAAAGCCGAAAGTAGTCAATACAACAGCCAACTTTTTTTCTCTTCGACTCTTTCAATTTAAGTTGCTTACTTGGCAATGTACCGTAGTGCCTAGTCTCTCGTGGAAAGACGATGTGTCTAGAAGCATGGGTTCTATCCTGCCTCGGGCTGCCTATTGTTCTTTGAATTTTTCTGTTGATTATTTGTGTATGTTTGTCCGAGTGCTGTAAACATTCTTCTTCCCCAGAATTGTTTTGACGAAGTCACGGCTCGCTTCGATCTATTTCTACAATCTCTTTTATCGTGTCCCACATTCTCTTCACCACTTCTCGATTCCTTGTAACATAATAAGTGCAAGGTCCGGCGGTAGAGGACTATATACCTTTAAGTATAAGAAGCGTTACCGTATTTTTTCTTCATGTCTTTCTTTCTTTCTTGTTTCTCTCTTTCTTTCTTTCTTTCCTTCTTTCTTTCTATTCTTTTTTCTTCCTTTCTTTCTTAGAGCCAAACATAGTGAAAAATTAGAAATTGTCACATGAAGACGGATGAAAGGAGGGAATGGAAGAGAAATCCAGTGATTGAAGAAAAGAATGAAACGAGTTTATCCCTATCGGATGGAGAGTGCCAAAACGGACTATGAGTCGGTTCTCCAAAGCAAACCGACTATGGGTGTCACAGGAGAAAGAGACAATATCAGTAACCTGGAAGTTCTCTGAGCTAATTGCACGTTCCTTTGATTGTTTCTCTTTTTAAATGTAATATCATTCTTAAGTGCATCTGCGCGCTGTTTTGAATAAACGTTTTTGTTCACTCATATACCATTTTAAAAAATGTCTATCCATAATTTCAATGTTCGTCTGTCTATCCGTAATTTCATGCATTTGCTGTATGAACTGATGTTTTGAGGTAGAAAGCTTTTGATGTTTGTATTGTTTAATTCATAACATTTTATTTCTAATGAGTGATTGGCATAGTCAATAAAGATGTGTATCCAGTGAGTTATAAAATGTAATTAAAAAACTGTTTGAATAAACTTGTGTACGAGATCTAGAGGAAGTCTTGAGTTAGCAAATGAAGTGTTGAGCGCAAGTGTTTATTTGGATTTGCAGTTTCTAAGTGAACTAATCACGTATAATTAAGTATAATATGCACTGGAACAATATGACACGGTCACCGCCAAACCACCATCACTTAGAGTGTCCTTGCACCCAGATTATATATGGAGGGAAAAGGTAGACCTAGAAGTCGATGGAATGATGTAATATGAAAACTTCACGACAGGCACCATGTAAGAGACACACTACAGAGCACTGAATAGAATACTTCATCTTCCATCGACGCTGCAAGACAACAGAGACGGATGAAAGTGAAGTAAATAAAAAAAATACTATAATACGAGGACGATGGAATGAAAAGAAGATGAAAGGTAGAGGCACAGGTGAATGGTTTCTCGTTTTTGTTGTCTTGCTTTCTTTCGCTCCAGCTAATATTTCCAAAATCAACTTCAACGCAATGAGGTCTGCTCCATTTATGCTAAATCTCTTTCAGATGATGACGAATAAATCTATTCTTCTACTTCTTTTACCTTTTAGCTCCCGGTGGAGCATAGGTCTTCAACAAACACTTTCCAAGTCGTTCTGTTTTTTGCCATTCTTTTAAGATCATTCCGTGTCTTCCCCATCATCTTCATCTCTGCTTCTATCTGTCTTCTCCAAGAATTCCTTGGTCTTCCTCTTTGTCTTTTCCCCTGGGGATTCCAAAAAAGGGCCTGTTGTGTAATACTCTCAGTTGGCTTCAGTAGTGTGTGTCCTATCCATCGCCATCGTCTTCGCTGTATCTCTTTATCCACTGGTATTTGACCGGTACATTTCCATAATTCCACGTTAGTGACTTTGTCCTGCCATTTCCATCCCTTTATTCTGCGCAAGCATCCATTAATGAAAGTCTGTATCTTCGTGATTGTCAATTTTGTCATTCTCCATGTTTCACAGCCATATAATAGGACCGACTTAACATTTGAGTTGAAAATTTTTATTTTTGTATTTAGCCTAATTTCTTTGGATTTCTAATAAATCTATTCGCCATCATCTATATGTTGACAGTTCCAGCAACTGAAAGAAACTATCTCCCTACATCAAAACTATCCAGAATTTGTTAGGACCAGGTAAGAACTTTAAAAGCTAGGAATAGCCCGCGCCATGGAATATATAAAGAAACAACAGATAAAATGGTTTGGCCACGTGACACGGCAGAAAGATCAAAACACAACACAACGAACCCTCAATAAACGTTTCGAGAATACCAGACCCAAGGGTCGGCCACGAAAAAAAATGGATCGACGGAATACTAGAAGCACTAGGAAACATAGAGAGAGCAGCAGCAGAGGCGAACAGAAGAGTAAAAGACCGCAAAGTATATCTCCCCTCGACGCTGAAAGGCAAATGAGGAAGGAAAGATAAAGAAGACGTATGAACTTTAATCATTTGAAATAAAAAAAACACATATTATGAATCCACTCCCACGTAAAACATCAACAGTACAAAAACTGATAACACACATACGTCACATTTTTTAAAGTAAAGAAAAATAACAAAACTAAACGAAATTAAAACAAAACATGTTTACACTTTCCATAATGGAGATTTTCGAAGCTAGAACAAATATTGGCCAAGAAGTTTAAGACATGTACGTTTTGGCTTCAATTTCGTTGGAAGGAGGCAGCTTGTTGAACTCCTCCTGCCTGTTCCGTGTTTTTCTTCGTTCAATTTGGCGTAGCAAGTAAATACATAACAAATATTTATGCAGGCAGTTATATCATATATCAGGCGAGAAAAGGTGCCGTTGGATTTCTACTCTTGAATTATAACTTGGTACGTCAGGTAGAAATGGAGCCTTGAAGATAGTGTCTGATAAGTTTGATATGTGAGGGATGAGAGTAGGGGCAGCGGTAAGGGTTTGTACTTCAGTGAGGTTATAGTGGGCATGTGCATGAGAGAAAGAGAGAGAGAGAGAGAGAGAGAGAGGGGGGAGGGGGGCGGGAAGAGAAAGGGAAGGAGAGAGGGACAGAGAGAGAGGGAAAGAGAAAGAAAAGTGATATATCTAATAAAGGTGATGTTGACATAGCGGTTGGGTGGGAGAACATGAGGGATCATTCCTTGACATGGATCATTAGGGACTGGGAGGGGGAACCTGAGGGATCATTCCTTGACATAGATTATTAGAGACTGGGTGAGGGAACCTGAGGGATTATTCCTTAAAACAGATTATAAGGGGCTGGGTAGGGGAACCTGAGGGATCATTCCTTAACATGGATTATTAAGGACTGGGTGGGGGAACCTGAGGGATCATTCCTTGACATAGATTATTAGGGACTTGGTGGGGGAACCTGAGGGATCATTCCTTGACATAGATTATTAGGGATTGGATGGGGGAATCTGAGCGATCATTCCTTGACATAGATTATTAGGGACTGGGTGGGGGAACCTGAGGGATCACTCCTTGACATAGATTATTAGGGACTGGATGGGGGAACCTGAGGGATCATTCATGGACATAGATTATTAGGGACTGCGTGGAGGAGCTTGAGGGATCATTCCTTGACATAGATTATTATGGACTGGGTGGGGGAACCTGAGGGATCATTCCTTGACATAGATTATTAGGGACTGGGTGGGGGAACCTGAGGGATCATTCGTTGACATAGATTATTAGGGACTGGATGGGGGAACCTGAGGGATCATTCGTTGACATAGATTATTAGGGACTGGATGGGGGAACCTGAGGGATCATTCCTTGGCATATATTATTAGGGACTGGATGGGGGAACCTGAGGGATCATTCCTTGGCATATATTATTAGGGACTGGATGGGGTAACCTGAGGGATCATTCCTTGGCATATATTATTAGGGACTGGATGGGGGAACCTGAGGGATCATTCCTTGACATAGATTATTGGGGACTGGGTGGGGGAACTTGAGGGATCATTCCCTGACATGGATCATTAGGGATTAGATGGGCGAGCCAAAGGGATCATTCCTTGGTAGATCATTAGGAACTGAGCTCAAGTCTGAGGGAGGAAATTAAGTGTCTATGAAATTTTTTATAATCAAGATGTTTAAACTATGAAATAAAATATGACAGCTGGAAAAGTGGGTAGCTGAACTGTTGTCAGGAAAGGAAAGACTTCCGGTGACAGAACACGAAGCAACATTTCGTGGTTTTCTTATATGGAACTGAACACCCATAAGTAAAATATTGCAGGATGTAGCTTTTTCATCAGAATCAATCAATAGTTGATGCATTCTTTATTGAATCCTACTTCTTATATAAGATAGGGAAGATGCAGTGGCATTATTCACTCTATCATTAAGGAAACTAGTTACGGCAGAACCTTTTTTGCACTGTCCCTATCATGGAAACATCCAGTATTTGTTAATACGGTGCTTATGTCACTCATTGATTTACACATAGAAGGAAAGTTTTTGTCTCCAATCAACATGGTTTCAAGGTTACCAATCTTCAGCAGATATCATTTACTAGGGAAAGTAAACGGCTTGAAGTGGTGCTGTCGATATCACTAATGAAAGTACCGATGGTTACTGAAAAAAAAAAAAACTCTAATACCTTTTAGTCCCGTACACCAGAAATTCTTTTGTTTATTAAAATATTACCTTGTTTTATGCCATGCAAAATATCGTCTTGATATCATGCAACATAAAAATAAACAGGACAAATCCGAAACAAGTGCAAGGCGTCAAATTATGGACACAGTAATCACATCAGATGAAAGATGCACCACAGAAATAAAAAGCAGAATAGATCAGGCCAAAATAGCACTTCAGAAAATAAAATATGTTTTATGTAACAAATTTATGTCCATAGAAATGATAAAGAGAGTTCATCAATGCTATATAGAGCCAATTCTGACCTATGGAAGCGGATCATGGACAGTAAACAAACAAATGAAAAGACGATTAGAGAACACAGAGATGGGATTTCTCAGAAGAATGTTGAAAGTTCCATCGACAACTAAAAAGACCAACGAGGAAATTCTCTAAGAGGCCAACACAAAAAGGGAACTCCTAAAAAACATCAGAAAGAACCAATCAACATTTTTCGGGCACTTCATGAGAGGAGGAAAGTTGGAATACTTGGTTTCAACTGGCAAAATAGAGGGACAAAAATGTCGTGGACGACAAAGAGAGAAAATACTAGATAGCTTGGTATCATCCCATGTAAAACAGTCATCAACAGAATTGATACGATGCACTGTTGATCGAAGTTTGTGAAAGGACATGATCGCCTACGCCAATCGGTAGGACATATGATGATGATATCATAAACATATTTATATATCTCTGTTACTGCATGTTTGCTTGCCTGCCTAACAGACAGAGGGTCGGTAAACAAACAGACTAACGAACGGCCTGGTGGATAGAGAGATAGCAGGAAAAGAGAAGTTAAGATAAAGGTAAGAAAGTCTATTCAATAAAGCCAACGACATTTAACTGAAATATCAGAGCTACAAATCAGGGTGCGATAATTTAATTTGGCGTTATCATACGAAGTTAACTAAAACCGCTTTAGCACATCTTAAAAATGGGAAAGTGTCAATTTTAGAATGCGGACTCACTTGTTCTTTAATCCGACTGATCTTTGTTTTCCTTTCTTTAACTCTAAATGTGAGGTTTTATTTTTCTAACAAAATATGTTTAGTTTCCTAAACTCAGAGTTGTATCTCATCCATAAAACATACAAGTTAATAAACGTATACGCACGTACAAAAAATGATTCCGAAGTGATTATAAGAATGTAGCTCGCTTAGACATGTAATTAACGAGTGAGTAAAAATAAAAGACAGAAATAAAAGGATAAGAATGGCAGAGAAACAACAATATTAAACATTATTAAATTTATGAACATAAAACAGATAACATGGCGGGGGGCTAAAACTGAGAAGAAGAAAGTGTCATATCTACATCAAATTTTAGTTTGATGCAAAACCATGTACACTAAAGAAGAAAACAGAAAAGATAATTGAAGAACTTGAAATGTGGATCTCATTTTTCTTCTGCTTTCCTTCCTCATTTGCCTTTAAGCGTCGAGGGGAGATATAATGTGCGGTCTTTTGCTTTTTTGTTCGCACCTGCTGCTATGTTTCCTTGTGTTTCCACTATTCTGTCAATCAATCTTTTTCGTGGTCGACCCTTAGGTCTGGTGTTCTCGCAACGTTTATTGAGGGTCCGCTGTGTTTTTTAAAAAATCTTTCTGCCTTCTCACGTGGCCAAACTATTTTATATGTTATTTATTTATATATTCTATGGCGGGAGCTATTCCTAGCTTTTTATCTCGGTTCTTCATTTCTGATCATGTCTCTCAAGCTGTTTCCTGTCATTCGTTTGACACATTTAATCTCAGTAGAGGTTATCTTTCTTATTGTTCTTGCATCTAGAATCCAGGACTGGAATTGGTAGCACAACTTTGGGATGAAGATTGTATTGTAGAGTGCTCCTTTTGTGTTTTGAGTTATTTCTTTGTTGGACAATAGTGGACTGTCCAGTGATTTGATAGGCTTTTTTGCATCTTGAGTCTATTTCTGCAATTGTTAATCATCATGTCACTAGACTTCCTAGATAGTGGGTTTATTGAAGAAATTTAAAAAATGTGGTCGAAGAGAAGAAAACAGATACGATTAATTTAAACAACTAAAGCGAAGAGAATGAACCGTTGAACACAATTCGAACCACGGTCGACCAATGCCGTTGGCAGAAATGGGTACCAGGGTATTACCCTGGGAAGGTGAGGAATGTTGCCTCGCATCTGAGTTTAGATGCTTGAGGCGACACTATACAGAAATCTCCGAACATTTCTGGATAGGCGGCCGAGCACATATGGGTGTAAACTCGCGTGCTAAGACGCCGGTTCAAGTCTCGTACTTTACCTTTACCTTTACAATTCGAGCAGAATAAATGACATTGTGTGAATGTTTAAAAAGGCACATGAACTTACTGAAAGTCATACTGGAAGAAATAATACAAGATAAACAATCCAGACACTCTAACGTTGCTGGTATGCTAAAGAGGTGTAAAGTGAAACTACCCAATTAGGCATGTTATGAGTCCTATCAGGAGGGTTAGGTATGAGGCTAACCAGGAGGGTTAGGTATGAGACTAACCAGGAGGGTTAGGTATGAGACTAACCAGGAGGGTTAGGTATGAGACTAACCAGGAGGGTTAGGTATGAGACTAACCAGGAGGGTTAGGTATGAGACTAACCAGGAGGGTTAGGTATGAGGCTAACCAGGAGGGTTAGGTATGAGACTAACCAGGAGGGTTAGGTATGAGACTAACCAGGAGGGTTAGGTATGAGGCTAACCAGGAGGGTTAGGTATGAGACTAACCAGGAGGGTTAGGTATGAGGCTAACCAGGAGGGTTAGGTATGAGGCTAACCAGGAGGGTTAGGTATGAGGCTGTAAAAAAAAGCAGTAAAAAATATCACAGACGTGGACAAATGAAATTAGGGTCCAGATATAATGCCGCCAGTCAGGAGGTAGAGAACTACACGATAGGCCTCTTGACTGGAATCCCTAGAACAGGGAACAAAGGTGAAGCCAAAATACACTTGGAGAAGTCAGATGGGAGGAGATATGAAGGAATAAAGGAATACATGTAATGAGTTGAAGAGAATGAGACCAAACAGGACGGCTTTTGAAAGTGTTTGCTGCAGATTCTTTTTCCACAGATAGTTGAAAGTTTGAGAAAGAGAGAAGAAGAAACGAGACAGAGGAGGGAAAGACCAAAGTGGACGGATAATAGCGAGAGATGGACAGATGAAATGGTAACAGTGTATGCTATCAAGGTTTGAGAACAAGAGAGAGATGACTATCTGTGAAAACAAACTTACCTATTTTTATCATCTCGGTGTTTGAATTTCTCTATATCTATGTATATCCCATATGTATGAGAGGGACACACACACACTCTCCTGCATATATATATATATATATATATATATATATATATATATATATATATATAAGTAAAAAAGTAAAGTACCCCCGTCACGCCAAGGGCGTATAGAGAAATATGGTGTTAGTGACCTTATATTTTACAGACCTTCAGCACATGAGTTTTGGGGTAATGTGGTCGGTATTACGCCCGTGCTGCTTTACTTTCCCAGAAAAAAATCCGGTACCCATTTAAGGCTGGGTAAACCGGAAGCCGTCGGTTGCGATCGAAACATACCCCTTGTCCTTTGTAGTCCAGTTCACTAACCACTGAGCTATCGCGGCTCCATATATATATATATATATATATATATATATATATATATATATATATATTCATGCACATACATACACAGAAAAACATAGTTTAGTGTGCGATAGTGTGTATGTATGTGCATGTGTATATATATATGTATATATGTATGTCAGTTTTTTTCCATCGCATCAAATCTCTTATTTTATTCCTGTTGTTTTTGACTGTCCTTCTTTTCCCTTTCTCTTCCCCCTCTTTACCCTCTCTTTTCCCTCTCTTTTATTTCTCAATATTACATTTACAACTAATCTTAAAACTTACTTGCGTTTATGATTGTGTTGAAGCTGTAGGCTACAGTTCTACCAGATAACAACAGAACTGCAACAACACAGATGAACAGGTAGCGCCAATCACCACTCGGCATCTCCACAGATTTGATTACAGCTTGCTATTTGACTCTGAAACAAAATGATAACAAAATCAAAAATGCATGATCTGCTTTGTGCTTATCATTCATGTCAGAGATATGATCGATCCCAGATAATATTTGCTTCTTGTCTCAGTAATAGACACTTCTAATAGCTATTAGAAATAAAATAGAAATTAAAGCAGAACAGAAAATTAAAGCCTTTGAAATGTGGATTTATAGAAGAATAGGTAGAAATGAATGGAAAGAAAAGAATACAAACCATGAAGTTTTAAAACAACTAAAAATGAAAAGAGAACTACTAAACACAATTATAACAAGACAAATGAAATTTTTGGGGCATGTTAAAAAACACAACAACCTACTAAAAGTAATTTTGGAAGGGGAAAATACAAGATAAAAGAGTCTGAGGCAAACCAAGAGTATCATGGACGAGTAACATAAAAAAAACAGACAAGTCAGCCTATGACAATCTGCACCATCAAAGCAAGAGACAGAGTGGAATGGCGTTCCATGGTAGCCAACCTGCGATGCGGAGATGGCACTCAATGATGACGAGCAACAGATTTTAAAATAGTATACGGGTTTGTTTGAAAAGAAACCAGCGAGACAGCGTTAAGTTTAAGTTATTTTGCCAACACACACACACATATATACCTATTCGTACACACAAGCACAATCTCAAATACACACACATATATACTTACTCGTACACACAAGCACTATCTCAAATACACATACATATTGTGTGATTCCCTTCACACACAAAAATACTCCTCAAAGTGAAACTTAAGCACTGGTAATTGAAACAATGACATTGTTCAGATATGCTCATATCATAGCCGGTATCATTTCATTGTCGTTTGTTTTGATTCTAAATGAAAGGGTCGATAAGTCTTATAAGGTGAACGTTGCAAGGAACGATGTAGAATGTAGAGCTTGAGAATTTCTGTGATAAAATGTGTTGTCATTATGACACGTTTTTATTAAAATGTCATTGTGACCTGTGTTTGAACTGCTGCCAGGATCATAATTCTATTTATTCATACTGTTTGTTATTAACTCTTTACTTCCGGGAAACAGAATTATCGTTCATTGTTTCTTTACTGGTTCGGGCTGGATATTCATAATTTGAAATAATCAGCAAATATTGTACTTACAGAGAGGAAGATCACTGGTTCTCTCACTTCCAAATTATGTCACATTGGACGGTAAAGTTTAATTCTTCACTGGGCACCATTTACATTTATTGCATTGAAAGAGGAATAATTGCTAAGGTGGGGGGGGGGGGGGGAAGGGTGGGATGAATGAATACTACAAGACTTAAATGAATAGATGAGGGAAAACGTGGCATTCGGTCAAGAAGTTAAAATAAAAGTTTGTCTTTTCATATACACAAATGCGAATACTGCTCCGGAGTAAAAGGGTTAATTATGATTGATATTGATAATCCAAAAAGGCAATTAGACCTCGTATGTTTCGAAAACAGATTTAGTTTCATTGATTATAGTTATTACTCCAACTTTTGCATTCCCTTAAAATTCATTAAATCGTACTTGTAAATACGCCATTCAACGCTTTCTAATCAATGTTTTAGTAGTCATTTTAAAAAAAAATTTAACATTAAAAATTATTATTTACTATTACAATTTTCTACCTTTTATAATAATGAAGTAAGAAAGATAGATTCACTCACTCACTAACGTTAGTCCTTTAGTCTCGATAATGCACATATAAAACATGCGGAACTGTGACAAATAACTTCAAACTAAGTGAAGTTATCGTGAGTTTTCATTCAATATTTTTCTTCTCGTTCGTCTCTATTTCTTGTCACGAATATTGCACAGAGTTTAAACATAACATACGTGTGCACATTTTCTCAAACATTTCTGCTTATTAAGCACTGTTGTCTTAGTGCCAAAATCTACATATTTTTTTCACTTTATTGATGACCATGTTTCTCTACATTATTGTTTGCAGTTGTCAATCATTATTTCATCGTTTTAACTATATGGGTTCATATCCAGAAACCAGGGAATAGACATAGGAAATTATTCCCTAGGGACCGGGGAATAGATAGATAATTACTCCATAGAGACCAGGTATCACTCCATAGGAACCTGGTTCTATCGTTGCCCCCCGACATACACCAGCAATGGTACTATGTGTCGTAAAGATAGTTGTTTTTTTTAACTATATGGGCAATCGAATCACTTAAACTGACAGCTAACTTCATAAAAGAGTGTCTGGAATCCTACTCTGATTGAGACTTGATCGCAGAGAGAGAGAGAGAGAGAGAGAGAGAGAGAGAGAGAGAGAGATGCTCATTAAGACGACCAGCCGTCATGTAGAAACGCATGCCGGGTTTATTTATGTAATAAGTTTGGCTTTGTTTTCAATATACTACAGTGCAGCGCTGAAGTTTGACTCCTCTACCTATTTGCTGTTCTGTGTTCACACTTTGCTTCCGCAGCATGTTAGGAGTTTCACATCTGACCCGTCCCAATTAGTTTGTGTATTCAAGACAATATCCAGCGAACACTTGCAGGTAAAGTAAACTAAAGGGGAATACATTGTGTATATAGGGGAGCCGCGGTAGTTGGCGTTAGGAGGTCGGGTTCGATCCTGATCGACGGCTTCCGTGTTCACCCAGCCTTAAATGGGTACCGGATTTTCTGGGAAAGTAAAGCGGCACGGGCGTAATATCGACCACATTACCCCAAAAATCGTGTGCCGAAATACAATGAAAATTATGGTCACTAACACCATATTCCCTGTACGCCCCTTGGCGTGACGGGGCTCTTTACTTTACTTTACATTCTGTATATAAATTCACACGTAGATAGTTCAGCGGTCCTTTCAGATAAGACAACTAAACTTAGTATAAACTAGGTAAGAAAAAAAGTCTAGTAATAGTTGCTAGATGGGATAACTCAATTTACAAATAATTGTTGTCTTAAATTAACATAAAGGAAAAAAAAAACCTAGGTAAGCAAGCCAAAGCAATTGCTTGGTGTAGACTGATGCATAGAACCGCATGACATAAAATACAGTACACTTTCAGTGCCGCTTAGCCTTATGTCTTTTGGCGTGTGCAGTAGATGCTATAATGGGGACTGCAGTTGCCATTCTTTGTTTGGATCCTTCAGTGAGATGAGTTTTAATTCGGATGATTTCACTGGCACGTGCGGTTGAGCAATTATGGATTTGAATTCGTTTGCAGTGATACCGGGACCTTCGACTAACCACAACAGTAATCATCATCATCAAATACCGGGCCTGCTGGCGTAGGTGATCATGTTTCTCCAAAACTTTCAATCTCGACAGTTACTGACCATTTCAGCTGTTGACCTTCTGCCAAGCCATTCTCTTAAGCTGTCTGTTATTTTTTTCTCTTTGCTTCCCTCTAACTCTTCGTCCCTCAATTTTCCCAGTTGTTATAATATATTACAGTTGTTCTCGTCTCATTACATGGCCAAAAAATGATGATTGTTTCTTCCTAATCAGTAATATATAGTAAATTACAGTAGCAAATGAGAAGAAAAAGGAGAAGCCTAGAAAGTCCTTATCAATTCCAATCATAGAGCTTAGCTCTACAGTTTCGCCCACGTTGATAAGAATAGATGGTGTTATTGTTACTTTTCTGCGTAGGTTTTGGTTTCACGAGATAACGACATCAGGAAATCTCCACATCCGCTCTGCTCATTCTAACAGCCAGCGCTGATCGTTCATGTACACACTGGGGCCGGCAATCAGTCTGAGTGCTATCCACAGCGAAGACCACACGCGCTGGCCGCAACCTCGGGGAAGTTAGGTGTGGTTGTGTAGATTTGTAATTACTTAAAAATTTAGCACCTACAGTTGGCCAATTTTAGCCCACTATTTGGGATTTTTACTGCCACGGGTTCTTTAACGCACATAGAATTCACTCGGGACCGTTTGTTTTTTACGCCGTTAATCTACTGCGATGGATATAGAAAATTACTGCATAGAGACCGGGGGATAGACTGATAATTACTCCATAGAGACCGGGGATTAGACAGAAAATTACTTCATAGAAACCAGGGAGTAGACATAGAAAATTACTCTATAGAGACCAGGGAATAGATAGACGATTACTCCATAGAAACCAGGGAATAGATATAGGAAATTATTCCCTAGAGACAGGGGAATAGACAGATAGGTACCCCATAGAGACCAGGGAATAGGAATAAAAAATTACTCTATAGAGACCAGGAAATAGACATACGTTTAGTCCACAGAAACGAGGGAATAGACATAGGAAATTATTCTCTAGGGACCGGGGAATAGATAGATAATTACTCCATAGAAACCGGGGATTAGATAGAAAATTACCCCATAGAAACCAGGGAATAGATATAGGAAATTATTCCCTAGAGACAGGGGAATAGACAGAAAAGTACCCCATAGAGACCAGGGAATATGAATAGAAAATTACTCTATAGAGATCAGGGAAGAGACAGACGATTAGTCCACAGAAACCAGGGAATAGGTATAGAAAACTACACCCTAGAGACCGCGGAATAGAGTGAAAATTCCTTGTTAGAAACGCATTAATAGCGTAGTACCAACACTTTGGCTTGATGATATAGCAAACAAAGGTTCGAACACAAGTTTGACATTTCGAAATCAAACCAGTTACAAAAATGTGTACCTGACCCACTTATAAAAAAAATAAGAAGAAAGTAATAACAGCGAAGAAGAATAGTAGCCCAAAGCAGACTTCTTCTGTGCTGAAGATTTACAAGCATATATTTGCTATTTAACTGATACATCGCCTGTGTAAACAAATAATAAATATTAAAAAAAAAAACGTGTATGCCATTATCTTCTTCTACTTTTTCTGTCCTCCCTCATTTGCTTTTCAGCGTCAAGGGGAGATATAATCAGCGGTCCTTTGCTCTTCTGTTCGCCTCTGCTGCTGATATGTTTCCTAGTCTTCTAATATTCCATTGATCCAATCGAATCTGGAATCGTGGTCTGCTCTTGGGTCTGGTGTTCTCACAACGTTTACTGAAGGCTCGTTGTGTTGTATTTTGATCTTTCTGCCTTGTCACGTGGCGAAACCATTTTATCTGCTGTTTCCTTATATATTCTATGGCGGGGGCTATTCCTAGCTTTTTACACAGTTCTTCATTTCTGATCTTATCTCTCAAGCTGTTTCATGTCATTCGTCTAACACATTTCATCTCACTAGAGGTTATTTTTCTTATTGTTCTTGCATCTATGGTCCAGGACTGGAATTGGTGGCAAAACCTTGGGGTGAAGATTGTATCGTACAGTGCTATTTTATCCTCTAGAGTTATTTCCTTGTTGGACAATAGTGGTGATAGCTGCCCAATGATTTGTCAAGCTTTGATGCATCTTGAGTCTAATATAATAATATAAATATCTCTGATATTTGTGAATTATCGTTTGTCACTAAACTTCCTGTGTATGTGAATTTCTCTACTTTTTTAGTTGTCTGCCGCCTATAGTAATGTTGATGTTCTGTTTATTTTTGGCAACATTCATGACTTCTGTTTTGTTGATGGTGATTTTCATTTTGTATTTTGTGCCTGTGCTGTTGAGTTTAAGTATGTCTTCCATTTTTTAAATGTATTAGTGCCAGATCGTCTGCAAATAAAGGCTTGTTCATCTCCTCTGTCTCTGGTGGGTTGGCTAACTTGCTTATATAGTCGATGTAGGCAATACACCTTGGGGAATTTGCGGGGGGGGGGGGGGGGTAGTACACACCCCTGTCTTACACTGATCTAATTTCGAAGTGGTTCGTGTAGCCTGCTGCTATTTTGACTGTGCAGCTGCTGTTGATGATAAAGACTTTTAATTAGGTTGGTTAGATGTTGGCTTACTTCGTATGTTGTTAGTATCTCACACAGCTGTTCTCTATTTACTCTGTCGAATGCTTTTTCCCGGTCAATGAAGGCTATGTACACATTTGGATTGTGTTATGTCGTTTTTTAAAAACTGTTTTAATGTGAATAGAGCGTCAGAGTATCCTATGTTTTTTAAAAACTGTTTTAATGTGAATAGAGCGTCAGAGTATCCTATGTTTTTTTTTTTCGGAACCCCATTTGAGAATCGCTTAATTGTTGTTCTGTTATTGGTCTCATCCTCATTTCCACGATTTTTGCGTTTAGCTTTCCTACATGGCTGAGAAGAAATATACCTCTATATTGAATACAGTCTTTTTTGCTACCTTTCTTTTTCCATATTGGTACGATGCTTGCCTGTTGCCAGTCTTCTGGGGCTTTTTGTTTGTGCCATGCAGCATTGAATATTCTGTGCAGCCATGTCACTCCTGCTGCTGCTATTATTTCTATTGGTATGTTATCAATCCCCGGTACTTTATTTCTTTGTGTATATTTGATTACTGCTTCTATTTTCTCCTTCATAATTTTGGGCTCAGTATTTGTGCGTTCTTGCGTGGTTTTTGTTATCTTATTGGTATATGTTGACATGTTTAATATCCATTATGGTTGTGCTTATATTTATTTTTAATCTGAGCTTTAATTAAATTTTCCATTACAGCATACATTTCATTCTTTTAAATTAATTGATAATTTTTTTGTTAATTGATAAAATATGAATAAACCTTCACAAATTGTTACATTAAACCTAATTTGTAGTTTAATTTATTTCAAAGATTAAAAAAATACATTTCAGTGGATTGTTGACTCTAAAAAATCAACACAGTTAAAATACCAAAATCACGAGATAATGAAAATTGTGTACAAATTGTCTCATGCTTCTATGTTACGTACTCTTTTCTCTTATATTTGTTTATAAGCGACATTTCATTTAAGAGCTGAAAACGAATACAAAAATACACACAAAAACAGAATCATAAAGAAGTGAGGTTAGAAGCCAACTGTTTTATGGAAAAAAACAACGTTAAAGGAATATTTGACATTTGTCTTTGTTTTAAAAAGTTGAAGATAAAATAACTATCACTCATTCAGCACTCGACAGGTTCTCGGGTAGCGTAAAACGTCCTAACCTTGTTGATGAAAAATGAAGTGATTTCTATATTGCTATTACAGGTAGATACATGGGCTTAACAGAGACCCCCAACACTGCTGTTGAAAGAGACAAACTATAGATCTAAATAAATATCAGCAAAAAATACAAGGGATTTGTGGAAATGAAATAACATTTGTTATATTTGTTTATCGGAGTGGATGAACACAACACAAGGATATGGCTCTGTTTGGAATTGGTAGATGGATCCATTTCGAACCCAAAATTATCCAATATAATACCGATAATGATTGATCGTTAACAAGTCGATATAACAACTTATATATATGTTACCTTGCAGTTTGATCATTTCTAGACAGTTTTATTATTATTATTTCTCCTCTCGTTGACTCATTTCTATAATATAACAACACAAATTCAGTGCTATTATTTATTTCCTTCAAACTGAGCCATCTTTTATATTGTCGCGTTTTTTGTTGTTGTTGTTGTTGTTTTTTCAATTTGTAACTGAATAATGTCAATCCTGACTTCCTCCATTCCTGTCACAATTGATGAAATTTGAAATCAGGTAATGACGAGTTTGATGACGTAATTCACATGCATGTAGCTGGTCGAGTACAGTTTCCAACCCCCTGATTAATAACTCAGAAACACACCTATGGAAATTTTCTTATTATTTCTTATAGTTTTCTTCTTTAAAAACAGTGTTACGGTTGCTTCGTTCTTTCTTTGTTGAGAGCGAATATAATTAGCCAAAGCATCTCCCATATAAGAATGAATAAGAACTTCTTCACATGAAGTGATGTAAAGGCAAAATGGTGCTTGTTCTAGTTAAAGTTTTTTTTTTATAATTGACATTTTAGTTTGTTTGCCTAATTACTATATCTAGAAAAAAAAACTGCATATTATTTTTCTGTTCTATGAGCAAGTTCACGTTGATCAGAAAAAGCTGTAGCTAAATTTATGAAGCAATTGTGGTTAAAATGAATTATTTCATATTTTCAAGTGTAGTATTTGTGGACTTTAGAATTTGCGGCGGAATGGCTCCACTGCAGGCGGAGCCTTCCTATATCTGCTAACCCTCCCTCCCTTCCAGCAACCAACAAAGTGTTCATCTTGATCGTCTATACTGTTATATTGAACATGTTGCGCTCTGTTAAATGACGCATTCATTCGTTCACACTGTTATATTGAACATGTTGCGCTCTGTTAAATGACGCGTTCATTCGTTCACACTGTTATATTGAACATGTTGCACTCTGTTAAATGACGCGTTCATTCGTTCACACTGTTATATTGAACATGTTGAGCTCTGTTAAATGACGCATTCATTCGTTCACACTGTTATATTGAACATGTTGCGCTCTGTTAAATGACGCGTTCATTCGTTCACACTGTTATATTGAACATGTTGCGCTCTGTTAAATGACGCGTTCATTCGTTCAGATTGTTACGTTGAACATGTTGCGCTCTGTTAAATGACGCATTCATTCGTTCACACTGTTATATTGAACATGTTGCGCTCTGTTAAATGACGCGTTCATTCGTTCACACTGTTATATTGAACATGTTGAGCTCTGTTAAATGACGCATTCATTCGTTCACATTGTTATATTGAACATGTTGCGCTCTGTTAAATGACGCATTCATTCGTTCACATTGTTATATTGAACATGTTGCGCTCTGTAAATGACGCGTTCATTCGTTCACACTGTTATATTGAATATGTTGCGCTCTGTTAAATAACGCGTTCATTCGTTCATACTGTTATATATTCATCCTCATGTGCCATCAACGGCTGGCGTAGGCGATTATGTCCTTCCACAATCTTCTATCTACAGTGCATCAGTTCTGTTGTTGACTGTTTTCCATGCCATGACACCAAGCTATCTATTATTTTATCTCTTTGTCGTCCGCGAACTCTCTTTCCTTTTATTTTGCCAGTTGTAACCAAATATTCCAACTTTCCTCTTCTCATGATGTGCCCGAAAAATGCTGATTGTTTCTTTCTGATGTTTTTAAGGAGCTCCCTTTTTGTGTTGGCCTCTTTGAGAATTTCCTCTATAAATGCCTAGAAATGTCTAGAAATGCTTTAGTTAAAACATCACATTGAGGCTAGGAGAAGTGGTTGCGCAATTCTTTTTTACCATCGGCCAATTTTGGTACGCACTTAAGACTGGGAGACCAACTAACCGTTGATCGTCATCGAAACTGATGTCGTGTTCTTCAGCGGACCTGTTCAGCTTCCACTGCACTGTGGCTTCCCTACTCTAAACAACAATTGTTAAATATTATAAGAGGCGGCATCATACCTTGATTTTTATGTTTCTTGATCCTTCCAGCTTCTTTAGACGGCACATTGGGCTCGTAGAGTCTCCCTCCATTTATGTCTCTATTCTGGACGAAATGTTCAATTGTAGAGAAAGACTGCCAATCTTGCCTCTTTTGTTTTAACTCTTTTCAGAGTTCTTGAGATCGTTCTGTTTTCCTTTTGACCTGACGTTTCCCATTTGACAGCTGCTTAGTAATTCTCTGGTCGTTTCTTCTAAATACATGTCCGACATATGTGGATCTTCTTTTCTTAATAGTAGACGAGTTACATGGCTACATTGCCATTTCTCTTATTTCAACATTAGTCTTGGATTCATTCCATTTAATGCAAAGTATCTTTCTTACGCATTTGTCTTCAAATGCGTTGTATTTCTTTCCCAACATTCCCTGACGTTTTCCTTACACGCGTAAGTGAGAGTAGATAATACGTTTAAGTTAACAATTCTAAGTTTTGTTTTTGTGCTAAGTATCTTTGGTCGCCAAATTTTTTGAGGTTTTTAACACTTAAAGCCACTTTTGCTATTCTAATTCTGATCTCTTTTCTAGTTTCTCCCTCTCGATCTATACTACTATAGTTCGTTCACAAATCCGTGCCACCATTAATTATCTTGGAAACTGTTTGATGATTTTATGTAATTCTTTTTCGTGAAATCTTATTTTTTCACCGACCTTGAGGTGATTTTTTTGTCCTACTGTCATGCATTTAGGAAAGAGTTATGTTTATTTGAGGTATATTTTATTTTTTAAGATTTACCAATACCCACATTTGTTGTAATCAACTCACCAATTAAAAAGGCAAATTTCACGTGCACACCACACAATCTTAGCACCGTTTTGCACTCTTAACTTGTAAGATCCACATCACTCCAATGTTTTTTTTTTGGTTGGTAATTTCATTTCCGGTTTCTTGTTAAATTGGTCCAGATGCGTATTTTGACAAAATATTTACTATTAATGAATATTCCTGTATGTGTGATAATTTGTAAGCTGTTGTGAAGTGACTACTTGATTTTTAAAACCACGAAGAGCTTAAAGTGTAAAGTCATCACTATGTAAAGGGTAACTGTGTTATTGCACACGCAATTTTAAGAGAAATCTAAAAGGGGTCGGTTATATTACGATATACAAAAAAAAAAAAAAAAAAAAAAAAAAAAAAAACCGAAAACAGAACACCGGCAACTCTAAATATAGATAGAAAGTCTTTCAATCGATGGATAGGACAGAACTTTGACACTGCAGAGGCGACGGTCAAGCAAGGAAGTTTACCTGTCTCTATGACGAAGATATAAAATCAAATGAAAAATGTTGCCCTATTCAATATAATACGGATACGCCTTTGACTTGCATTGTTAGAAAATTAACATAATTTACAGTAACATCTAATGTTTAGAGCACGCGGTTTGATATTTTCCTAAAATTATATAACAAAAAACGATTTGTACAAAATTTAGACTACCTTTGTACTTAAATACCATAACATTTGAAGGTCGGTGAAAAAATAAGATTTCATGGAAAAGGATTACAGAAATTCATCAAACAGTTTCCCAGATAATAATTGATCAATTCTGTGGACACGAATTTGGGAACGAACTATACCAAGGTATGCAGAGTTAAATAAAAAAAAAAAAAAGGTCTTCCGGACAATATGGCGGAAAGGTGGCAAAGAACCATTGAGGTTCAGTCTGAAAAGTGTTCCGTGTTGCAGTTTCCTCATATTCCAAGTCCGGCTTGTTGCCGGAGCTACTGAGTTTAGTGGTCTGTGTGCACCGTGAGCTGTGTGACTCACCCGGATCGTGATTCCGATTGCTTGCGATGGGTGATGATATCCTGTGACAAAGGACAGTTTAGCTGCATGAACCTTCGGTGCCGACTGGCCTCATGTCTTTTGGCGTATGCTGTAGCTACTATGATGGACACTGCAGCTGTCTTTCTTTGTTTGGATCCTTCAGTGAGATGAATTTTAATTCAGATGATTCCAGAGGTAAGCAATTATGGATTTGAATTCATTTGCAGTGATACCGGGACCTTCGATTAACCATAACCATAATAAACTAATCCACTTCCTGCATTTTCTTTCCATCCAGGTTATTATTTCTGTTATAATTAATATTACTGTGCACAATTAAATCATTTTTATTGTAGGAAATCTTTGCTGAAATTGTTCTTCTTAAACGTTACTATAACTTCGAGCTTTGAATTATGCCTAACATTTCCATTATCGAGAAGCATCAGTGGCTGAGTGGTTAGTGTGCATACATCCTTATAAGAAGGGTCCATATTCAATTCTCAGATGTGACAGTTTTTTTTTATACTGACTGACAAGGCCCCATGTTCACCAAACCGCTACAAATGGGTGCTAGAAATTGTTTTTTTTGGAAGCAGAGGCGGCCTGAAGTGATGCCGGCCACATCCCACAAATTGTCCCGAGGTTATGGAGAAGTAATCTAGCACCATAGACCCATAAGCTTACCCTGGTAGGGAAGAGAACGTTTAATCATTTTTACTGTAATCTGGGATTCTGTCATGGCCGTACCCTACTCACAGCCCTAATACGTATGTTTATGAACTGTCAGGTTTACATTTATATTATCCCATTCAACAATATTACAATATAATCAGGTTCTCAATAATTTATATATCTTTTTTTTGACTACATATATAAATGGAAAAGTTATAACTGATAGAAACGACACAATTCTCTCTCTGTTTTCAGTGACTGTGTACTTCCATCAATCAGTAGCCATGATGATCAGGCATTAATCATGTGTGAACGCATACACTTTACCTGTGTATTCATTAGCTCCGTTTATTGCATACAACGCGCATGTAATATTATATTATTTACGTGTGTCCGCTGCTTCGTAATGCTCTTAATTTCTATATTGCTATTGCTTATATTATACTCTCATCTTCCTAAATGAACAATGACACAAGTGAGTTCATCTGCTCTCATATCTCCCCTCGGTTAAGCATTTCCATCCGTACGATTATATCGCTCGCGTATGTTATTGGTAGCGTATTCTGTTTACTCACCATCACCCACGTTTTTCCAAATCTCCAGTGGCACATAGGGACGTATGACTAATAGAAGAGCAGTTTGTTCAGAGACAATGTAGAAAAGATGGGAAAACTATGTCACAGTTTGATATATCGTTTAGGCGCACTTAGTGAATTTTGCCAAATGGGAACGTTCTGGAATATTATGATGTTCTTCGATTTATTAAGTTTAGCTTTTACAACCACTAGTGGCAAAGGCTGTCACGTAAATGTCACGTATAATTGATGGTGATTCAAAAAGCATCCTTAGCTTGATCATAAACCTGATATAATCATGTTGGGAACTGTTAGCATTCAACAACATTCGACAACAGAGATGATGGTTGTCATTACAGATATGTTCTAGATGAAAACAGTGATACGTTTTTTTAAAGATGTGAAGGTAAAAAACAACCAATCGACATCCACCAAAGAATGTTGAAACAGTTTGGGAAATGTTTTTTTGACAAGTATGACCAATGCAGCTCTCTTAGACAGGCCTCAAACTTGACTACACATTGATAAAGTTACTGCAGAGGAACGATATATCGGAGAAAAGAGACGGATGATAACAATCGGCGAGGTGACTGTAGTAGCGTCATTTAGCCTTGCTTCAGCTCATGCTATCGAGATGTTACAGTTTAGCAGTCTCTGCTATATGGGTACCGAGTCAGCTAACTCACGAAATGAAACATCATCGTGGAGATGTTACGTTCGACGCTGTTGCAACAGTATGAAGCTGTAGCAGATTATTTTATGTAACGAACAATTACTGGTGACGAAACATGGGTCGATTATTTTCAACCGGAAAAAAAAAACAAGCAAACAAAAAATGACGACTTTCACCCTCGCCAAAACCGAAAAAAATGCATGTTCGGCTCGCAAGTAATGCTCACTATTTTCTGGAACCATAAAAGTGAAATTGCAAAATGTTGCACGTTCAAAGTCTCAACAACGAGGCATTCTATGATCCGATTCAGAGCTATTTGAAACTCACGGTAAAGTCAAAATATTGTGATTTTCTCACTTATGTAGCGAATTCGAGGCATCTATCATTTATTTCAAACTTATCAACTAAAATGTATTTAAATACCCCGTACCGAGTACAATGAATTTTACCATCTGGACTTAAATTTGTAATGCATGTACGACTTTATAATTTAAAATAAGGCAGGTAATATGATTTCTTAAACCGACCACTTTCTTGGATCTTTGTTGGCTTAATTAATATTTTGTCCCCGAACAAAATTAGATGTTATAGTAATTGAACAGTTTGTAGACCTTTGATAAGCCATAGTAACGAACATAAAGTTTTGCTTCACTTTGTTCAATATAAGGGATAACTTGCGTGGAAATTAGGATTTATGTAAATGCACATCTAATATTGATCTGTTGAAGCTGTAAATATTATATTCTTCTCATCACACTAGTAAAATTATGTTTCTGTTCTATATATATATATATATATATATATATATATATATATATATATATATATATATATATATATATATACGACAAAATAAGAACAATCTGTTTGATTCCATTTATTTTTTTTAATAACGCCATAACAATAAACAGTTTACATAAAACATTTGAATTGTTGAAACCAAACAGTCAACAAGTTATAACATTCTGAAGCGGGACACGAGGTTTAAACGGACTATAATTCTGAACGCAAAATTATTCACTTCAGTCCCACAGTTCTGGTATTTGTATCTATTCTTTAAACACGTGCAGTTTCCGATTCGTCATTTCAAAGGTTCATCTTAAAACATTGTAGGATCAAGAGAATAATTCACATTTTATAAAATACAAATCGAATGCGCACCCCCTTCTCTAAAGCCATCCTTTAACATTTACATTTTCAGCAACTCCTGCAGCTTGTCTTCAAACAGCTCAAATGGACCTTCCCCATGCAACTGTGTTTCGTGTATGTGAGTTTGAATTCCCCTCGGAGGTTCTTAGTATTTTGAGAAGATCAGAACAGCTAAGGATATGTCTGGAGTACAGTGATGAGGATCCTTATATAACATAATATTGAATTAAGTAACATAACATTTAATAACAAGCAATCTGTCGTATTACCAACGTTCACGTGAGTCTTTAGATGATTCAATCTTTAATCACTTCAAGCTAACTAGCAACAAAGCACACACACACACACACAAAGAAAATGCACGACGGTAAACATTTGTACCCCATTTGCCCTTGTGAATTAGACGCTCTTTCTTTGGTCATTATTGGTAGTGTCGAATTCAAAGCATTTCGGGCACACTCATGAGTGCATTTCGGGCACACTCATAAGTGCATTTCGGGCACACTCATAAGTGCATTTCGGGCACTCATAAGCGCTCCAAGTAGATGCGAAGTGAGTTCACACTGACGGCTTTATTAGTTCGCTTGGCATATTTGTTATTTGTCCTTGGAGAGTGTCGTCCTACTTGTTTGACCTTGTACTCCAACCTGTTGCAGTCTCTAAAAGCCGTTGTTAATTATCGCAATGTCGATTGATCATAATCTGAAGTGGTTCTGACTAGGGCTCGCATTTTTATGACTTGTCATATTTTTTCCTGACCTGTATTTGTTTAAAATCCAAGTTAATTTCAACATGTTTCATGTCTTTCTGATCACTCTGATGCTGTTTTTTTTATTGTCATGTAAATACGTATTTTGACCAAAAAGGGGGAAAGATGGGTATTTTTAGAATTATGTTTTTTTTTCTATTTATCATTATTTTAGGTACAATAAAACTCATTCTAATGACCTTTTACCCATGTGAAAAAATTGGTCGTGTAATTTTATTGCTAAGAAACATGTAACTTTTCCTGAATTAATACAACGTGTCTTAACTCAGACAACGTGATTCAAAATAAATATTTAGATTTAAATTTAAAGAATACTTTTAATTGATTTACCATAAGTCAGGATACAAGTTTGAAGTTAAAATAAAAAAGAGAACTTTGGTTGAAACACCGCACCGAGCAGCAGGGCACAGTGCTATAAAGAATTTTTATTATGGGTCTCAGAACAGGAATACTATGTCAAACGATTTCACCGTTTGAATCGGAGACATTGCAATTAGACACTCCTTTGGTGTGAAAGTAATTGTAGACACTGAGGGAGTATAAATGTGCACAACATTTGAAAAAAAGTTAATGTCAGAGAAATATGCCATCTCAGAAATTGCTTGTCAACAAAGACGATGCATGAAAGCAGTCCAACGCAAAGAATGTAAACGCCTTAGCGGTAAATTTAACGTTATTTTAAACATCAAATAAGTAATTAATTGATGTCATCTTTCGATATATTTTTCATCTTTAGGTCATATTTAAGATTTTATTTTTTAGGTAATAGAAATCTGAGCCCTAGTTATGACCTTCAAAATGACGCTTTAGTGCACGACTAGCTCCTCTACCCGAGGCACATCTGAGGGCAGAATATCAGCTCTTACTTTGCGATGAACTCCCGAGTGATAAAGATAGTAAATTTGTTCATTCTGTTTTACATTCCTTTAAAATAATTCTAATGTTTCTTTGTCTTCTTCTTAGCTTTGTCTACAAACCAACGATACAGTGGCAGTCTATTCGTCTTTTGGCGTCTTGATGGGTAATAACAAGATCATTATAGCAACCCCCACACGTCGCAAAGTATTAGTTCCACTGGTACATCAGCTAGAAATGGAGCCTTGAATATAAATATCGGATAAATGTGATATGTGAGGGCTGCTCGGTCTAGGGGCGGTGGTAAGGGATGTGTACCTGAGTGAGGTGATAGTTGTTCTGTGCATGAGAGAGAGAGAGAGAGAGAGAGAGAGAGAGAGATGTAAAGAAGATATATTTCATATTGTTGATCATAACTGTTGATTTTATTTTGTTGATGACACTATTTTAAAGGGATTAAAACTTGAATTTGTTGATGATACTATTTTAAAGAGATTAAAACTTGAATTTGTTGATGACACTATTTTAAAGAGATTAAAACTTGAATTTGTTGATGACACTATTTTAAAGAGATTAAAACTTGAATTTGTTGATGACACTATTTTAAAGAGATTAAAACTTGAATTTGATGCAGCTTTGTAAAGGGGGGGTTTATGCTCTTGAAGATTGTTCTTTAAATGCTTGTTTATATTATAGTTGATATCTCTTTTATCTCTCGTATATAACTTTTATGTCTTTCATACATTATTTCTCGCACTTCTTATAGACCGTCTAGTTCTTTCTTTAACATATTCAAATACAATATATTCCTTTAGTTCTTGGTAAGCAACAAACGCCTGAGGTGTTCAGTAACACCAAAACATATTATTAATGACCTATTTTACAGTACTCTGGACACAAGGTACATCAATACGGTGTTACTATTGTAGCCTTGATATTGCAACACATGTCAATGACAATATTACCTCGCGGTCGAGGTTACCGCTTGAATCAATTCTACTGGAATAATTTAAAACTTCATTGATTACTTTTTTCTAACTATCGTGTTAATGTCTACACCAAGTTCTGTTGTGGACTAACTACATCAACTGTTCTACTACTTTCATCTTACAGTGGTCTTTTTCTAACGTCAATTCTATCTACACTAATTGGTTAATCGCTCTGATTGGTATTCTTTGTGTTCTCTCTCTGATTGTGTCTGAAAGTATCTGCCTCTCTGATGGTCTCTGGGTGTATTTTTATATACTGGCCACTCCTTTTCTACCCACCTACTCTCTAATATTTTAATGTTTTTCTTTTCTTTCCGCGCACACCTTCATGTGGACACTTGCCCGTGTGTCTGTCCACCCACACTGCCTGGTCTGATAACCTTGACCTATTTTGCTGTGAACTTATTCTAAGTCCAGTGCAACCTTATAATTTTCTCTGGCAACCTAATGTAAGATATCTTTTTTATAACCCCTCCCCAAATCCTCCCCCCCCCCCGTATCCTTCTTCAGCTTCTCCTCATTATTATTCTTTTTTCCCATCCTCATCTTTCTTCTACCTCATCTTATAATCCCGGAACTCGATGAGGCACCATTGACAGACTTCGTCAACATTCATCATTTGTCTGTCTTCAGTCATTCTTTAGAATTCTGCAAAGTCGAGGTCTGTTCATTCATTTAATGTTGTTTTTCTATCTCTTTCTTTTTTGCTGTTGTCTGTCTATACTTTTCGCTCCTTTCACAGTTCCGTGTAGAAAGCCCTTTTCTGTACCAGGTGATCGAGATACGTGGCCAAACAATCTCATTTAGGGAGTCTCCTGCAAGGCAAATGTTTTTGTTCCTGAATCCCTTCTGAGACCATGGCATATTCAAATGTGGATTCTACGCCACTATCACTGAGCGGATCTCGCCTTGATAATAATCATTGCCATCAAAGCTGACTCGCAACTGTCAGTTCTCGAATTGTCCTTGTATGCAAGCTGAAAATAATACTTCACGATTTAAAGATGGGACGATATGGGACGAATCGTTTACTAATGACTATAGCCAAATATCATCATCATCATGTGTCATACAGGTTGGCGTAGGCGATCATGTCTTTCCACAATCTTCTATCTACAGTGCATCGTATTGTTGATTGTTTTCCATGCCATGACACCAAGCTAACCAGTATTTTCTCTCGTTGTCGTCCGCAATCTCTTTTTCCTTTTATTTTGCCAGTTGTAACCAAGTTCCTCTTCTCATGATGTATCCGACAAATGTTTACTGTTTCTTTCTGATGTTTTTTTATGAGCTCCCTTTTTGTGTTGGCCTCTTTGAGAACTTCCTCATTGGTCTTTTTAGCTGTCCAGGGAACTTTCAACATTCTTCTGAGAAATCCCATCTCTGTGGCCTCTAACCGTCTTTTCATTTGTTAGACTACTGTCCTTGATTCGTTTCCATATGCCATTATTGGTTCTAGAGCCCAATATACGAACCGTATAATAATTATTAGGGTCTGTCTGCTGTTGAGCTGATTATAAATTATATTGCGATATAATTTCACTCTAATTATCACTTGTGGCCGCTAGTAAGCTGGGGATCAGTTTGGTAGGACGATACATTAGCTGAACAAAGATTGCTGGAATCGTTAAACTCTGTTCACGATTAATCTCTTTCATGAAGGCCATTGTTGTTGATTCCACCTTCACATTCCACATCACAGCTACCAACAGAAATGATGAACTTCCCTGTGACTCATAAAGCGCTAAAGTTCTGGCTTAAGGTAAAACATACCTGATTTACATTAATACTTTCTTGCTAATTAGCACGGCTTCAAAGAACAGCTTTTAATAAATAAACGCGTTCACGTAATAATAGAGATAATTTGATAGCACAATATGTCAAAATATATGTCATTATATATATATATATATATATAGCTATTTATTTGATAGAAAATGAAGGAGAAGTGTGTGTGTGTGTGTGTGTTTGGGGGGGGGGGGGAGTAGGGTTCACAAGAGACCTTTTCTTGATGTCGCTATCTTGTCCAGGTCAATATAACAAGTTATCGTTCCTTAGCGTCAGTTTGGGATTAAACCTACGTTCAGTGTGTCATCAAGTCAGTACAACAACCAGTACGTCGATGACTCTCTCATATACACACCAATATGTTTTTTTTTTCAATCCCACCCACATATCTGATTTCCTACCATACAAAGCATATATTAGATAGCAGAGCGGAGAAGAACAAGAGGCAGACCCAGAGTAAGATGGACAGACAAGATCAGAGTAACGCTTCAACATCGATGACTGAAGCCTCGACAAGGGCGAGAACCATAACTGGATATCATCATCGACACCTGAAAGGAAGAGGAAATAATATTTAAAAAAGAGAAAGACTCACATCTTGGCTGAATGGTTTGTGTGTTGGCTTCCTGATTTTAAGAGTCCGGGTTTTGATTCCCAGAAGTGCCCATTTTTTTTTCCTGACCGACGTGACTCCGAGGTTCACCCAGCCTCTAAAAACGGGTATCAGAAATTTTTTTCTGGAAAGTAAAGGCGGTCTGGTGTGATCCCGAGCACACTAGTCAAAAATGTGCCGTCGTCATGATAAACATAGTCACAAACACATTTTCCCATACGCCTGGCACTGCAGGGGAGGGAGTCTTTGATTTACTTTATTTATTTTTTCGTTCGCCAGCTTTTACCTCTGACGAAGTCCCTAGTGACTAGGAACTGAATTTTTGCCTGTTAATCTATTTTTCCCTGGCAGCCGTGTGCATAGGTGTCCCTCGCCGCACAGACAGATAACTCCGACTTCGGAGGTACTCATATCATATATTTTTTCCGTCGATGAGTAAATGACGTTTCAAGCCGGGCCTCGCTGCTGAGACCAGGGGTGGTTGCCGAAGAGAGAAATCAGAAATAAACATCTCAACCGGTGTAGCCGGGATTTGAACCACAACCTCTCTGCCTCAAGGCCGCCCCCACCCCACACACACACTTACTTTATTTAACCCACATCTTACCATCATAAGACAGAGTACCACTACTAAAGTTGGCTCCCTACCAGCTATTACTATAGATCAGTATCAAGTCATTTTTATCTTCTTGAGTACTTGTGTATGATCTCCATCATTAATCCTTCCTATCATATCAACATGTGCCATACCGGTTGGCGTAGGCGATCATGTCCTTCACCAACTTTCTATCCACTATGCATCGTATCAATTCTGTTAACTGTCTTCCACGCCATTACACCAAGCTATCCAGTATTTTCTCTCTTTGTCGCCCGCAATATTTCTTTCCTTGTATTTTGCCTGTTGTAACCAAGTATTCCAACTTTCCTCCTCTCATGATATGCCCGAAAATGTTGCTTGTTTCTTTTTGATGTTTCTTAGGAGTTCCCTTTTTTAGGAGCATTCTTCCCATATGTCGCTTTATTTGTCATTTCTTTCTTCCTTAGCTACATACCGACAAAATCAGTCATTGTCTGATACGCTTTGTCTCTTGTAGGGCAATAACAATACTCGTCCTCCCTATGCAATGCTTCGCAAGTGACCGAAGTCTGGTCCACAACGTTCTTGATGTCATCATGTGGTCCTTGACCTTTATCACTAATGTCTTTCATCTGGAATGATTGCGTGAATGTTCTTGTGACTATTTCTGTATTTCGTCTAATCATGTGACTTATCCGAGTTCCATCTTGTGACTATTTCTGGATTTCGTCTAATCATGTGACTTATTCGAGTTCCATCTTGTGACTATTTCTGGATTTCGTCTAATCATGTGACTTATCCGAGCTCCATCTTGTGACTATTTCTGGATTTCGTCTAATCATGTGACTTATCCGAGCTCCATCTTGTGACTATTTCTGGATTTCATCTAATCATGTGACTTATCCGAGTTCCATCTTGTGACTATTTCTGGATTTCGTCTAATCATGTGACTTATCCGAGTTCCATCTTGTGACTATTTCTGGATTTCGTCTAATCAAGTGACTTATCTGAGCTTCATCTTGTGACTATTTCTGGATTTCGTCTAATCATGTGACTTATCTGAGTTCCATTTTGTGATTGTTACTGGATATCTTCCGATGACGTGACCTTCCAGCTCGTCGTCTATTATCACATTCTGTTTTCCACCTGATTTAGAGTTGCTGTTTTTTTTTACCTACTGATTTCTATGGTGGCTACAGTTATTTTGATAATTTCCCATGGGCCAGTTTGTAATGTAATGATGCTAGCCTTGACATTTTCCTTTCTAGCTGTTCCCTAACATACAGAGCTCGAAATAAACACGAAAGTCCACATGTCTCATATATCATTAGTTTGGCTTTTGCGCTGTTCGGTTGAAACCCTAAGAGTTGATTATGTTGTCAAATTCTGTTCACGTTTATTATTTTTCAATAATTAATAAGACTTTCATAACTCTTTTCAAACCATGGAATCCCACCTGAGCGCCGGAACCTGCTCTGCTCTTCTATAATCGTGTCGTTTAGATACAGCTTGCGATAACGTTAAATCTGCATTCGGATTACATGTTACCTTGTGAAAACCCCAACTACCTGGGACATACTATAACCAGTGATGGAAAATGTACAACTGAAATAAACAAAAGAATAGGAATGACAAAAAGTAATTTTAATGTCATGGAGAACATACTAACATCAAAACAAATAACACCAGGGCTAAAACTAAGAATAGCAAAATGTTACATCTTCTCAATATTCCTATATGGTGCAGAAACATAGACATTAGACAAATAAACAGAACAGAGAATTGAAGCCTTTGAAATGTGGATATATAGAAGAATAGGTAGAGTTGGATGGAAGGAAAAGAAAACAAACGATGAAGTCTTAAAACAACTAAAAATGAAAAAAGAACTACTAAGCACAATTCAAACAAGACAAATACGATTTTGGGGTCATGTTAAAAAACACAATAGCCTACTAAAAGTAATCCTGGAGGGGAAAATACAAGGTAAAAGAGGCAGAGGCCGACCAAGACTAACATGGAGGAGTAACATCAAAAGATGTAGAAATCAGCCTATGACAACCTGCACCATCAAACCAAGAGACAGAGCAGAATGGCGCTCCATGGTAGCCAACCTTTGTTGCGGAGAAGGCACTCGATGATGATGATGATGATGATGCGAAAACCCGCAGCATAAATATAAACTAATGAAGACGTGTTGTATATATGTATATATGATGAAAGGATGTGAATATGATATGCGATATGACATATATTATCAGACTGGCATTGATTTATATGTAATGTGAACGTGCAATGAAATAAAAAAGCTTTACACATTTTTCTACTTTCAATTCCTGCTGCCGAAAAGTTTATGATTTTGGCAAGCAAGTTTCATATGCAAGAAGAATCATATAAAAATGTTGCCACAATTCTTCCTCTTCTTTCCTTCCTTATTTGTCTCGTCGAGGGGAGATATAATTTGTGGTCTTTTGCTTTTCTGTTCGCATTTGCTGCTGTTATGTTCATAGTATTTCTAATATTCTGTCAATGCATCTTTTTTCGTGGTCGGCCCTTGGGTCTGGTGTTCTCGCTACGTGTATTGAAGGTTTGTTGTGTTTTGTTTTGATTTTTCTGCCTTGTTAAGTGGCCAAACCATTTTATCTGTTGTTTCTTTATATGGTGGGAATTATTCCTAGCTTTTTTTCTTAGTTCTCCAGCTCAGATCTTATTTCCGGTTTTTATTCCTCTGATCTTATTTTATTGTTTCCTGTTATTCGTCTAACACATTTCACCTCAGTAGTTGTTATTTTTCTTGTTGCTCTTGCATCTAGGGTCCAGGACTGACATTGGTAACGTTGGGATGAAGATTGTATTGTTGAGTGCCCGTTTTGCCTCTAGAGTTATTTCTCTGTCAGACAATAGAGGTGATAGCTGTCTAATGATTTGACAAGCGTTGTTGCCTCTTGAGTCCATTTCTGCTGTTTGTGAATTTTCGTTTGTCACTAGACATCCTAGGCATTTAAATTCCTCAACTTGTTTAGTTGTCTGCCGTCTATAGCTATGTTAATGTTATGTTTCTCTGTCGCGATGTTCATAACTTCTGTTTTGTTGATGTTGATATTAATGCCGTATTTTATGTCTGTTCTGTTGAATCTATTTAAATGTCGTTGTAGGTCTTCTATTGTTTCATGTAATAGTGCCTGATTGTCTGCAAATAGAAGCTCGTTGATCTTCTCTGTCTCTGATGGGTTGGCTAACTTTCATATATAGACCTTGTATACGTAATAAATACTAGGGCGGTGTGGGGGGATAGTAAGCTCTCCTGTCTTACACTTGACCTAACTTCCAAGTGGTCTGTGTGACCTGCTGCTGTTCTGTTTGTCCGAATTGATCTTTTAATTGTTTCATTTTAATTGCTTGTTCTTTTTTCCCCACAATTAATATGAGATAAAACAAATGATGAAGTCTTAAAACAACTAAAAATGGAAAGAGAAGTAGTAAACACAATTCAAACAAGATAAATGAGATTTGTGGGGCATGTTAAAAGACACAACAGCTTACTAAAAATAATCTGGGAAGGGAAAATACAGGGTCAAAGATGTTGAGGCAGATCAAGACTAACATGGACGAGTAACATCAATAGGTGGACAGGCCAGCCAATGACAACCTGCACTATCAAAGCAAGAGAGAAAAGTGAAATGGCGCTCCACTGCAGCATACCTTTGATCTTTCAGTTTAAAAATAAATTGTTACGTTTAGTAAAAGGATAATAATATTAAAATGTACATATTCAGAATATTTATATGTGGGTATTACATTAACGGACAACTTTAGTGTAAAAGTCATGGACAAGTAGAAACCTGGAAAAATAGATGCGATGTTTTGTCTCTTGTAAAAATAATATTAGCTGCGATAGCTCAGTGGTTAGTGAACTGGACTACAAAGGACAAGAGGTAGGGTTCGATCCCAACCGACGGCTACCGGTTCACCCAGCCTTTAATGGGTACCGGAGTTTTTTTTCTGGGAAAGTAAAACGGCACGGGCGTATTACCGACCACATTACTCCAAAAATCATGTGCCGAAAGTCTGTAAAATTTATGATCACTAACACCATATTCCCTATACGCCACTTGGCGTGACCGGGGTACTTAACTTTTTTAAAAAAGTAATATTACTGCTATCTTTTCATGAAGTGTTGGATATAAATTGTTTGCTACTAACAAAATAAAACTGCTAATAATTAGCGTTTCCTGTAGTAATAGTGAAGTAGTGAAGTGCCCTGTGACGCCAAGTGGCCTATTGGGAATATGGTGTTAGTGACCATAGCTTTTAAAAACCTTCAGCACATGATTTTTAGGGTAATGTGGTCGGTATTATGCCCGTGCCGCTTTATCTTCCCAGAAAAAAAAATCTGGTACCCATTTATGGCTTGGTGAACCTGGAAGTCGTCGATCAGGATCTAACCGAACCTCTTGTCCTTTGTAGTCCACTTCACTAACCACTGAGCTATCGCGGCTCCCCGTTTCCTGTGGCTAAAGTTATAATTCTTCTGTTCAATCGATTTCCTTCGTAATTTCTAACAGGTTTTAAACATTTTTTGTTAACGTTTACAAAAAAGTTGAACAACAGGAAGAAGTGATGTAGAATTCCTTTGTTTTCTTCTTGGCTTCCTTAAACAAACTTTAACGTAAGTTGCTGTGTTACGTGGTTTAAAGCATACCTGAAAATTTTCGACCCAATACATCCGGATTCAGAATGCTATTTCTTGGAAAGTGGATTTATCTTACAACTATGATCAATGCTCACTTGGTTAATAGAACAAAGAAGTATGTGTTAGCACTCGGAAAAATTGACAGACAAACAACAATTTGTTGTTTGTCTGTCAATTTTTCCGAGTGCTAACACATACTTCTTTGTTCTATTATTCCCTATTATCGCCTCGGAAGTTCCCCATATAATAATATTTATGTATTATTATTTGTACTCACTTGGTTAACCAGTTTCCTGGGCCACCGGGAGGACATGGAGTGGAGTTGTAATCAGTTACAAATCACGAAGTCAACTATGAGTCGTTGAGGCCTTCATTCGCCCTCAATATGTTGCTTTAGACACAAAAATTGTTGTACAATGTTACTCTACTCTCATGTTTTTGTACCGTGGCATATTACAAATATCAACTTGTAATTATAATGTTATGGCTTTTCACATAAATTCTACATTATCATACAAGACAGGAATATCCTGAGACGTGAACTTGAACACTTTAGTGCACTTCTTTGATTTACTCGGAAGTTTTACATTAATTTTGTGTGTGAAGGGGGCGGGTGATGGAGGAATTCAGTTCATAGAGAAGTGACTATATCGCACTTAACTGCCTCTCTCGCTTTCACTTTAGGTCAATGTATAGTGGGGTTGGGGATTATTTTCTTCAAAAAGATAACATTCTTGGTTCGTTCTTGTACTTTGAGAGTGGAGGTAATGAATAAACCCAGACTTTTTAGTTGGGATATAAGATGTTGGTAGTTCGATGATTGGTCATGGGACATTACTGGGAGCTCCTAAATTAAGCGCGAACAAAGAACGCATTAAAGAATAATCATTGTTAAGGAAGAAAGAAGTAGCAATAAAACTTTAATGATGGGACAAATGTGATTATGAAATAAAGTGTGGCACGAGTCGGAATGGGCAATTTTGGAGTGAGAAAAAGTGGTGTAATTAGTTGGGCATTTAAAGTTTTGCTTTTGCTCTATTAGAGTGCCCGCTTTATTTGTAAGGTAATCGTTTAAGTTACATTCTACTCAACCTCGATGCGGGGACCTGAAAACCAGTAACTAATCGGTCAAGCAAAAACGGGTCTATGATGGAAGGTAGCCCAGTATCCTAAACTGCTTTGCTGAAGTCAGATGTATTGTACAAAAAAATCACAAAATAAATCGCACCTTTCTATAAACGGCAACACACCAGCATCTAATACAGTTTAACGCCTTTTTAAGAGCGAACTATAAAGAGAAGTGGTTGTCTGGTATACTCAAGTAGCAGCAGAAAAGGAATCGCATTGGGAGCTGAGGGCAATCGTGCCTTTCCTCCACCCTCCCCACCGCTAGTGCTTATTTCAAGACTAGGCGAGATCTACACACTGGAAAGAAGCAGGCTCTGTATCAGGTTGATAGATGATGGGTATATAATGACAATTATTGCACAGTATTAGAGCACGTATGTTTTTGTTTATTTGTTTACATACTCCAGCTTTATATCTCTAGCTAAGTCCTGTGGGACTGGATTTTGTGTGGACTTCACTTTTTTCTATTTTTCAGGTGTATCTCGCCATACAGGAAGACATTCGTCGACTTCAGTGGTACATTTTTTTATCGTCGAGAGCTTTGATGTTTTTGGTAGATTATTTCCCTTTCAGCTCTTCTCAGGCAGGGGTCAATTTAGGTCTACTCCTTTCGATTTCCAACAGCCAATGTTTTTAACGTGCGCAGAATGCAGACGGGACATTCTTTTTTGTTTGGCCGTTATCCGAGAAGGCTATACATCGGATTTCACTATCCAGAGACCAGGTTGGAGTAAAGCGGCGAATAAACCACCATTTTGAAAAATGTCCACTGCCAATGGAAATCGAACACGGGACTGACTTGTCCAGGGGCCGACGTCCTACATTTAGACTCTAGACCACGCAGCCCCCTAGAGCAAGTATAAAACCCTCCAATGTAAGACCATTGCATTGGAGTTAACAACAGAAGCTAAACAAGAATTTATGCTAGCACCATTGCTACTGAATGTACGCATAAGAATTCCATGAAAACGAATAAATTTCATAACACGAACTGGATTCATTAGCTGAAGCTGACTCAAAGCATCACTTTTGGCTTATGATCAAAGTTTAATTAACGGTTATGAATATAATCTGCACTATTACACAGGTACATTAAAACTGAGGGGGCCTCGGTAGCCTAGTTGGGAAAACCACCCTACCGAGCTACCGACGTTCGAACAACCCTTGTTCGATTCCCGCTGGGAGCAGTGGGAGTTGTACTCGTGGTTAGGAAAAATACCCCGCGGTCGACCCAGCCGCTAGGAGAAATGGTTAAAAGGGTATTACTCTGGGACGGTGAGGAAAACCGCCTGGCATAGTGAGTTTTGATGCTTGAAGCGACACTATCCAGGAGTCTCCGAACACTTCTGGATAGGCGGTCGATACATATTGGTGAGAACTTACGTACTAAGACACCGATTCAAGTCTCGCACTTTACCTATACCTTTACTAAAATTGATCAACATAGATAATGAAAATTAGCACACCCAAGATAGCGACTATCAAATTAAATAGATGTTCTGCGAACTAAACATACAATACGAAAAAATATACCCAAAACGTTCAAATTCTCGACGATAAAATTGAGAATACATCTGAAGTCGGAGAACGGAAGCCTGCATGGCGAGTGATACTTCAGCACACGGTTGTCTGTATGAAAATATGAGAATGTTATATTTAATCAGAATTTATTCAGTCACTCGTGACTTCGCTAGAGATCTAAAACTGGCGAAAGCAAACAAACAAGACAATGACACCAGGCTCAAACAGGTCACAGAATGCAAATAAATGGAAATGACTATCATGGAATGCAGCAGTGAGAACAGAACGAGATTGATGAAAGTCAACAAAAGGCGTGCTGGCTATCATCAGTACTTAAATAATTATGAAACGCCAACAATAGAAATTGACGAAAAAAAAAATATATTTCTCTCTTTCCTCAATAGGAGCAAGTAATATTTGCAGCTGATAGATATACAGCGGATACAGCAAATGTGAAGTGAAAAATAACTAATAGCAAAGTAAATGCTGTCAAATATATGGCAAATAGGAGGTAAATACAGTCAAATACAAGTCAAATAGGATGTAAATGCACTCAAATACAAGACAAGTAGGAGGTAAATGATGTTAAATACAAGGTAAATAGGCGGTAAATAATGTAAAATACAAGTCAAATAGAAGATAAATACAGTTAAATACAAGTCAAATAGGATGTAGATGCAGTCAAATACAAGTCAAGTAGGAAGTAAATGCTGTCAAATAAAAGGCAAATAGAAGGTAAATACAAGGCAAATACAAGAGAAATAGGAGGTAAATACTAGGCAAATAGTAGGTAAAAAGAAAGTAAATGCAGTCAAATACAAGGCAAATAGGAGATAAATACAAGGCAAAAACAAAAAAGGAGGTAAATGCAGTCCAATACAAGACAAGTAGGAGGTAAATACAGTGAAAATACAAGACAAGTAGATGGTAAATGCAGTCAAAATAAAAGACAAGTAAGTGGTAAATGCAGTCAAAATAAAAGACAAGTAAGTGGTAAATGCAGTCAAAATACAAGGCAAATAGGAGGTAAATATATGGCAGAGAGAGGGTAAATGCAGTTAAATACCGGTTAAATATGAGTAAAATACAAGGCAAATGGGGGGGGGGGGGGCAAATACAACCAAATACAAGGCAAAAAATATGGGGTAAAAACAAGGCAAATAAGATATAAATCCAAGGGAAGTCGGAGACAAATGCAATCAAATACAAGACAAAAAGGAGGCAAATCCAAGACAAATACAATCAAACACAAGACAAATACAATCAAACACAAGACAAATACAATAAAACACAAGACAAATACAATCAAATACAAGACAAATACGCTGATCTCTATCATCGTGAGGGATGACGATGAAGAGGAGAAATTATCCAACAAATGTAGAGAAAAAGATACAGATAGATAATATTACAGACGCAAATAAAAGGAGGAGACACAAAATAAATCTGCCTTGTTGATTCTTCCGCTGCATCTGACATTCTAATACTGGCAAGATAATCCATAAGAAGAAATTTGCTCGGCAAAACAGATCCCAGGCAGTTATATGCAACATAGCTAAAATAATAATAAAGCAGCAAAAATGCACTGGATGTAATGCTCACAATCCAAGTGTGATCTATTATTCACTGTTGAGATTTATTACAATAAAGAGTTACAATACAATAAACGTTTTTCTGTTTCTCAAGGGAAGGATATAGTTAGGAAAAACCAATACTACCAATGTCCATCACGGAATGAGGTCGACTCCTCTGGGATAAGATTTGGCTCTCTCGTATGTAATCTCACGGATCTGCGAATTAGTGGCAGTGTCCCAGAACAGACATCATTCTTTTGCGTTGTCCGGTCTTGTTTACAAAAGTTATATATTTTTATGTTTCAAGCAATTCAGGTGCTGAAAACGTTAAAGTACATCATTTGCGACACATTTTTTTCCCCTTTTAAATCGTATTACTGCAGCGCTCTTTATTTCATATATGAAACTACTTCTCATAGAAAAAGTATATTGCAAACGCAGGCTGGGGCATGCCCCTGGAGACAGCAACAATATGAAATACAAGAAGGAACATGTAGGAATGACGTCATGTAAGGGGTATCTATGTTTGTCTTCAACCAACGATTTATATAGAACTAATTGTTTTCACACATTTGGTTATCTTTTGAAACAGAGAGAACATCTGTGGGTTTACCCGGAGTGCTATGATGCCCTTCTTCGCGATAAGAAACAGTGAAGGGGCTAGTAAATTTGTGAATACATGGCAAACTTACGGTGTCCAGCATGAGAATTGAGACAGAAACATAGAAGCAGCAACGGTGGCAATAACATGGTTGGTTATACAAAACGTGGTTCACGTAGATTTGGTGACGAACTTGCAAAGTATGGTACAGAAGATTGACAGACAGTTTCTGAGGCAAGAGTGGATGCAGCTCTTGGATGGTTCTAAACTAAGCCCATTAATCTGGGTGTATTGTCCAGGACACGCTGGTGTGGACGGTAATGGAACAGCTGAAAAGCTCGCTGGCAGCAAGTGTAATGTGATGTACCTGACACTGGATAAAGAGGACATCGCCAAATTTGTTCTTCATTTCATAGGAGAAGAGGAGGAGTATGGGTAGGCAATGATGTATATACTGAGAGACTGGTGAGTGTGAAGGTAGAAAAAGGATCTGATCTATCCGGAGTACTTTGTGGAATAAGCAGATGCATCTACAATGAACACCTAACAGGAGCACTCAGTCTGCATACACATTGAGAAATGCTGGAACGGGTGATGGAGTGGGTTTGGAGATGCTCCGATTGCAATTAAACTAATTCCATGATTACAATAGAACAGAACAATTAACGCATGCATGCACACAAACATGTACGTATAAAGTGAAATAAACATTTGAAAGCGCACTAGAAAGAAACAGCATTCGGAGCGAGTAACTAACCATACGATAACTTGTGTTCTGCTTCTACACTGATGTTTCCATGTTTCGATATTATTAATAAATTGTATTAACCTCCTGTGTTAAATAATATTTAAAATTAAATTTGACATTCATATCTTTTAAGCGTACACAAGATTATGTGACAGTTTGTGTTGATTTAATATTTAAACAGTTGAGCTGTAAGCTCTAAGACTCCACTGTGACGTAGTGAGCTGTGTTGCCTTTTTAAAAAAAAATATTTTTCGCGTTCTGCTGGAGAAGGTGAAACTTATTGATCCCTTGTAAAACTAGATGGCACATCTTCAAAGAGCGATATGAAATCTCCAACAAATAAAATGAAGAGTAAACAAGATTCGTTTCGGTGAAAATATTCGAAATTTTGTTGAAACTAATATTTATTTTTTTTATAATAACTGAGCAATAATATTGATATAATCAAGTAATTCCATTCCATTTTTATAACTGCTTCCAGAAATAAAGTCAAATGAGCTGAAATAATGAAAATGATTATGAAAACAATGATGGAAACAAGAGAGATAAGCACAAATGTAAATATATAAAATATATAGAGAACATGTAAAATAAATATAAAAATGTATTTAACAGCTAAATTAGTAGAGAGACTAGACAAAACGCCGTTTCGGCAAAAGCCTTCATCAGGTACAACAAAACAAAAAAATACACATATTTCAACATGATAAACACATATTAATATAAAATAAAAAACGAAATATATACACGAACGCCACACACTGATCTGAAAAATGGCGGAAAGTAACAGTGGCCAGAAATTACGTCACTGTTAGTTACACGATGAATAGAGAATAGGGAATGTAGGATTTAATTGGACGACAAAAGGAGGCAATTGATGATACATGAGAAAGGTAATATCATGAGGATAGATAAAAGGAGGTGTTCCATAGGGTACGATGAAAGCGAGGGAAAGAGAGGCAGAATACAGGGGTGGCAAGAGGGAGAGGAGCAGGGGATGTGATAAAGATAACGCAGGGGGGAGGGAATAAAGATAGGGCACAGGAGAGAAAGGGAGAGAAGACTAGTGATTAAGAAAAGAGTGAAAAGAGTTAAAACCTCTCTGATGGAGAGTGTCAAAACGGGCTATGTGTCGGTTCTCCAAAGCAAACTGACTATGGATATCAGAGGAACGAGAAACGATACCAGTAACCGGAAGTCCTCAGAGGTATGATGGCCTGACGATCTGAAAGGAGAGGATACAGGAGTGCCGGAGTCGTGTTTGATGCTATACAAGAGTTCACGGACTTTATCCATTAAACGTCAGCCTGATTGGCCAACATAAGCAACAGCGTTGGCAGATGATGGTGTATGTAAAGGTAAAGTAAAGGTACAAGACTTCAATTGGCGTCTTAGCACTCGGGTTTGTACCCAATTGTGATCGGTGCTTACCGTAAGTGTTCGGAGGCTCCAGTCTATAAGGTTACGGGATATACAATTGAAGCTTATATTGTATATAAGATTATGGGATGTGCAAGTGTAGCCTATTGTGCATATAAGGTTACAGGGTATACAAATGATGGGAATAATAATTGTAACGATAATGGAAGTGATAATGATTTTTTAATACAATTTTCTGAACACAATTTCCTGTTACTAATGGACAATACAAATGTATATGAAATGTGAATGCCGGATGTAAACAATGAAGGGGTCTATCTGATCAAAATAAAATGTCAATATTGTCCGATTCGCGCCGTCTCTGTTAACGACACTAGGTTGTTGGAAGAAGCATCGGCTTAAATCTAGACCCACCTAACTTTTTTCTATCCTCCTCAATTATTGAAAATGTGGATTGGAAACATGTTGAGTCGAGAAGTCAAGAAAACTGGCGGTTTTTATTTTTATATTTTGCTTGAAAGAAGGAATAATTTCTAACAGAGGACTATTATTTGTTTCAATTATTCTTTAAAAACTATAAACAGCTGCAAGCCAATAGGTTATCAGCAGTTGCAAAATAAAAATAATTTTAGGAAAACAAAAGTAAATTAAAAAGATCAAAGACTAATAACTTCGTTATCTCCATCTTGATTATAAAATGTTTACAGCAATAGTTTTCAACTCTTTGTCAATAAAGGTCTGAACTTTTCCTATCAACACATTTGCGGTGCTTTCTGTGGATTTACATTTATTGTCTATACTGGACCAAGTGTATCGCAGTATCCACTGTTACCCAATGCTGATGAGGGAGTTCATATAATACATTTGCCCCCCTGCCTTCCTTTGACCTTAAAATCACTTTAACAACTGCTATAGAACCGTTGTGTTTGTTGTCAGATTTAATTTTCATGTGTCAAGTTCTTAACTTACTTTGATGTATAAGTGTTTAAGATATCAAGTGAGATACTGAAAAAGACACCGATAAGAGAGGCAATGACAGATGGTGTCGAGTGCCTTTGTGAGACTGAGAAGATCACAGAGAATATGAACTTTGTATCATGGGGTTTTCTCTTTTCATTAACGTCTGTAATATTGTCTATCTTCTCTTTTTGTCTGTCTGCATTCGTCCGAATAGGGTCGTGAGGTGCACTGCGGGTCATGTATAACGTTCTGATGACAAGTGAAGCATAATTATGATGATGATGATGGTGGTGATAATGATAATAGTGATGGTGGTGGTGGTGGTAGTGGTGGTGGTAGTGCTACTTGGATTAAAATATATTGTCCAGCACACGCTTCATCATCTCGTATTACGGAACGATTGTTTTTTTTTAAATATAAATTAGCTCTTTTAGCTGTTTAAGTTATATTAGCTCTTCTTTGCCTTCTCCATATCGCTTTTAAATCTATCTTTTTCTTAAAAATTATAATAGTAAACATTTAAACCATTCTAACGTTCAAAATACATCGTTAAAATACTTTCTCTAAAACGAATGAACTTTTTTTTTTCGTTTCACAAATTTTCTCTCTCAAAAAAAGTGTGTAAATTGTGAGTTTTTTTGGCGTGAAGTACGTCTGGTGGTACCTTTGAGCTTTGAGATGAACTTGCCTGTTAGAAGATAGTATCGGCCATTTCTTGCAGTTACCTATACCAGTTTTTTTTACTTTGAAAGTGTTTGTTGTGGTTCCATTAGATTTATTTGAATGAAGTAAAGTAAAAAAGCGACAATAGGTTCTATTTTTTTCGGTAATGTCTTTTTTAATTGTGGTCTTTGCAGAAATAGTTAGTACTGAGTTCAACCTTTTTAACGTCATAACCGACAATGCACAACCGTCTGTCAAGACGCCAAAGCCATATATTTAAATAATTAAATTCTGTCATTTATACTCTATGACAGAACCGTTCTTCTGATGTGCGCCAGCCTTAGCCGCACTAAATTAGAAGACTCCAATGTTCATATATCAATTGTATTTTCATTTAAACCAAATTCCGTGTTAATGATAGACTTCTTAGGTCCACACGATGACCTTATTGGCCACTCGGAAGGGTCGCGAATTCAAGTCGGTACTAGGATACTTTTAACTCGTCAGATCTTGCTCTAAAAATCTTGTAAAGAATGATGTAACTAGTGAATAAAAGAATGGCGATTTAATAAAAGATTGAATGAAATAAGAGAAGGGCCTTGCATTTTTTTTAGTGAACTGTCCCAAACAAAGAGGGCTAGATAGAACTCAATGAATCATTAATATCCTAACGACGTTTGTGGGGATTGGAAAAAAGGGAAAAAACAATATGCAATTTTAAACTTCTCTCTATTGCAACAAGTTTAGCTTTTATTAGTTCGGGGAAAATGAAATAAAGAACAACGTCACGCCCCGTGGCTTATGGGGATAATAGTATTAGTGTCTATGTTAGACAACCGGCACATTCTTTTGGGGTTGGTTGGGGGTGGAGGGGTGATATGATCAGAATTACAACAGCGTCGGTTTTGTTTGAGGGGAAAAAAGTGTGGTAGCATCGCTATAAGGTAAAAATAGAACTACAAAACGGCAGAACTATATTTCCATCAGAATAAAAGTTATGTCATCCATTCTGTATCCATTAACCAGAAGCGTATTTATATGTGTTGTAGACAGCAACGGAATTTCCCATGATCATGATTACCAGGGTCATATATATGTGTTATAGACAGCAATATAGCTTCACAAGATGAATAAGAACATATTTATATGTGAAGTAGTCAGCAATGCAGCTTCCCAAGATGACCAGTGACATATATGTATATATATATATATATATATATATATATTTCCCGTATCAGGTCTACGTTTCATTAACAACAATGTTTCCCAATAGAAACTGGGGTTAAACAAGGATGTATTTTATCGCCCTTGTTATTTGGAATTGTTATGGACTTCATAATGAAGAAATGCTGCACTGGTAATAAAGGCTTCGAATGGATACAAGGAGACCATTAGGAGGACCTGGACTTTGCTGATGACATAGTTCTCATCAGCAATCAGATAAAAACGATGCAGGAAAACACAAATGAACTATCATCAATAGCCAGCAAAATTGGGCTTGAGGTCAATCATGAAAAGTCTAAAGTCATGAAAAGTTTAATTCCAACAAGTGACAAAATATACATGGAAAACAAACCAGTAGAAGAGATCGATCACTTCATCTATCTTGGAAGTCACATTGATCGAGAAGGGGATACGAGCAAAGAAATTAGAATCAGACTGGCTAAAGCAGCAATGTCTTTCAGAAGCCTTGAAAAGTTGTGGAAATCAAAACTCATTAGCACAAACACAAAACTTAGGCTATTCAAATCAAATGTACTATCAACCCTTACGTATGCGTGTGAAAGCTGGAAAACAACAAGAGATATAGAAACAAAGTTGAACGCATTCGAAAATAAATGTCTAAGGAAAATACTTGGTATAGAATGGAACGAATTCAAAACAAACGAGGAAATTAGAGAAATCGCCAATCAACCACTAATATCTTCAGTAATAAAGAAAAGACGATGGTCATACGTTGGACATGTGATGAGAAGAGATAATAATCGAATAGCAAAGCAAGCCCTCATATGGGAAACAACAGGTAAAAGAAAAAGAGGAAGACCCAGGGAGACACTGAGAAGAACATTGATGAGAGAGGCAAGAGCAGCAGGAATCGGCTCCCTCAATGAGATAGAACTGCTTGCACAGAACAGAGACAGATGGCGAGATTTGATAAAATATCTTTAAAAGAAAACTGTTAGAACAAAAATTCATATAGGAGAAGGTGTATCTTGGTCTACGCCCTATGGGCCGGTTACGGCTCGAAAGGTCAATAGATAGATAGATATATTTCCCAAGATGACCAGCGACATATTTATGTGTTATAGTCAGCAATGTAGCTATCCAAGATGACCATAAGTGTATTTGTGTGACTTTTAGACTGCAATTTAGCTTCATAAGATGACATGGGGCGTATGCGATGTAGAAAGCAATACTTCTCCCAAGAAAAATAATTTCAAGAACCCTTTTTAAGAATTTTGGAAAACTCTGAAGCAGAGTCAACCCGAGAAAAAAGAAATGATGCATTCGAAATTTAAAGCCGAATTCTCGTTGTCAGTAAACAAGCAGACACAAATAACATATACTACGCCGAAACATAAACAGCGTGAACACATCTATAATATTGTATAATATATTGGTGTATACAGTCTTAAATCGGTACTTGGGGACTGGCTGGTCTCGAGGCACGACGCCTGCCTCGAGACAGAGAGGTTGTGAGTTCAATATCGGGCTCCACCAGTTGGGATTTTTATTTATGATTTCTCTCTGCGGCAGTCACTCCCTGGTCTCAGGAGCGAGGTCCGGCTTGATGCGTCAATTACTCATCTACGGAAAAAAATATGAGTACCTCTGAAGACAGAGTTATGTGCCTGTGCGACGAGGGACCTCTATGCACACGGCTGCCCGGAGAAAACGGATTAGCACGCAAAATTCAGTTCCTGAGCTTTAGGCACTTCGCCAGAGTTGAAAGTTGTGTGATTGCTACCTCTTTTCTTGTAAAGTAGGAAGGGCTGGTTGATACCGGTCACAGCAACCCAAGAAAATGTATATTTGGTCCATTGAAGAAATAGGCGCTAACACAATAGTGCCCACAAACCTTAAGTACGAGTAAATCCAAATCTATTGTCTATCCAAAAACATAAATGTAGTGTGAAATGCTAAATATTGATAGGGCGTTCATTTGGGCATAAGAGGAACATGAATTTAATATCAACTTACAGTTCTACAGTCGGTTGATGCAGCTTAAGGGGCAAACAAAAGCAATGCTTACTTGCTGAGGTGGATTCACTTTTGTTTAATTAAGGAGGATCACTGAGCTCTTCGCATCTAAATACTGTGTAGTTTAATATTTTCATATGATAATGTATATTACGCTATAAATTAGACAAAAAGAAAATAAATACCAAACAGATGGAATAATAATAGTAGTAATTAATGCTACAACCCTAATACCAATAAAAATGAATATGTATCCTTTTCTCTGCTGTTTGATCCAATGTCACATGATAATATATGATGTTGCGGTATTTTTGGTCCACAAAATGATTTAATGATCTGATATTTAAAAACCGAATAGCAAAGCAAGCCCTCATATGGGAAACAACAGGTAAAAGAAAAAGAGGAAGACCCAGGAAGACACTGAGAAGAACATTGATGAGAGAGGCAAGAGCAGCAGGAATCGGCTCCCTCAAGAACTGCTTGCACAGAACAGAGACAGATGGCGAGATTTGATAAAATATCTTTAAAAAGAAAACTGCTAGAACAAAAAATTCAGATAGGAGAAGGTGTATCTTGGTCTACGCCATATGGGCCGGTTACGGCTGGAAAGGTCAATAGATAGATAGATATTTAAACTGTTTATTTATTTCAGCTGCAATCCCCATACATTCGGTTTATCAAACTACTATTAAAATAGTATTAATAATAATTATTACGATAACTATAGTTGCAGTTGCAATAATTAAATGGTTGCGTTATATAACACGTGGTAGAAAAGAACCGAAGCTCCCAAGAAAACAGTAAAACAGTCACGAACAAAAAGATAAGGAAGACACTAAATATCTGATAGCTGAAGTAATAATAATGAAGTTACTCATAAATCGAAGCAATCTTTGGTGCTATCAGTGATGGTTTATGGTGTGGGTATGCTAACATTCTCATCAACGCAGCTCGCAAGGTTGGACAGGGTTCAAAACTAGGACTTGCGGGTAGTACTGGAATACACCAGAGTCCAAGTGGGAACACAGTTGCATTTAAAATAGAGAGCGTTTTCTGCAATGATGCCTTCCTGGTAATAAATGGATGAAAACAACGCAACTAAGTAACGTTCCCTCAATATCTTTCTAGGTGTGTTAAGAGTGTGCTAGTGAACACATTTTTCAATCACCGCGACATCTTTTTGACTGATGTCAGTAATACGCCAAGTCACTTTTACTTTCCAGAAAAATCTTTGATACGTACTTTTAGAAGCTAACGGAACAGAAGAAACAGCTAATCGTGAGAATCAAACCAGGATTCTTCTGGTCAGTAAGTGAGCGTACTACCCATTCAGCCACCGAAACTGCACTGAAAACAACTTGCTAGTGCTTAAAATGCGCATTGACCACGTTTTGGTTTTGGAGTTAATTATTTCATCTCATAGCTTGCAAGCATCCCCGTCGAAATGTCTTGATGCTGAACTAGACTGGAAGCTTATCATTAATGCTTTCTAAATCATCAGTTAATACAAACATTGCGGTAGAGACATATATCATGTATCCCTGACCTTCCAAACGATAATATAATTATCTGCCCTTTTGCAGTTTACCATAACAAAAACACATTTGATAGGTTTTAGGTCAGGCATCCAGACGATAATGGACTAGACATTCCTAAAGTAGGACTGTCTGAAAGTTCTGAAATAATTTACACTTATGGACACTTCCGAATCTGACATTACATTATCTTATTCCCTGTTTTCTATTCATTATATTACATTGGTGTTATTTGAGATAATCCTTTTCGTCCTTCACAATATTATCCAATCTCATATATAATTCATCTTAACATTTCAAAACTGCTTGTTGATCTATAGTTCCCTAAAGTTGCCTTGTTGATCTATAGTTCTCTAAAGTTGCCTTCTTGATATATAGTTCCCTATAGTTCCCTTGTTGATCTTACATTGCGTTCTGGCAATAATTAATTATGATCTGGGGGATTGCAGATAATGCTGTTTCCTGCTGGCTTCAATCGGGTAATCCTTGCATGGCTTCAGTACACTATAACTTCACAATGTACGATTGGTTTAGCAGAATTATCAATCACAAAAGGTGTAACAAACAAGAGTCCTAAACAGTTGATAACTATGAAACTATGCAGGTCATGCTCTACAGTTGATATTTGAACATTTTAATATAACATATATATATATTGCTGTCGTACTAGTGAACACAAGATTTCTCTGCCACGACTGTTGCCAACGGCACGATGGAGATGGACAGGAGACAACGTCTATAGCATTTTATTGTTACGAGCAAGAACCGTCTGGGTTAAACTTCACAAGCGGCGTTCGCTTTTAATTGCTGACACGGCTTTGTAGTTTTCCAATCGCTTGAAAATGAGTACCAGGGTATCTTTTATTGAAAAAAAAAAAAAATGGGTGGCCTAGCGTGATACAACCACGTCATCCATAAAATATGTCGCTGCTCTTTACAAAAATGTTGACACTAAAACCATATTTCACATACATTCCGCTCTAAGGGAGAGAACCGTTCTACCAATATCAACATGCGTCAGTCCACATGAGAGAGACCGAAAATACTACCGGAACCGCTGAACTAGACTAAAGTTAAAGAAAACAAATAGGAAAATCAGCAAATATAACATAGATAACATATTGATTAATCATAAGATAATTTTTGACTAGAAATAAAGGTATGTGAAGAAAGTTAGTAAATAACATTTCTATGATTGAGCTATGCCTTTCTCTGTACAATAAAATCATATAGAGAAGACAAGTCGACCTGCCAGTCAATATCAGGGTAAATGGGAAAAATTGGAGAAAAAAAGGGGGGATGGAACAAATATAGAGAAATTTCAAGAAACTAACAACTTCAGCCATAAAAAGCGATTGAAACTGTGGTGTAAAAAACATAAAAAGGAAAAATTAAGAATGATTTAAAGCATTTTTAACAAATCAAACTCAAAGCAAAAGACATCAAGACTAAGTTACAATAATAAATTGTGATATATATAATCAATATTCCTAAACCAAAAAAATTTAATATATCTTAGATAATGAAAAAGAACAATGAAGACATACTAAAAAACTTAAACATTAAAATTAACCATTTTATACATACCATTCTATAGAGGAATTTAAAATATTATGGCGATGTTAAAAGACACAGGGGGTTGGAAAGAACAATAATGGAAGTCATGGTTCATAGGCGACGAGACAAGGGCAGACCTAGAAGAAAGTGGTTTCAAAACATCAAGGAGACTGAACATGACAACATAAAGAAGCGAGATCTGTCTAGAGACAGAGATTCTTTTACTCGGTCTATGGTGAAATCAACGTTCTGCAAAGTACATGTGACCTGTTGATAATCTCTAAATCTTTCATAAAGATCATAAAATAAATATTAAATTAGTTAAATAAGTAAAAAAAAAAAGTATTAAAAAAACGTAAGCTCTTAAAATGTTGGTCTATACTAGAGTGGGGAGAATGAACACAGAAAATACAAGTTACGACATTTTAGAAAACTGAAAAGAAAAAAACAACCTTGTAGAAAAATGTTAAAACGTGGGAAATGAATAATTTGGATACATTGATTATGGTTATGATTAGTCGAAGTCCCCGGTATCACGGCAAACGAATTAAAATCCCTAATTGCTCAACCGCCCGTGCCAGTGGAATCATCCGGATTAAAACTCATCTTATTGAGAAATCCAAACAAAGAAAGGTAGCTGCAGTTCCCATCAAAGCAGCTACAGCACACGTCAAGAGACATAAGGCCAAGCGGTACCGAAAGTGAACGCAACTGAACTGTCCTTCGTCATACGATATCATAATTCATCGTAAGCAATTGGAATATATCCAAACACCATCAGGATGAAAAACGCAGCTCACAGTGTGCACAAAGCACTAGACTCAGTAGCTGCGGCAGCAAGCGGGGCTTGGAATATGAGGAATCTGGAACAAGGTACACTTTTCAGACTGAGCCTCAATGGTTCCTGCCGCCTAGCCATCATATTGACTAGAAGTCCCTTGGTTATATTAAGAGACACAAAACCTTGCTGAAAGTTATCTTGAAGGGGAAATACAAGGCTAAAAAGATCAATTCCGACATGTTCTAAGGTGTAGTGCCAAGATTAAGAGACACAAAACCTTGCTGAAAGTTATCTTGGAGGGGAAATACAAGGCTAAAAAGATCAATTCAGACATGTTCTAAGGTGTAGTGCCAAGATTAAGAGACACAAAACCTTACTGAAAGTCATCTTGGAGGGGAAATACAAGGCTAAAAAGATCAATTCAGACATGTTCTAAGGTGTAGTGCCAAAATTAAGAGACGGACAGAAGACTGTGAGAGTGTGCATCATCAAAGCAAGAAAAAGAGGTAAACATTTCGTTCGACGATAGCCAACTCTCAACGCTCAGACGGCACAGATGATGATTTATTATATTATCTAAGAAGAATACAGACTCATAGAGCTAACTTATTAATGTGCTAACCGTTTCATTTTATAACCACAAAATGAATATCGCTATCAAATAGAGAAAAGATTCGTTTAAGCGAGTAATGGGATCACCGTGTATTTTATCAATGCTTTTACGTTTGAGAATGCCACGTGGGCGCTATGTTATATGTGATTTACCAATTCACTGAACACGAACTGGACAGTCTAAATGGCAAACAATTACGCTATCATTATGATGGAATATCAGATATTTATTACAAATATTCCTCTTCATGTGGAGATGGCGAGTGAGAATGTTAATGACTAGACAGTCCCCAAAGAGATTGTTGAAAAATATCACGCACCGCGGAAATGGAATTGAGTAAGTGCTAATGCATGTTTCTGCTTCTGATTAACTTGAGCCATGTTTCCTGTCTCTGAATAACCATATCAACAAGGGACAGTACTCGGAGTGCAAAGCTGGGTGGCGCTGGACAACGGTTATTTGTCGAGGGCAGTTAGTGGATCGTCCGGGGAATGGACGGTCAATTAATCGTTTACACGTGGACGTCGAGGTAGCGTCAACATAGTTATAGCGATGAGTGAGTCACTTTTCAGAGCACATTTTTATCGAGTGGGTAATATGTGCGGAAGCACTGCTGTTTCTTATTGCTATTTTAGATGTGTTCAGTATTTGCTAATTTTTTTTATTTTAGAAATATATTTTTTTTTATCTTTCTGGCGGTCGTCCGACGACTACCCGTCCCCGCTGTCTGCCACTGAGAGGACGTTAAGTGCGTGTAGAAATGTTGGGTTGTAATTTGTAATAAAGCTGTTATATTGCTCCCTTACGGTCCAAATGCATCCGAGTTCAGCATGAGCAGATTGAGTGATGGATTGACTTCCCTTTTCGTTCTCCACTTGCTTGAGCAGGTTGGTTTGTCTGTTCTGTATCACCCCTGGGAGGAGGTAAAGCAGGCTCTGGATCATCTGTGTTGTTTGTCGATCTTGACGCAGTTAATTTTGAGTCGCTGACTTCTCTAAGACCAGTTGCTGGTTCGCGTAATGGCCTCCTTTTTTAGAAACATAGTCTATATATGAGTTGTGCTATTATATCTATATATAAGTTGTGCTACTGTATCTATATATGAGTTGTGCTATTGTATCTATATATGAGTTGTGCTATTATATCTATATATTAGTTGTGCTATTATATCTATATATGAGTTGTGCTATTGTATCTATATATGAGTTGTGCTATTATATCTATATATGAGTTATGCTATTATATCTATATATGAGTTGTGCTATTGTATCTATATATGAGTTGTGCTATTATATCTATATATGAGTTGTGCTATTGTATCTATATATGAGTTGTGCTATTATATCTATATATGAGTTGTGCTATTGTATCTATATATGAGTTATGCTATTGTATCTATATATGAGTTGTGCTATTGTATCTATATATGAGTTGTGCTATTGTATATTCAAGTTAAGAGCCCGGTGACTTGTGGATAGTGCACATGTCTGCCGACCTGAAGATTCGAGGTTCGAATGAAAAATTTGGCAATTTTTTTCCGAACTGTAAAACTCTTAGTCTATCCAGCCTCCTTAAATAAGTACCAAAGATATTCTCTGGGAAATATGTGCAACGAGAAAGGAAAATGGCCACCCAATTTCATGAATCGATGTCCATTACGATGACGTCAGTAATACTTCATTACGTAATGACATTTGTTATGGAGCCATTATTGGGGGCCGCGGTAGTCTAGTGGGGATAACCATCCGACTAAGCTACGGACGTTCAGACAACCCGTGCTCGATTCCCGTTGGAAACAGTGTCAATTGTACTCGAAGTTGGGAAAAAAAATGCCCCAACGGTCGACTCAGCCGTTGGCAGAAATGGGTAGCAGGGTATTACTCTAGGAAGGTCAGAAATACCACCTCGCATGGTGAGTTTCGATGCTTGAAGCGACACTATCCATAAGTCTCCGAACACTTCTGGAAAGGCGTTCGAGTATATATGGGTGAAAAAGTGTGCTAAGACACAACGTACTGCTGCCACATACCTATTTATTTAATGTCACTTTCTACTGCTGTCACATACCTATTTATTTAATGTCACATTCTAAATCTGTCACATACATATTTATTTAATGTCACTTTCTACTGCTGTCACATACCTATTTATTTAATGTCACTTTCTACTGCTGTCACATATCTATGTATTTAATGTCACTTTCTACTGCTGTTACATACCTATTTATCTAATGTCACTTTCTATTGATGTCACATACATATTTGTTTAATGTCACTTTCTACTGCTGTCACATACATATTTATTTAACGTCACTTTCTACTGCTGTCGCATGCCTGTTTATTTAATGTCACTTACCGTTAATGTCATTCGGTTCAAACAAATCGTGTGATTTACAGGTTGTAAACTGAATACATTTACGTGAAAAACAGTGGAGAGAATGACAAGCTTCTCTTAATTAATGCAACAATCACGTTAATTGATTATACCAAGTACGTTAGTTCGTTTCTTATTTCTTCACTTCCTCTTTTACCCGTTCAGGTGTCGAGGGAGATACAAAGTTCTGATTCTCGCCTTTCGGGCGGCTTCCCTCATTGTCAATTGATGAAGTTGTAGAGTTTCTTTGATGTTATCTGTCCATCTTACTCTGGGTCTGCCTCTTGCTCTTCTGCTCTCCTCTTTTAATGTATGCTTTGTATGGTAAGGAATCAAGTGACATTATTTCTAGAGTGGCAAATTAGTTTATTTGTTGTTTCTGTACGTAGCTTAGGATTGATTCAATGCCTACTCTTTCTCTAATAAAACCATTTCGGATTCTGTCTTTCCTGGTCATTCCAAGCGCTTATCTCAGACATCTCATCTCTGCGATGGCAAGCTTTTATTACGCTTACTGGTAACGTAAATGACTATCTTCGGCATTGGTAGCACAATCTTGGAATGAATATATTCTGTTTATGATGTCTCTAGAGGTGCGCGTGGCCGTGCGGCTAAAACCACTGTTCAGCTAGCTGAAAAGCCGACGTACGGTGTTCGAAGCCCGCGGTAGACAGAAAGGATTTTTTTTTATCGAGGGTGAAATAAAAATCCTGAGTCGCACACGTCGTGGCGACTGATTTGCCCAAGCGGCCTTTATCCCTCTGGTTCTATCGCTGCTCCCCGTCATACACCAGCAATGGTACTATGTGACGTAAAGATAGTTTTTTTTTTTTATGATGTCTCTTGCTGGTAGTAGGTATTGCTTTGTGTTGACGTATACGCTAATTAATGAATTTAAAAAAAAAAATAATTTCGTCCTTTTGTACTTTTTAAAAACCAATTTATTACCGTGGTAAAACATGGCGTAAATTGCTAAAATATCTAAGTAAAATAAAAAAACCTCGACACACCTCGAATGCGGCGTACAGGTAATATTTTGTTACCGCGCATATATTTTTTAACCATTATCATAACTTTGAATTTAAAAAGTTTTTGCACTATGTCGTGTCTACGTCTGTGGGTGAATTTAGACTTTGCACATGTGAGAGAGTGTGCAAAATAAATTATCTAACAGATTAATGATTCAATTCAACAGATTAAGATTAATGTAAGAAATGAAGTAAGCGCTACTTGTTCTTTTGTTTATTGAACAGATGTATAGTATTTTCTCTCTCTCTCTCCCCCCCCCCCTTTTTCTCTCTCTCTCTCTTTCACACATCCATATCTCATAGTGAGTTAAACACTTTCAATGGAACTCTGTAACAGAAGAAAATCTGATGTAACGAAGCAGCTCCCAATGGAGCAAGTGTTGAATCATTTAAACGTCTTAACACACTAACAGTTGTGGGGAGCGGTGGGTCGTGGGGGTCGAGACGATGAAAAAAACTGGATCTGTAACGCGACTTCCAGGTGTCTTGCATCTGTGTGCTTGAATTCTTGTAAATAATAGTCCTGGTTCAATCTATGGCCAGATTTTGTTTGTCTTTGATCAGCAGAATTCTCTCGTGACACTAGACTTAATACTTCGAACACTGGACATAAGGGTCCCGGGTTAGAATCCTGCCACAGATATATGTATAGAACTAGGCTATTATGCTAATGTACAAGCTTTCTGTATTTGCTTATACTTGGTTCCTTCTCAGCTTTACCCTCGTTGTCTCTAAGTAGTGAGATTCGATCTCTAGCCCTCTCAGATAACCGCGGAAAAATAGAAGGTCCCGTGTGCACGTTCGCACGTTAAAAAAACTGTTAGCATTTAACATTTGGAAAGAGTAGGCTAAAATGGCCCCTTAAAATTGTTGGGCAAATCTACCCATGTCGAAGACAGGCCAAAAAGTGAAGCACAGGTAAAGTTTAAAGGTAAAGATAAAGTACGCGACTGGGATCGACGTCTTAGCTCGCGAGTTTTCGTATAACGGACTTTGCCGTCCACAGCGACACAACGTATCAACGTCAACTTAGCGGGTAAACGCTAAGAAAGAAGTAAAGACAAATCAGCAACATTGAACTATCTAGTATGATTGATGCACATTTAAATAGTAAAATCTTTCAAGTGACACCTTTATAACAATACAACTTAATAAGGGGACCAGTGCCTGTGATATGCTGTTTATTTAAATAGATTTGTGAAATTTTATGTAAAGTCAGTAGAAAAAGTTGCCATTGCAGGAGGCAAAACATCATCAAGCTGCAGACTAAATTAATTGCAGTATTGAAACAAGAAAACATGAGAAACCCCCCCCCCCCCCGCCAAAGACATTCTTCACAGACTGCAAGTCGCTTATCGAGTTTCTATGAACTTCAAAATACCCTCAATCCAGTACATAAGACATCATCTCAGAGCTAAAAGAGCTGCCTTAGTCTACAAAAGTGGCCTTCCTATGGATACCGTCCCACTGCGGTATTGCCTGAAAGGAGCTAGCGGATACCTTCTCTAAAATCAACAGCAAAAAATAGTCTAATACACGCATCCAGTAAACTATAGAAAGGTCAAAGAACTTTTATATGAAACAAACGCAAACGAAATTAAAAGTAAAAGTTGCAGAACAACATGCAAGATTCTATACATGTGCTGTCAAGGTACAACCAGACCACCAGGACAGGCTACTGCAGCACTCCTGAGCCGTATTTACGAATTAAACATACCCCACACCACAGATGAACATAACTGCGGATGATTAACCCATGACCCCGGAACACTTTCTTCAGTAGTGCTACAACTATACAATGACGTCACACCTTGCCCACCTACGCAGACAAACAATAAAAACTGTGGAAACTACAAAGACCTGGAGACGACAGCGGACTTCGTCCTGATGAGATGGCAAAAGCTAGAGGATGAAAACATTCTTCTTCAGCGCGAGAACTGGAGAGATAGCTAGACAGAGATAGAAAGAGAGAGTGAATAGAAAAAAGTCAACAAATGAAGTCAATCACTCCAATTGAGTAGATATAAACTATCACGTCACTCACTCCAATTGAGTAGCTATAAACATGTACACCACTCACTCCAATTGAGTAGCTAAAAACATGTACGTCACTCACTCCAATTGAGTAGCTATAAATATGTACACCACTCACTCCAATTGAGTAGCTATAAACATGTACACCACTCACTCCAATTGAGTAGCTATAAACATGTACATCACTCACTCGAATTGACTAGCTATAAACATGTACAACACTCACTCCAATTGAGTAGCTATAAACATGTAAACCACTCTCTCCAATTGAGTAGCTATAAACATGTACATCACTCACTCCAACTGAGTAGCTAAAACTCAAATTGAATAGCTATAAAGATGTACACCACTCACTCCAATTGAGTAGCTATAAAGATGTACACCACTCACTCCAATTGAGTAGCTATAAACATGTACACCACTCACTCAAATTGAGTAGCTATAAACATGTACACCACTCACTTCAATTGAGTATCTATAAACATGTACACCACTCACTCCAATTGAGTAGCTAAAAACATATACACCACTCACTCCAATTGAGTAGCTATAAACATGTACACCAATCACTCCAATTGAGTAGCTATAAACATGTACGTCAATCACTCCAATTGAGTAGATATAAACTATCACGTCACTCACTCCAATTGAGTAGCTATAAACATGTACACCACTCACTCCAATTGAGTAGCTAAAAACATGTACACCACTCACTCCAATTGAGTAGCTATAAATATGTACACCACTCACTCCAATTGAGTAGCTATAAACATGTACACCACTCACTCCAATTGAGTAGCTATAAACATGTACATCACTCACTCCAATTGAGTATCTATAAACATGTACACCACTGACTCCAATTGAGTAGCTAAAAACATGTATACCACTCACTCCAATTGAGTAGCTATAAACACGTACACCACTCACTCCAACTGGGTAGCTAAAACTCAAATTGAGTAGCTATAAACATGTACACCACTCACTCCAATTGAGTAGCTATAAAGATGTACACCACTCACTCCAGTTGAGTAGCTATAAATATGTACGTCACTCACTCTAATTGAATATCTATAAACATGTACACCACTCACTCCAATTGAGTAGCTAAAAACATGTATACCACTCACTCCAATTGAGTAGCTATAAACACGTACACCACTCACTCCAATTGAGTAGCTATAAACATGTACACCACTCACCCAAAATGAGTAGATATAAACATGTACACCACTCACTCCAACTGAGTAGCTAAAACTCAAATTGAGTAGCTATAAACATGTACACCACTCACTCCAATTGAGTAGCTATAAAGATGTACACCACTCACTCCAATTGAGTAGCTATAAACATGTACACCACTCCAATTGAGTATCTATAAACATGTACACCACTCACTCCAATTGAGTAGCTAAAAACATGTACACCACTCACTCCAATTGAGTAGCTATAAACATGTACACCAATCACTCCAATTGAGTAGCTATAAACATGTACACCACTCACCCAAATTGAGTAGATATAAACATGTACACTACTCAACTCCAATTGAGTAAATTTAAACATGTACGTCACTCACTCCAATTTTGTAGTTTTAAAAATGTACGTCAATCACTCAAATTGAGTAGCAATAAACATGTACACCACTCACTCAAATTGAGTAGCTATAAACATGTTCACCACTCACTCCAATTGAGTAGATATAAACATGTACGTCACTCACTCCAATTGAGTAGCTATACACATGTACGCCACTAACTCAAATTGATTAGCTATAAACATGTACGTCGTTCACTCAAATTGAGTAGCTATAAAAATGTACATCATTAACTCAAATTAAGTAGCTATAAACATATACACCATTCACTCAAATTTAGAAGCTATAAACATATACGCCGCTCTCTCCAATTGAGTAGCTATAAACATGTACACCATTCACTCAAATTAAGTAGCTATAAACATGTACACCACTCACTCAAACTGAGTAGCTATAAACATGTACACCACTCACTCAAATTGGGTAGCTATAAACATGTACACCACTCACTCAAATTAAGCATCTATAAACATGTACGCACTCACTCAAATTAAGTAGCTATAAACATGTACACCACTCACTCAAATTGAGTAGCTATAAACATGTACACCACTCACTCAAATTGAGTAGCTATAAACATGTACACCACTCACTCCAATTGAGTAGCTATAAACATGTACACCACTCACTCAAATTGAGTAGCTATAAACATGTACGCCACTCACTCCAATTAAGTAGCTAAAAACATGTACGTCACTCACTCCAATTGAGTAGCTATAAATATGTACACCACTCACTCCAATTGAGTAGCTATAAACATGTACACCACTCACTCCAATTGAGTAGCTATAAACATGTACATCACTCACTCCAATTGAGTAGCTATAAAAATGTACACCACTCACTCCAATTGAGTAGCTATAAACACGTACACCACTCACTCCAATTGAGTAGCTATAAACATGTACACCACTCACCCAAATTGAGTAGATATAAACATGTACACCACTCACTATAACTGAGTAGCTAAAACTCAAATTGAGTAGCTATAAACATGTACACCACTCACTCCAATTGAGTAGCTATAAACATGTACACCACTCACTCAAATTGAGTAACTATAAACATGTACGCCACTCACTCCAATTAAGTAGCTAAAAACATGTACGTCACTCACTCCAATTGAGTACCTATAAACATGTAAACCACTCTCTCCAATTGAGTAGCTATAAACATGTACACCACTCACTCCAACTGGGTAGCTAAAACTCAAATTGAGTAGCTATAAACATGTACACCACTCACTCCAATTGAGTAGCTATAAAGATGTACACCACTCACTCCAGTTGAGTAGCTATAAATATGTACGTCACTCACTCTAATTAAATATCTATAAACATGTACACCACTCACTCCAATTGAGTAGCTAAAAACATGTACACCACTCACTCAAATTGAGTAGCTATAAACATGTACACCACTCACTCCAATTGAGTAGCTATAAAGATGTACACCACTCACTCCAGTTGAGTAGCTATAAATATGTACGTCACTCACTCTAATTGAATATCTATAAACATGTACACCACTCACTCCAATTGAGTAGATAAAAACATGTACACCACTCACTCCAATTGAGTAGCTATAAACACGTACACCACTCACTCCAGTTGAGTAGCTAAAAACATGTACACCACTCACCCAAATTGAGTAGATATAAACAGGTACACCACTCACTCCAACTGAGTAGCTAAAACTCAAATTGAGTAGCTATAAACATGTACACCACTCACTCCAATTGAGTAGCTATAAAGATGTACACCACTCACTCCAATTGAGTAGCTATAAACATGTACACCACTCACTCCAATTGAGTATCTATAAACATGTACACCACTCACTCCAATTGAGTAGCTAAAAACATGTACACCACTCACTCCAATTGAGTAGCTATAAACATGTACACCAATCACTCCAATTGAGTAGCTATAAACATGTACACCACTCACCCAAATTGAGTAGATATAAACATGTACACTACTCACTCCAATTGAGTAAATTTAAACATGTACGTCACTCACTCCAATTTTGTAGTGATAAACATGTACGTCAATCACTCAAATTGAGTAGCTATAAACATGTACACCACTCACTCAAATTGAGTAGCTATAAACATGTACACCACTCACTCCAATTGAGTAGATATAAACATGTACGTCACTCACTCCAATTGAGTAGCTATACACATGTACGCCACTAACTCAAATTGAGTAGCTATAAACATGTACGTCGCTCACTCAAATTGAGTAGCTATAAAAATGTACATCATTAACTCAAATTAAATAGCTATAAACATATACACCATTCACTCAAATTGAGAAGCTATAAACATATACACCGCTCTCTCCAATTGAGTAGCTATAAACATGTACACCATTCACTCAAATTAAGTAGCTATAAACATGTACGCCACTCACTCAAAATGAGTAGCTATAAACATGTACGCCACTCACTCAAATTGGGTAGCTATAAACATGTACACCACTCACTCAAATTAAGCATCTATAAACATGTACGCCACTCACTCAAATTAAGTAGCTATAAACATGTACACCACTCACTCAAATTGAGTAGCTATATACATGTACACCACTCACTCAAATTGAGTAGCTATAAACATGTACACCACTCACTCCAATTGAGTAGCTATAAACATGTACACCACTCACTCAAATTGAGTAGCTATAAACATGTTCGCCACTCACTCCAATTAAGTAGCTATAAACATGTACACCACTCACTCCAATTGAGTAGCTATAAACATGTACACCACTCACTCAAATTGAGTAGCTATAAACATGTATGCCACTCACTCCAATTAAGCAGCTATAAACATGTACGCCACTCACTCCAGTTGAGTAGCTATAAACATGTACGTCACTCACTCCAATTAAGAAGCTGTAAACATGTACGCCACTCACTCCAATTAAGAAGCTATAAACATGTACGCCACTCACTCCAATTAAGAAGCTATAAACATGTACGCCACTCACTCCAATTAAGAAGCTATAAACATAAGACATCCTTGTCTCAGAGTTAAAGAAAAATAGACCCTAGATTTCGAAAGAAGTCCTACATGGAAAAGCTCATTAAATAAATCGGGGAGTCGTGATAGCTCCGTGGTTATTGAACTAGACTACAAAGGACAAGAGTTAGGGTTCGATCCCAACCGATGGCTTCCGGGTTCACCCAGCCTTAAAAGGGTACCGTATTATTTTTCTGTGAATGTAAAGCGGCACGGGTGTAATACCGACAACATTACCCCAAAAATCATGTGCCGAAGGTCTATAAAAAATGATTGTCACTAACACCATATTCCCTATACGCCACTTGGCTTGACTGACTAATGTATAAAACGTAAATAATTCATTCGATTCCGCTGGACTAGAAACTCTGGAATAAGAAACCGTCTGGCATTGTCCCTATGAACAGATACACATCTGTAAAGTTTTTATGATATTTTATGAGAGCTATAAAGGCATGGTCAAAAAAGAAAATTGACATAGAGAGAGATAAGTTTCCTCAGCAAATCTGTGAACAAAACACGAAGAGATCATATAAAGAACGATGAAATTAGAAACATAATTGGAATTCTACCTCTAATCGAATAGAGAGACAAAAATTAAAGAGAAAAATATTTTTAATTATTAAAAACATTTAATATGCACGAACCCCTCAGCACCAACGTAAAGAGCTTATAACAACAAAATGGAACAAACCAAGATATAGAGGTAGACCAAGAAGAAGATGGATTGAGGGAATTTATGACGTAATAAGACAATACAATATCACTATGTACCTAGCCACATAAAATACCCCTGATAGAAAACACATCATTGACTCATGTCTGTGACGCCTGCCGGCAAAACAGCAGAACAGGATAAAAGAAAGAAAATAAAGAAATAAAGAGATATAAATGCATGGATACGGTGTACAGATAAGACAAGCAAACAATCTGTGTGAAGAATGATACCACGACTGTAGCCATTGAAAGCAGACATTGTTATTGAAGGATACATCACTTATCAAATGTTTTCAAACATTATCCAAGCGCTAGTTCGTACCGGGCGTGCGTCATACTGGCAAACGTTTCTAGATCTCCGTACTATGGAGTTGATTTGTCGACAGCACTAAACATGCTTTTTTCCTCTCTTCCTCTACTTCTTCTTCTACTTCTTCTGCTACTTCTTCTTCTACTTCTACTTCTTCTACTTCTTCTGCTACTTCTTCTTCTACTTCTACTTCTTCTTCTTCTCCTTCTTCTTCCTCTTCGTCCTATTCCTCTTTTCGTCCTATTCCTCTTTTCGTCTTCTTCCTCTTCGTCTTCTGCCTCTTCTTCTTGTTCGTCTACTTCCTCTTCTTCTTCTTCCTCTTCATTTCACTCATAGTATAAGGTCTTCAGCAAATATATTCCAACCTGTCATGGCTGGTATAATTCTTTTAACATCGTTCCATGTCTTCGCCATCTATTTCATCTCTATGATTCCAGCTGTCTTCTCTAAGTGTGTTTTCGTTTTCTCCTTTGTCTACCTCCATGAAGAACTCTAAAAGCGGATTGCCGTAAAATAAATATAATTTAGTTCCTGCAGTTTATGATCTATCTAGCGCCACCGTCTTTGTCATAACTTTGCCAACTGGTATTTGCCAAGTACTTAATTTTAGTCCCATAATTCTATATTGGCAATTTAGTCACACCGTCTCCTTGCATTCATTAATGGAAATCTGTGTCTTCGCGACAGTCGTTTTTCTCCCCATTACTACACAACTGTTTTAACTGAAACCAAATGTCAGGTGCAAGCACTAAATAATCACACGATTGAATAATCAAAATTCCAGTCTTCGGCTGTTTTAAACCTCCTGTTTCATTAATACTCATATTGTCAAACTTACACTACCGTAGATATGTAAAATAAACATAAATTTGTATCTATAGTCCGTTCCAAAACTCATGCCCTCTTCAAAATGTTATAACTTAGTAACCATCTGGTTTTAATTGTTGAAAATGTGTATACAAACTGTTTATTGTCATGGCGTTTTAAAAAAGCAAGATTTCATTGGAAAGAAATAGATGGTGTTAATTTAGTCTTTTTCGCGGTATATATAAACACATAGATGGTGTTAATTTAGTCTTTTTCGCGGTATATATAAACACATAGATGGTGTTAATTTAGTCTTTTTCGCGGTATATATAAACACATAGATGGTGTTAATTTAGTCTTTTTCGCGGTATATATAAACAAATAGATGGTGTTAATTTAGTCTTGTTCTCGGTATATATAAACAAATAGATGGTGTTAATTTAGTCTTTTTCTCGGTATATATAAACAAATAGATGGTGTTAATTTAGTCTTTTTCGCGGTATATATAAACAAATAGATGGTGTTAATTTAGTCTTTTTCGCGGTATATATAAACACATAGATGGTGTTAATTTAGTCTTTTTCGCGGTATATATAAACAAATAGATGGTGTTAATTTAGTCTTTTTCGCGGTATATATAAACAAATAGATGGTTTTAGTATTGATTTGTTCGCTGTAATGTAAACATATACACATAATAATACTAGTCAAATAGAATATTTACACTTTCTACTGGTGAACACTACACACGAAATGAGAAAAAAAATATGTGTGCTAATTGTGTGCACAAATTCGTGCGGAACTCTCCACGTGGCGCTTCATTCAATACTGCCTGAGTGTTCTGATTCACTTCAAAGGCTTAGAAAAACTCGTCTGGGCTGGGCAACAAGAAGATAAAGTCCCGATATCATCCTGAACAAAAGATGAAAAAATAAAATTGGCTCCCGGTACCATTTAACGACATTGTTCTCTTCTCAGATTTTGATAATGAACTATAAAGACACACTATTTACTCTCTCTGAAAAAAAATATTGATACATCCTCAATGCGATAATTTGAAGTGTAGCGACATTAATCTTTAAACTCATTGTAAAATGTGCCGAGTAATGAGACATTTTTTCTACACCTTTTAAATGAATTAGAATCCGCCGGCAATTTTTATATAAGCGCAACAGCGGTTAGACCGTGCGAGAAATCTGTGCAACTGTTTTGTTTGTTTAATTAGGCGTGTAATGTTGACCAGTAAAAACTCAATATTCTGTTTGACAAATATTATTACGAATATATTTCATATATATATTATATATATATTGACTAATATATTACGAATAAATATAGATATCTTAGGCATATCAGAGATAAGATGGAAAGAATATGGGTACATAGAGGACGAAAAATATACATTTATATACTCAGGAAACACAACAGAACATCAAAAAGGGGGGGGGTAGGTATACTGATAAAAAGAGAGCCACAAAAATATATAAGTACCCACTGGACATACAGTGATAGGATTATACTAGTCAAGTTGAAAGCAAAACCATTCGACATAGCAATAATACAGACATATGCACCTACTCAAGACTATACAGATGAACAAATAGAGGTATACTATGAAGACCTAAATAAAGTTATGAAGCAAGTGGAATCTTCAGACATCTTGATTGTAATGGGTGACATGAACGCTAAAGTAGGAAAAGGTAGATATAAGACCATTATAGGAAATCATGGTTTAGGAAAAAGAAATGACAGAGGAGAAAGATTAATACAACTCTGTGAAGAAAACAGGCTGATAATATGTAACACCTACTTCGAGCAAGAGAAAAGAAAACTGTACACATGGAAAAGCCCTGGAGATAAGAAGAGGAATCAAATAGATTATACAATGATAAAAGAAAGGTTCCGTAACAGCGTAAAGAAAGCCAAAACCTACCCAGGAGCAGATATTAATTCAGATCACAATCCTGTAATGATTAAAATGAAAATCAAACTAAAGAGAAACAAGCAAAAGTCTAATTCATCAACAAATCTACTAGATATAACAGCTTGAAATCAAAAAGATATTAAAGATACCTATACAATACAAGTAAGGAACACATACCAGAAGCTGATAGATACAGGAATTGAGCAATACAGGAGCGAACATTCTGATAAAAATTACAGCCAGATGGCAATGCATAAAGAAAAGCATACAAGAAACCTGCGACACCTTACCCAAAAGAGAAAAGAACAAAATAACAAAAATGGATAACTAACACCATCTTAGAAAAAATTTAAGAAGGAAGACAAGCAAAGAACACTGCTCAATACAATAAAATAGATAATGAGATACGCAAAATGTGCAAAAAAGCAAAAGAAGACTGGCTCAGCAAAATATGTATATAAATAGAAACTATGGAAAGCAAACAAGACTTAAGAGAAATGCACACAGAAATAAAGAGAATGATTAATAAAAATAAAAAAAAGCCACAGAAGGTGGATGCATTGCAGACAAAAAAGGAAAAATGCTAACAGACAATAAAGATATTATAGATAGATGGCAGGAATATATAACATAACTATTTCAAGGTCAAAGGGACAAGAAACCAGTTATAAAATGTACATCAGGCTATAAAATCTTAAAATCTGAGGTTGAAAAACCTATAAAAACAATGATAAAGGGAAAAGCAGCAGGACGTGACAGCATACAGATAGAGATGATACAGGCACTAGAATATTTTGGCATTGAAGTGATTACAGACATATGCAACGACATATACCACACAGGATACATACCAAATGAACTAAAAACATCAGCTTTCATTGCACTGCCTAAAAAGAATGGTGCAGTTGAATGCAGTGACTTTAGAACAATAAGCCTAATGAACCATGTTACAAAAATCTTGCTAAAAGTTATACACGGAAGGATGATGATGCAGCAATTTGGATTTAGGAAAAATAGCGGGACAAAAGAAGCTATATTCTGCATGAGAACAATAATCGAAAAGTGCACAGAGGTAAACAAACCAATATATGCCTGCTTCATAGACTACACCAAAACTTTTGATAGAGTACACCACAAACAACTTATAGAATGCCTAAAAGAGATGTAAGATCATGACTGAGTCTTTCTTGTTACAAACAATGATAATCAAGTTTATTGATTTATTCTTTCTTACAATCATGATCGCTAGTGGCGAATACACTATAGACATTAAGGATTACTTAATGTGGAATATCTCCGAGGCAGTCGCCGATGTTTATGAAAATATTCCAGTGCATCAATGGCATACAACTTATTCATCAGTCAATCATTCCACTTGTCTACTTACGACATGTAGGATTCTTGAAATGCATCATATTGGAACACAATCACTTCACAACTAAGGTCATAATATTCTCGATCAACTATCTATCAAGAATAACTTCTAAACTGACTTGAGCTACACTTAGAGACTTCCTTAGCTAACTCTATAACACTTAATAGTCCAGTTATACTACAGAGAGTAAAACAAATAATAACATAAAACAGGAAAAGGCGGAGTGGCTGAATAAACAGACAATGGATAAGACAGAAAGAGTGGTCATCGCCTACATGACCATCCCAGACCCGCAGGATGCAATAAACTATCTATACAGACAAAAACATGAACAATTTCAGATCGCGAACGGAACATGGCATCCCTGCCTCCGAACTCACATCTACATCGATTAAAACCTAGCACCGCCTCATTGTAGTCTTTGTGTAAATTAACAAGAGAAAATGCCCCATATCACCACCTTTGAAATTCAAATATTGATATGTCTGTCTGTCTGCGATCGGGACTCAGTCAGAGTAGGATCTCAGACTCTCACATAAAGTCAGCTGTCAGGCTAAGTGTGTTGAATGCCCCCACAGACAGAACATCACTTCGACTAAACATCCGTTAAAACGTTGCACTGTGTCCTCGCCAGTGGCCCAGTGCATCCGATTTCAGCCAGCATTTTATTCAGGTTTGCTATCCTTAGCCTTTGATTGTCCCCAATCTTCCTGCAAGGCAGCAGATGATCTTTTCTGTAGGAGGATTCTGCCCTTAGTCGGTCGGCCTTCCCAGGTTTACGAGCACCGTCTGCCCGAGCCACTAATGTGACTAACACAGACATGCGACTTGTAATATGAGGAAACTGCAACAAGGAACGCTTTTCATGCATAGCTTTCAATTGTTCCTGCCGCCTATCCCCATATACCGGTACGTCATGTCCTCTTGAAAATGATGATCGTCGTAGCATCAGATGTTGTTAGGCCATCGTTGATGACTCCAATTCCGAACATAGAGACACACAGTCAGTCGTCAAATTATCCCCGTCGCACATCAAACAGCAGACAGTAACATTTGCGCACGGCCGGTTTAGGGAACCATTACGATGACGTAGCACACAAAATGTACCCAACACTTAATCTCGTTCCATTTAGATTTATGTGTGATTACTCTAGTGTAAGCAGCCTACGACGAACAAAACACAAAGCAAATTCCCAAAGAGACAAAACTGCGGCTGACGAAGTAGTTTACATTAATGTGTACATGGAAATAACTTGCATCAAAGAATACCATCAACGGTCATGAACAGCACCAATGTGTGACGTAAAGCGCAGATCAAGTCTAGACGGTAGAAGGTCTCACTCACAACACTTGAGTCGTCAAAAACGGACTGTTGTCGGGCTACAACCTCACTTTATCAACACAGATGTATCAAGCATATCATCATTTTGAATTTAACGCAGAAAAGTGCAAAGAAGATCCGAAATTAATAGATCTTCCTCCATCTTCAAAAACATATAAGAAACAGTCATTACATTACTACTTAAATAAACAAATGTGTTCTTTGCCATGGCGTCATGTTGAAGAACCCATTTTCAAAAAGCAACTGGTTTGTGAAGATAAGATAAGAGTATCTCTTCCATCAAAGCTGAAAAGCAAATGAGGAAGGAAAAAGGAGATTTTAGATTTTTTAAAAATGTTGGAATACAATTCACACTTGTATGATGGTGGAGGTAGGTGGTACACTGAAGAACTGTATGAAGAACATCAACTCTCTAATTCACCTCCCTCCGCCCCCCCCCAAAAAAAAAAAAAATGTATTTCAGACTCTTATGTAGGATCGTTGTTATACAGTAGCGGACTAAACGCAACAGACTTAGTTCAAATGTATATTTCCAGCTGTACATTGATCTGTAGAGAAGTAAGCATTTGATCAAGCAGAAAATAGAATACAAGGCAGATAAAATCCTTGTTTTTACAACTAGAATAATGCAGTAATGTAACCACGTTGTAGCTGATGTGTCTAGAAACGATTCTCCGTGTTTTTGACACAACCAAATACATTTTTACTGGTGTCTTAAAATACATCTTTTATTGTATCTCCGGAGTGACTGCAACTAACAAACTGTACTTATTTACACTAGATCGCAAATTTTATTATTTTCTCTCAGCTACTTCTCTAACCTCTTTTTTGCTCTTGATAACTCTTTGTTTCTCCCAAATTGAAGTCATGTCTGCTTATTTATCTGACAACTCATTATTACTTCCAAATTGAAGTCATGTTTGCTTATTTATCTGACAAATCATTATTACTTCCAAATTGAAGTCATGTTTGCTTATTTATCTGACAACTCATTATTACTTCCAAATTGAAGTCATGTTTGCTTATTTATCTGACAACTCATTATTACTTCCAAATTGAAGTCATGTCTGCTTATTCTTCTGCGTGCACGCAACGACTTTTTGCCGCCAAAATTTTATAAGGATGCTAAATTGGTTTACACGCGTTGATTTGTCGTTTAAAACCTTTAACAATAGTTCACACTTTTCGACCCAATACATCCGCTTCTGCAAAGCATTTTTGTTTACCGAGTTGCTGTTCCTTATTGTTCCATAATCTTCGACAGACTGGTTAGTATGTGTTTTGAGATCCATATTATGGTAGATTTAGTAGGGTTTTGATCAGTCCTGGTTTACCGATTATGACGTAAACTGTCAGCTATGAGTTACTGATGCCCATTTCCGGTGCTGCTGAGTGAGTACTGTGTACCCGTCGAGTCTACTGGAAAGTGATTTTTTTTCCTTCTACTTCATACTAAAATAAAAAGCCACTGAATTCAATTTTATGATCAATAACTGCTCACAAATACTGAACTGACATACGCTTAAAGTAAATTAGTTCTTTCTAAATAAGGCTTAGCCTTCAGAAAATTAAAATAAACCACACAGTTTATATGTATAAATGTGCCACAAGTTTGCTGTAATTCCTACATTTCTCATCAAGATTGCGTCAGAATATGCCTTTCTTAATTTTTTAAAGAAATGTTCTGTTTTTTAAATTAGGAAAGCGCTGAGGAAATTTGAAAACTGCAGGAACGAACACGTATTTTTTTTAAGCAGGTAAATGCCTTGGCAATAAGAGAATAAAATAGTAGATGTGGTAGGAGTCAGAAGAATATGATAACGGATGGGAGAGTTGTTGATGACGTCAGAGTGAGAGGTAAAATAAAAGATTTTGAGGGTAAAGTTCTTGAAGTAAATTACATTATGAAGATATCAAATATAAAATGCACGGAACTTGTTTTTAAAAAATTGAGTTATTATTGAGTTATTGAATCATTCGCGGCTCATCATTATTGCACTCCGAACATATCCATAGGTGCTCAGGTACCCTCCTCAGCAAGTTCCACAGTGTCCAGCGACTGACGACTCCAGTTCTGTGTTAGTTTTATTTAAAAAAAATATATGAAATTGTAATAATCAATAGACTATAAATATCATTGTTGATTACTGTAACTTAAAGGTTCAGGCGATTGCATCAAATCTAAAATACATTTGTTCGAACACACGTAGGGTGAGCGTGCAAGTTTATTATCACGTGATTCTTGAAATTAAGGGTTGGGGTTTTGTAGTGATTAGACCTATCCATGACTTATGATGAATTTGTAGATACCAAATCAAATTGAGCATGCAAAATACAATGGAAATTTTAAAAATCTAATTATAAAGGATGTATGTATATGCCTGGACAAAATAAAACAAAGCATTATAATAATAATTATAATAATAAATTAATCAATTTTCTAAACAACCTTAGTGATTCTCATAACTGCGGAATTTGGGCTCATTGCTTAGATCTTTCTTCAGATATATCAGATAGACAGAGCAAGAAAAAAAGCCAGAAAACGAACTAATATTATGAAGAAATTAGCAGGAACGGACTGGGGAGCAGAAAGGAATATCTTGAAACGACTATACGTAGGAAGAGTCAGACCAGTCCTAGAGTCTGAAGTCACAGCCTTGGCTATGGCTTCCAAATCACACCGTAGCAAAATTAACAGAACACAGAACCAAGCTGCCCTTATCATCACTGGTGCTATGAAATCTATACCTGTAAAGAGTCTAGAAACAGTAACAGGTTTACAACCCTTAGATGAAAGACGGGTCACTAAAGTATTGCAACAAGCGGAGAAATATAGAAGGCTCCTTAGCCACACCATGCACCACAGAATAACTGGTTTCGGAATTGTACAACTAAAGAGGAGCAACTTCGCTGCAATCGCCAATGAACTAACTAATGGAGACCCAGTACTTTCCCAAACAATACCGAAACCTTTGGGCCCATCTGATGTCTCCTCAGAAATTAAGGAATATATAATAGGAATCATGAAAAAAGGCACCCAATCAGACACAGAAAGAAAACACGTAGCAGAAAAATACATACACGTTACCTACCTACAGGACTCTTGGTCCCACATATACACAAATGGCTCTGCTACAAATGTCACCAGAAATGGAGGGGAAGGTGTGTTCTTGACGCTGAATAACCAGGACGAGATCACCAAGTCAATAGCTACTGGGAAATTCTCAAACAACTTTAAAGCACAAAAAGGGGCATTCAGAAATGCTGCAACACCGGCTACTCAACACAAAAATAACATGCACAATAAATTGGTGATTCTGACTGATGCACTGTCAGTATTCTTCTACCTTTTAGCTCCCAGTGGAGCATAGGTCTTCAACAAACACTTTCCAAGTCGTTCTGTTTTTTGCAATTCTTTTAAGATCATTCCATGTCTTCCCCATCATCTTAATCTCTGCTTCGATCTGTCTTCTCCAAGAATTCCTTGGTCTTCCTCTTTGTCTTTTCCCCTGGGGATACCAAAAAAGGGCCTGTTGTGTAATACTCTCAGTTGGCTTCCGTAGTGTGTGTCCTATCCATCCCCATCGTCTTCGCTGTATCTCTTTATCCACTGGTATTTGACCGGTACATTTCCATAATTCCACGTTAGTGACTTTGTCCTCCCATTTCCATCCCTTTATTCTGCGCAAGCATCAATTAATGAAAGTCTGTACCTTCGTGATTGTCAATTTTGTTATTCTCCATGTTTCACAGCCATATAATAGGACCGACCTAACATTGGAGTTGAAAATTTTTATTTTTGTATTTAACTTAATTTCTTTGTATTTCCATATGTTTCCCAGTGCAGTGAAAGCTCCTCTTGCTTTTGATATCCTTATTTTGGTATCATTTTCTTTTCCTCCCTCTTTATCTATATTACTGCCCAGATATATGTAAGATTGTACGTCTAGTAGAGGTATTTCTCCTAGTTTTATTTGGTTATTGCCAACTGCATTAATTCTCATAATGTTGGTCTTATCTCTATTAATCTTTAGTCCTAGCAGTTATGATCTCTCATCTAATATACTCATTTTATCCTGCATCTGTTGATGGCTGTGTGATAGGAGAGCTATGTCATCAGCAAAGTCTAAATCATCAAGTTGTTTGGTCAGTGACCACTGGATCCCATTTCTGTTGTTATTATTGTCAGTATTATCAGCTCTAAAAAGCCCCAAAAACATTGAACTAGATCACTCGAGAACAACCCTGGACCAACTATGCAATAACTTCCAGAGAGTAGTCATTCAGTGGATACCATCACACTGTAATAAGCAAGGGAACGAACGCGCAGACAACTTAGCTAAAGAGGGAGGAAGATTACCACAAGAGAACCATCCGCTCAGTTATGATGAAGCCAAATCCATCGTCAAAGAACAGTACCATGAACAATGGAAACGAGAACATTCAAAGCATAACAACAGGGACGGATACCACCAACTATCAAGAAAGGATCAAGTCATCATACTTCGTCTACGCACTGGCCACAATAGAATGACAAATCACATGTTCACCAAATTCAAAATAGGTACAACCAGCTTATGCCACTGTACACTGGACAATATGACTACAAAACATGTTCTACAGGATTGCCTCCAGTACACAGACCTGAGAAGAGCAATGTGATCCACACCTACCTCCCTAGAAGAGAAACTATATGGGGCAATCGAATCACTTAAACAGACAGCTGACTTCATGAGAGAGTCCGGAATCCTACTCTGATTGAGTCTTGATCGCAGAGAGAGAGAGATCTTTCTGTATAAGTTAGACACAGATCATAATCCAGTGTCATCCGCATATTGTCATCAGATAAAGATCATCATGTGTCATCCTCATATTGTTATCAGACAAATATCATCGTCATGTGCCATCCGCATATTGTCATCAGACAAAGATCATCATGTGCAATACACATACTGTCATCAGACAAATTTAATGAACATTATGTGCCATCCACATGGTGTCATCATACAAAGATTATTAACATCATGTGCCATACACATATTGTCATCAGACATAGATCATCATGTCTATCCGCATATTGTCTTCAGACAAATATCATCATTTCTATCTATCTATCTATTGACCTTTCGAGCCGTAACCGGCCCATAGGGCGTAGACCAAGATACACCTTCTCCTATATGAATTTTTGTTCTAGCAGTTTTCTTTTAAAGATATTTTATCAAATCTCGCCATCTGTCTCTGTTCTGTGCAAGCAGTTCTATCTCATTGAGGGAGCCGATTCCTGCTGCTCTTGCCTCTCTCATCAATGTTCTTCTCAGTGTCTCCCTGGGTCTTCCTCTTTTTCTTTTACCTGTTGTTTCCCATATGAGGGCTTGCTTTGCTATTCGATTATTATCTCTTCTCATCACATGTCCAACGTATGACCATCGTCTTTTCTTTATTACTGAAGATATTAGTGGTTGATTGGCGATTTCTCTAATTTCCTCGTTTGTTTTGAATTCGTTCCATTCTATACCAAGTATTTTCCTTAGACATTTATTTTCGAATGCGTTCAACTTTGTTTCTATATCTCTTGTTGTTTTCCAGCTTTCACACGCATACGTAAGGGTTGATAGTACATTTGATTTGAATAGCCTAAGTTTTGTGTTTGTGCTAATGAGTTTTGATTTCCACAACTTTTCAAGGCTTCTGAAAGACATTGCTGCTTTAGCCAGTCTGATTCTAATTTCTTTGCTCGTATCCCCTTCTCGATCAATGTGACTTCCAAGATAGATGAAGTGATCGATCTCTTCTACTGGTTTGTTTTCCATGTATATTTTGTCACTTGTTGGAATTAAACTTTTCATGACTTTAGTCTTTTCATGATTGACCTCAAGCCCAATTTTGCTGGCTATTGATGATAGTTCATTTGTGTTTTCCTGCATCGTTTTTATCTGATTGCTGATGAGAACTATGTCATCAGCAAAGTCCAGGTCCTCCAAATGGTCTCCTTGTATCCATTCGATGCCTTTATTACCAGTGCAGCATTTCTTCATTATGAAGTCCATAACAATTCCAAATAACAAGGGCGATAAAATACATCCTTGTTTAACCCCAGTTTCTATTGGGAAACATTCGCTCAGTCCTTCCTCTGTTCGAACTGCACATGTGTAACCATCATACATGTCTTTATATCATCAAATATCATCATTTGCCATCCGCATATTGTCATCATACAAAGATCATCATTATTATGTGCAATCCGCATATTGTCATCATACAAAGATCATCATTATTATGTGCTATCCGCATATTGTCATCATACAAAGATAGCAGAGCAAATATATAACTGTTGAAGCACAATGATAATGGTTCTAGATCAAAGCACAAGAACCCAATGTTTGGATTTAAATGGAACTATACATAGAACAATTTCAAGTGAGAATAAAATCAAAGTTGTTTTAGAAAAATGTTAAAACTCAGATGAATAAATAAAATAGGTTTAGAAGTTTAAAGAAAACAACATAGATATTATATTTTAAATAAATTTAAAGAGAATCAGGAAAATAAAAAGAAACATAAAGAAAAGCAGCACATATATAGACTGAATTAAAAACAAGGGTAATAATAATATTCAGTCACAACTGTCTGTGTTCATCTCCTATTGCCATTTTAGTTCTAATTTAGGAATTAATTTTGTTGTAGTTTATGGGATGTCCTGAGCCTATTATATTCCAATAATTATTAAAATGGATATTTTATGGACGTGGTTTCAATGTGTGATACAAGAAATAAAAAGTAACATTTTCGACTAAAGTAAATATTTATACGTGGGTGATATTTTAATAGTATTATTAAATCTTGGAAAAGCTGACTGCATATCGTAGCGTATGGAGAACAACAATGTATTTAAAAAAATGGCACACCCATTCCAGGCAGTGCTGATATCAAATTCCGAAGACAAAAGGCGCAGGAGAAAGGAGACGAGGCCAGACACCACAAATATTTCTTGTTCGTTCTCTGGATGGATCTGTTTGTCCAATATTGGCAGATTTAGCCTCGGGAAAAGCTGTTCAGCAAAGCAGTATCCAGTATAAGACGCTAATATTTTTACCAAACTACTTACTTTTCATGATTGCTTGTTACTAACCGTCTGTCAAGACGCCAAATGCAATATTATTGTAATAGTTAATGTATGTAACCCAAATATTTTAATGACAGCTAAGAGACAATTACTTAATGAAATAAACATGACAAGCAAAAAATATGGACTAGATATGAATATCAAAAAGACTAAAACTATGATCATAAACAAAGAAAATACTCAAAACCCACAAATGGATATCACAATTCAAGGAACAGACCTGAAGACAGTTCAGAACTACAACTACCTTGGACATACTATAACCAGTGATGGAAAATGTTCAACTGAAATAAATAAAGAATAGGAATGGCAAAAAGTAATTTTAATGTCACGAAGAACATACTTACATCAAAACAAATAACACCAGGGCTGAAACTAAGAACAGTAAAATGTTAATGTCTTTTCAACATTCCTATATGGAGCAGAAACAAGGACATTAGACAAGAAAACAGAAAAGAGAATTAAAGCCTTTGAAATGTGGATATATAGAAGAATAGGTAGAATTGGATGGAAGGAAAAGAAAACAAACGATGGTGTCTTAAAAGAACTAAAAATGAAAAGAGAACTACTAAACACAATTCAAACAAGACAAATGCGATTTTTAGGCCATGTTAAAAGACACAACTGCCTACTAAAAGTAATACTGGAGGGGAAAATACAAGGTAAAAGATGCAGAGGCAGACCAAGACTAACATGGACGAGTAACATCAAAAGATGGACAAATCAGCCTATGACAACCTGCACCATCAAAGCAAGAGACAGAGCAGAATGGCGTTCCATGATAGCCAGCCTTCGATGCGGAGATGGCACTCGATGATGATGATGATGATGAAGAACCAAATAGTATATAGCATCTTAAAACCAACATTATGCTAGCAATGTCAAACATAGCTGTTGAACAAAGCACAAAAGCCGAAAATGACTACATCCGAAATAAGGTCTTCTTTCTTCTACTTTTTGTTATCTCCCTGTGGAGCATAGGTCTTCAACAAACACTTTCCAAGTCGTTCTGATTTTTGCCATTCTTTTAAGATCATTCCATGTCTTCCCCATCATCTTCATCTCCGCTTCTATCTGTCTTCTCCAAGAATTCCTTGGTCTTCCTCTTTGTCTTTTCCCCTGGGGATTCCAAAAAAAGGGGCTGTTGTGTAATACTCTTGGCTACCAAAGTGTGTGTCCTATCCAGCGCCATCGTCTTTGTTGTATCTCTTTATTCACTGGTGTTTGACTGGTACATTTCCATAAATTCTATGTTAGTGATTTTGTCCTACCGTTTCCATCCTTTTATTTTGTCCTACCGTTTCCATCCTTTTATTCTGCGTAAGCATTCATTGATGAAAGTCTGTATCTTCGTGATTGTCAATTTTGCTTTTCTCCATGTTTCACAGCCATATAATAGGACCGCCTCAACATTTGAGCCGAAAATTTTTAACCGAAATAAGGTGCTTGATGAAAATAACAAACAACACACGGGCAGCTAGAATATCAAATGTTAAAATCAAAGAAGAAATTGGAATTAAACCATGTCTTGAATATATATCTATCTATTATCCTTTCGAGCCGAAGACGGCACATAGGGCAGAACCACAATCTCAAAAACAGAAACCTTTGCGTGCCAAAATGGCACATATTGCAGAGATCACTGCTTCTAAAATCTATGGTCTGTTTCCATAACAATGCTTCCTACAATGACAGCTTGTCAAGCCATCGATCAGTCTCCTTAGTCGCCTCTTACGACATGCCTGGAAGGTCACTGTGTCACTATTCTTTACATCCCACATAATGGGGCCCCGGTAACACACGGGAGAATATATATACAAACTATGAAATGGTGTGGGCACTTAGAATGAAGCCAGACCAAATGTCATCAAGAGCATTCTTAGAACATCAAAACAATTGATAAGAGGAAGACCAAGGAAAAGATGGATAGACATCATAAAAGACATATGCAAAGACTAAACCCTTTTATTTTAACAGCAACCAGATGCGCCATAGAAAGACGATCCTTTTATGAAAAAAGAGAGAGAGAGAATCAAACAACAAGAAACCAAATATCTAGAAACACCATATTATTCTGACAACCTACGTTCTCTGAGACGTTTACAGGCATCAGTATCTAGATAAAAGTAGAATGTATGTAACAAAAATGTCAAACATCGGTAACTCTGAGAATTTCGGGGAATGCAGTATTCAATTTTTAAGAGATCATTTTTTTTTTTTTACAATTCTATGATGTAGCTTCTCCTAATACCATCTGAATACGTCACCGAAGTAGTGTGTGTATTTTATTTTCCCGGCAAGACACAAATGATCAAATCAACTAAAGTGTGAGCAACAAAGTTGAGAGGAAATATGCTAAAGACGTTTACATTGGAGCAGAAAATATGATCAGAAATGGAAACACGATCTCTTGCTTTTTAATCGTGTCATCTTATGGAGTTAGTGATCATGTAACCCGCTACTTTATACAATGTGTGGTGATGCCGGCTATAGAGTGTTAGAAGGTCGATACGGGACGAAGAAATTTATAAACAAAATAGGAGTTGATATGGGGATTGTAATGGCTTTCCTCATTTCCATGGCTATACTGGAGGGGCCGGAGCATGTACATTTTATAAGTTACTGCAATACTAGGTTTTATGTATCAACATACTTCAGCATTGAGGGGACAACGATGATTCTAATTAGCTAGTCTGTTTAGATTAAGACTGTTACCGGGGAGTGAGTACCTTACTCTGGCTGTTACCGGGGAGTGAGTACCCTACTCATACTTTTACAGAGGGAGTGAGTACCGGACTGAGACTTTTACCGAGAGAGTGATTACACGACTGGGGCTATTACCAGGGCGTGAGGGCTCGACTGAGACTGTAACCACGCAGTGAGTACTAGACTCAGACTGTTACCGTAGATTGAGTATCGGATTGAGACTTTTACCGGGGAGTGTGTAACTAGACTCAGACTGTTACCGTAGATTGAGTATCGGATTGAGACTTTTACGGGGGAGTGTGTACTAGACTCAGACTGTTACCGGAGAGTGAGTACTAGACTCATACTGTTACCGTGGATTGAGTACCGGAATGAGACTTTTACCGGGGGAGTGTGTACTAGACTCAGACTGTTACCGGGGAGTGAGTACTAGACTCAGATTTTTACCAGGGAATGAGTATCGGATTGAGACTTTACCGGGGAGTGTGTACTCGACTGAGACTGTTAGTTAAAAATGAGTACTCGACTCAGACTGTTACCGGTGGAGTGGGTACTCATCTGAGGCAGTTACCGGGGTGTAAGTACCCGACTGAGACTGTGACCGGGGAGTGAGTACCCCACTTTGATTGATACCAGGAAATGAGTAGCCGACTTAGATTTATTCCAGGAAATGATTACCCGTCTTAGATTGATACCAAGAAATGAATCACCAACTTGGATTGGACCAGGAAATGATTACCCGACTTGGATTGATACCAGGAAATGAGTACCCGACTTGGATTGATACCAGGAAATGATTATCCGACTTGGATTGATACCAGAAAATGAGTACCGACTTGGATTGATACCAGAAAATGAGTACCGACTTGGATTGATACCAGAAAATGAGTACCGACTTGGATTGATACCAGGAAATGATTACCCGACTTTGATTGATACAAGGAAATGAATGCCCGACTTGGATTGATACCAGGAAATGAATATCCAACTTGGATTGATACCGGGAAATGAGTGTCCGATTTGGTTTGATACCAGGAAATGATTACCCGACTTGGATTGATACCAGGAAATGATTTCCCAACTTGAATTGATACCGGGTAATGAGTACCCGACTTGGTTTGATACCAGAAAATGAGTACACGACTTGGATTGATACCGGGAAATAGGTACCCAACTTGGATTGATACAGTGAAATGAACACCGGATTGGATTGATACCGGGAAATGAGTACCCGACTTGGATTGGTATCGGGAAATGAGTACCTGACTTGGACTGATACCGGAAAGTGATTACCCGATTTGGATTGATACCAGGTAATGAGTACCCGTCTTCGACTGATACCAGGAAATGAGTACCCGACTTGGACTGATACCGGGAAATGAGTACCCGATCTGGACTGATACCGGGAAATGAGTATCCGATCTGGACTGATACCAGGAAATGAGTACCCGACGTGGACTGATACCGGGAAATGAGTACCTGACTTGGACTGATACCAGGAAATCATTACCCGACTTGGATTGATACCAGGAAATGAGTACCGGATTTGGATTGTTACCGAGTAGCGGGTGCCTTATGAGAGAAATCCATATTTTGTCCCTATATTTAAACCATGTCTATTTCGAATCACAACAAGGCGAAAAGGGCTGTTTTTTAAATCTAACAATTTGGATTGTGCTGAGGACGGAAGAAAGGGGGGTGATATTAAAAAACGTTATGACCCAAGCACTCCGTTATTATTTACTGAGCAAGCGACTTATTTTTTTGTCTCCAGTGCTAAAAGCATACCTGGTAGTAACATGAAAAAACTAATGAGCCCCGTCCCGCCAGGTGGCGTGCAAGGAATATGGTGTTCTCCTTCTTCTACCTTTTAGCTCCCTGTGGAGCATATGTCTTCAACAAACACTTTCCAAGTCGTTCTGTTTTTTTGCCATTATTTTAAGATCATTCCATGTCTTCCCCATCATCTTCATCTCTGCTTCTATCTGTCTTCTCCAAGAATTCCTTGGTCTTCCTCTTTGTCTTTTCCCCTGGGGATTCCAAAAAAGGGGCTGTTGTGTAATACTCTCAGTTGGCTTCCGTAGTGTGTGTCCTATCCATCTCCATCGTCTTCGCTGTATCTCTTTATCCACTGGTATTTGACCGGTAAATTTCCATAATTCTACGTTAGTGACTTTGTCCTGCCATTTCCAATCCTATATTCTCCGTAAGCATCCATTAATGAAAGTCTGTACCTTCGTGATTGTCAATTTTGTTATTCTCCATGTTTCACAGCAAAATATAATAGGACCGAATTAATATTTGAGTTGACAATTTTTATTTTTGTATTTAACTTAATTTCTTTGGATTTCTATATTTTTCCCAGTGCAATGAAAGCTCCTCTTGCTTTTGATATCCTTATTTTGGTATCATTTTCTGTTCCTCCCTCTTTATCTATATTACTGCCCAGATATATGTAAGATTGTACGTCTAGTAGAGGTATTTCTCCTAGTTTTATTTGGTTATTGCCAACTGCTTTAATTCTCATAATGTTGGTCTTATCTCTATTAATCTTTGGTCCTAGCTGTTGTGATCTCTCATCTAATATACTCATTTTATCCTGCTTCTGTTGATGGCTGTGTGATAGGAGAGCTATGTCATCAGTAAAGTCTAAATCATCAAGTTGTTTGGTCAGTGACTACTGGATCCCATTTCTGTTGTTTTGAGTTTTTTTCATAATCCAATCTATGGCCAGTAGAAAGAGAAATGGGGACAGAAGGCATCCTTGCCTTACTCCTGTTCTTATTTCAAATGCTTCTGTAAGCTGTCATTCATGCACCACACTACATTTCATTCCTTCATGCATTGGTTTTATCAGGTTAATAAACTTTATGGGGATTCTGTAATGACTCAGCAACTTCCAAAGCATTCTTCTGTCTAAACTATCAAATGCCTTTTCGTAGTCTATGAATCCAATATAAAGTGGCGATTTTAGTTCTAAACTTTGTTCAACTATTATACGTAGAGTAGTTATTTGATGAGCACATGATATGTTCTTCCTAAAACCTGCTTGTTCATCTCTCAAGTGTTTCTCTATAGCCTCCTTTAGTCTCTCCAGAATGATTCTGCCTAATATTTTTCCTGACACTGATAGTAGCATAATTCCCCTATAGTTTGTACACTCCTGTAAACTTCCTTTCTTTGGTAGTTTGATCATATAACCTTCTCTCCAGTCTTTAGGTATTTCTTCCCTCTCCCAAATTTTATCCAATAGATCATGTAACATCTTGGTAGAGGTGTTAATATCTGCTTTGATGGCTTCCGAAGAAATTTCATCTGGTCCTGTGGCTTTACCATTTTTTAATAGTCTAATGGCTTTCATTATTTCTTCTTTGCTTGGTTTTCCACAGTTAACGTGTAACTCTTCTTCTGCTGGTAGTATATCTGGAGGATTATTTGAGCTGGGTCTGTTCAAAAGTTCTTCAAAGTGCTCTTTCCATCTCTCCATTTGTTCCCTTATATTACTAAGCAGATTACCTTTCTTATCTTTGATAAAGGCGTTGATCTGTTTGTATTTTCCACCTAATTTCTTTGTGCTGTTGTACAGTTCTTTCATATTCCCTTTATTTGCTGCTTCGTCTGCCTCTTTAGCTAGTACTTCTATATATTTCCTCTTATCCCTTTTAATGCATCTTCTCACTTCTTTGTTCACCTCTGTGTAAGCTTTCTGTGTCTTGGCTTTATTACTTCTTGTTTTGCTTTTATTTATGTCTGCTTTCTTGTTTTTTCTTTCTTTAATTTTATCCAGGGTCTCTGCTGTCATCCATGCCTTATTCTGGCGTTCTCTTTTCCCTAGTGTTTCTTCGCATGTCTCTTTCCATATATTTTTTACCTGTTTCCAATGATCTTCTATATTTATTGTATTTTCTAGTTGTTGGAGGACTTGGTATTTGTTTAATATTGTGACTGCAAATTTATCTTTAATTCCTTGTTCTTTAAGAAACCCTACATTGAAATACTTTCAACCCTTATTCGTTGTAGTATACCTTTTTAGTTGAATTTTAAGTTTGGCCAACAGAAGATGATGATCAAAAGCTACATCTGCCCCTCTATATACTTTTAACATCCTGTAAGGATGACTTAAACTTATTATTAACACATATGTGATCAATTTGATTTTCCGTTCTATGATCTGGTGACACCCATGTAGCCTTGTGTATTCTTTTATGTTGGAATATTGTTCCTTCTAGGCTCATTTGATTAAATTCACAAATATCTCTCCATTCTCGTTTATATCTCCAAGTCCATGTTTTCCCATAATCTCTTCGAAGCCTCTGTTGTCTGATCCTACCTTAGCATTTAGGTCTCCCATCAAGATTATAATATCCTTGGCTCGTCTTGCATCCATCTGACATTGTAGCTGTTTATAGAAATCATCTTTAACTGAATAATCCTTATCGTTGGTTGGTGCATAGCATTGTATAATGTGTAATTTTATTTTGTTTTTGGTTGTTTTAAATGTTGCTCTCACCAGTCTTGGTCCCACTGCCTCCCATTCTATTAGTCTCTTCTGTACATTCTTTGATAGCATTATAGCTACCCCTTCGCTATGTTGTGCTCCTGGTTCCTGGTGTCCTGATGATAAAACCATCTCCCCTGTATTCAGTGTTATTCTCTCCGCTCCCAGCCATCTTGTTTCACACATTCCCAGAATATCTATCTTGTAGTTGGTCATTTCTGCTGCCACTTGTGCAGCTTTTCCCTGTTCGTTAAGGGTACGAACATTCCAGGTGCCAATTCTGGAGGATTTCCTGGTAGACAAAGGGTGAGTCGGCAACCCGGACTCCTTACGGCTTTCTCCGGATTGCGTCATACGTCTCTTAGACAGAGAGCCCTTCTCTTTCCTGGTTGACGGATAAACTTTTTCTCTCTTTGACTTGTTCATGTTTGTGAAGTTTTTTCGGCTTATTTTTTTTACAGTATGGGATAGCCAGTCCCATGCCTAACCCTCCTTTCTCGCCTCTTACGAACATGCCTGGTAGGGTGCAGCGCCGCTATTCTTTACTCCCCTTTCGGGCCACGGCAGCGCACGGGCGGAATATGGTGTTAGTGACCATAAATTTTTACAGACCTTCAGCACATGATTTTTAGGGTAATGTGGTCGGTATTACGCCCGTATCGCTTTACTTTAACAGAAAAAAATCCGGCACCCATTTAAGGCTGGGTGAAACCGGAAGCCGTCGGTTGGAATGACAGTAACATAGCCTTGGATAAATGCAGCAATGATAGTAATGAAAATACAGATAGGAAACAGCTTGAAGGTGAAATGAGTCTTGACCAGCTATGATGCTCTGACCCCGTTTGTGGGGACCTGAGGTGGCATAGCTCGAGCTCCCCTGTGTGGCTACATATACAATATTATTCAAATAAACCTAGAAATAAATTATAATAAACAAAGAAATATAATATAAATGTGTATAATAAATATAATTTGCACACACAAAAAAACATGAAAACAAACAACAAAAATACCTTGATACAAATGTACCTTTAGACAAATAATAATGTTGTAGGAGATTGCATGATGGTTGTTTTTTTAAAGCAACGACGTAAAAATGTTCTGAAGAAAAATAATATTAAAAAGAATAATGAAATAAAAGAAGATGATGTGGAAGACGAGAATAAATTACAAAGAAGCAAAGAAAAGTAAATCATGAGTTACGTTCATATTGATTAATGAAACCAAATAAAAGTATAATGCGTTAGAGAAACTGTGCTATTAATGAAATAGAAACAGTTAGATATGAGTGGGATTGTAAAATAAAGTAGCAGTCATTAAAAAAAAAAAAATTGACCCGAGAATGCTATAAAATAAAAATAAATGTGAAATATTGGATTTATAAAAAAAAAGTGAAATTAAAATTAAATAAAAAATGTAAATCTAAATTTCTAGACGAAGTAAATAAATGATGAGAAAGAAATAAAGAATCCCTGCTATTAAAACAGAACTCGAATAATTTCAAGATGAAGAATGGACAATAGAGGAAAATGATTGTTTTGGGATTGTATTAATGCAAAGCTATGTGATTACCTGTTTCGTGAGGCAGTTTGTGGATATTTCAAAGCGGTGTTTTAAGTTATGTTTGTATTACTGGTCATGTATCATATACATACAAGTAGATGAGATGAAGCTTCACAAATAAAACAAATTAGGTCTCAGGAAACCTTCATGAAAACAATTTAAAAAATCGGGTAGATCTGTGTTGAGAACATCACCTACAATGTTCTTAGGTCTCTGTAAGATGAATACAAAAACGGAGCAAATAAACTGTCACTTAATTTGTTTCCAGATCCATAGTACATACGAACATATTCTACATCATACTGGACTAACAATAAAACAGCACACATAATTATTTTGTCAAAAAAACCTTTTCTCTTATATACATGATAAACACTAATTTCGGTGAAACGAAGTGGAATAATACCAATTAAAAACGCAGATTTGAAGGGTAAAGGCAAAGCCAAATGAACTTACCTTCTAAAGATATAAATTATCCACTCATTTTAAACTACGACTCTCAGTATTTAGTCTCTCGCGCCAAACATTTTCCCTGAAATTTGTCTGTTTACGTTCTTATCCTTGGTTTTGTCAGAAAGCTTTGGACTGTAGAATCACTCACTCTAGCTCTCTTCTACCTTCAAAGGAATGTTAAAACGAATGAAGGTCTAGCTTAAACGCGCACTTTATAGCGTGAGTTGTAACCCAGATATTGCTTTCCAGATGTTACATCTTAGAACACAATTTGTTTGCTGTTGTATTAAAACGGAAACTTCCCAATAATATTTTGGTCATAATGTGACAAATATAAGATTCTCAATAACTGAATATTAAAAAGTAAATTACATACAGCACAATAATAATTATATATCTCATGGAGCTGAGGTAGCTCAATATTTAATGAACTGAACTTAAAATGACAAGTAGTCGTGTTAAAAACATATCAACTGCTTCTTGGTTCCATGAAACATTAAGAGACAATTTTTTTCTGAAATAGGAGGGTGGTCTGGCCTGATACTGACCATCATGTCCCATAAAATTTGCCGTTGGTCATTGAAAAATAGGAACATTAAAATTTTCCATATTCATGACGACATAGAGGGAAGCCTTTACGTTACTTATATTAAACCTCATAGGCAATCATATAAATAAAAGGCACAAAAATTAAAAGAAATACCGATATGTAACTGAAGAACAGTGCCTAGAACTTCATTGAACGTTAGAAGTTATTAACAATAAATGAAACAATTATTTATAATTAAAATTATATATGTATGTATATATACATACATACATATATATATATATATATATATATATATAGCACCAACAACTATGCAAAGTAAATAAAACTATTTTTTTCATCTGATTCAGATTATATAAATTATCAGAGGTTTCTTATTCTCATTCATGTCGAGATATTCAGAAGCACCGTTTCCAAAAATCTTGCACTGGGACAGCCTAAAGGAAGCAGTTTCATTCACCAAGTCAAACAGATTTCTAGACAAACACCAGACATATCAAGTGTTGTCAACCCCCTACTGCCCATGCCAGAACAGACCCCATGGAGAGAGAAATCCGGATTTGTGATACTTTACGTACACAAGTGAAAGGTATGCTAGATAAGGAGGAACAGAGTAGTATACGGTGTAAAACAATCGCTCTCAGTTTCTTGGATGAAGAATACCCACACGATTTCTGAGTTCGTGTATCCACGGATGGATCAGTACATAATGCAGTAAAGCACGGGGGAGCAGGAGTATAAGAGGCGCATAAGAGTACGTACCCAAATAACAGTAAAGTTATGAATGGAGTACCCACAGGGGAAAAACGTCACAATTACAAAGCAGAAATCCAAGCAAAAAAGTTGGCAACAGAAAAAAAAAACTGCTGATTAAAAAAAACAGCCATTAACCTTGGCCCAAAACATGTAGTGGTTCTGACAGATGATCAGTAATTCAGACACTACAATCCAGAAAATGACATCTCCAGATCTGATTAGACCACACCTACAGACCATGTACATGTGGACAAAGACCCCCACTGGTGAACACATGCTTCAAGACTGTTCTGAATATAGTACACTGAGAACAACCCATTGACCCATACATACAACGTTACAGACAATAGTACATGGACCTGTGCAAGACTGTACTGAATGTAGTACACTGAGAACAACCCATTGACCCATACATACAACGTTACAGACAATGGTGCATGGACCTCTGCAAAACTGTACTGAATATAGTACACTGAGAACAACCCATTGACCTATACATACAACGTTACGGACAATAGTGCATGGACCTCTGCAAGAACTATATGAAAAAATAATATAGAAACGACATTGCAGATATAGACAAAATAGTTGATGAGAACACGAATGAAGAAAAATCTAGGAATTACAAGCCAATGTCACTATACTCTGGATGATATGACATAAAAAACTGTTTTACAGGAATGCCGCGCCTTCCCCCCCCCCCCCCCAAAGTACACAGACCTGAGGAGATCAATATGGCCCATGTCCATCTTCCTGGAAGAGAAACTCTATGGTGCAAGTGACTCACTGAAACAGACAGCAGCCTTCATACGAGTCCGGAAACTAGATTGAATGAGCAATGATCGCAGAAGAAGCTGAAGAAAAAAGAGATATTTTATTATGCCGTTATTCTCATTAGATAGAAATCTGTAGCATTAATTGTTACAACTTTGATTGACGATTGAATTCTCTAAGAAGTGGCGGTTGATTGCAGTATAATCAATACTACAAGGTACGATTACAGCTCACTGAGCTGATATCTAAGAATTAATCACCACATAGAAAAAGAAGGCAAAAAGTAATAGAAGGGGAACCACAAGGAAGAATATTTTTTCATAAATTAACATCAAACTCTAGAGAGAAAATTTGCAACAGCCGGTAGTCTAAAAAATAGTCAGACATGTTTCAGTCCATTAGTTTCACGACGATCCAAAAAGGTGGTGCTGGGTTCACTGAACTCATTGTTTCCGGACATTATCCTGCTGCAATATTGGTCTAAAAACTGAAGAACTGTCATGATTTACTTTTTTATTGAGCATAGAAAAAAACTGTGGGAGCAGCGATAGCTCAGTGGTTAGTGAACTGGACTATAAAGGACAAGAGGTGGGGTTCGATCCCAACCGACGGGGTTCACCCAGCCTTTAATGGGTACTGGATTTTTCTGGGAAAGTAAAGCGGCACTGGCGTAATACCGACCACATTATCCCAAAAATCATGTGCTGAATATCTGCAAAATTTATGGTCACTAACACCATATTCCCTATACGTCACTTGGCGTGACGGGGGCTCTTTACTTTTTTCTATAAGAAACTGTGCAATAAGTCAATAGAAACGATTCTACTACCAGTCTTCGAGTGTGCTGAAAAAAATACAACAACAATTACCGCCGGTCACTTCTTCAGGTTTCTTATTCTGTTTCTGTTTGATGATTTTCTGTGCAATCAAATTATTTCTCCCTTCCTAATTGAGCTTTCTTTTAAGACAAGGCATTAGATGACGACATCAAAGATTCCCTACCGCTGCTGCATTTTAACACTTGATGTGATCATCTAGGGTGTTAGATAATGGTTAGTCCAAACTCTTCCAGACCCTCTTGTCGCTAATAAAAGATTTTATATGACATCCCCCTTTCCATCGAATCGAATAAAGAGCTCCGCAACAGAAAACCCAGCTAATATAGTATCTGTTAATATTGAGTTACTGAGTTATTTGCGGGTCATCATCATTGCACTCCGAACATGTCCACATGTCAGATCCCATCCTTCGCTAGTCCCGCAGTGTCCAGCGACTCATGACTCCAGTTTTGTGTTGGTTGTTTAGTCTTCTGACACGCCCACTAAATTTCTCGTTTCTGGCTGTGCCCATCTTAACTCCCATCTCTTTCATCTGTTAATATGTGCTATATAGAGCCAGTTCTGACCTATGAAAGAGAATCATGTACAGCAGATAAACAAATGAAGCGACGTTTAGAGGCGGCAGAGATGGTATTTCTAATAAGAATTCTGAGTTCCCTGGACAGCTAAAAAGCCCATCGAGGAAATTCTCAGAGGCCAACACAAAACGAGAGCTCCTAAAAAACATCAACAAGAAATAATCGATCATTTCCGGGCACATCATGGAAAGAGAAACATTGAAGTACTTGGTTACAGCTGGCAAAATACTCGGAAAAGAGAAATCGTGGGCGACAAAGAGAGTAGATTCTAGATAGCTTTGTGTCGTCGCGCGATAAACCGTCAATAGAGTTGATACGCTGCACTCTGGGCAGAGAATTTTAGCAGGACATGTTCGCCTACGCCAACCGTTATGACACATATTTACACTTGATGATGATGATGAATCAGGGAACCTCGAGCGGAGTGATGTAAACGAACGTGATTTCCCCTGTTTTACGGCATGACATTAATTGTTGATTTTGTCTCTTATATACAACTGGTTAAGGGTTGAAGGGCTCTGCGTGTAGACTGAAATTATGTAATAGTTTCTTTGATACAGAACCTGTTTCATTGTACTTCAGGTAACCCCAAAGGTGTTTAGTCATCCTAGAGTAGAGAGAAGATTACAATTACCTTTTAGTTAGTTTCCATGGCACTCTGGTTTAAAACTGCTAATATAACTCACCACAATTTGCTCTTAATAGTGGTGCTTTGTTATGTTCAACATCGATGTTAGATTATCACGCTCATTGTAAGCATTTATCATGTTAATATGCACACAACAGCACAGAAAGATTAGTTCTGACTAGTGATATAAATTCAACGATATTCATGATTAACGGAATTGTAAAAATGACAGTCTTTAAATACAGAAGACATAATAATATCGAATTCAGTCCGAAGTACAAAATAGACAAACAATCAATCTTCAAAATGAAATAGTGAACATAAATTATAAACATGTTGGGGAGTAAACTATCATTACAGCATTCATTCCATTTCTGCGGCCTGACACTTATTACATATCTAAGATATGGCAGCTATCGCATTTCTGAGGTCAAGAATATTTATTACACATCTACATTCTGCCATTTTTTTACATTTCTTTTCTGTGGTCTACTCGTTAGAAGATGGGGGGAGAGATGGGTGAGGTCCAAGGGATTTGGAGCATAAAGCGGCCCGCTTTCCCAGAAAAAATCCCTGGTACCTTTTTATAAAGACAGGGAGAACCCCAGGAAGTATCGGTCGGAAAGAAAAGCTCACAACATTTATTAAGGAAGGAATTAAAATTGAACCCTTACGATAAGCATTAACTACTCAACCACTGCTGCTTCAATGCAATTATAGAAAGGTAGTATTACAGAAAAAAAAACTGTTGTAGGAGTAGACAATATGGACATGAAACATGTAGTCTCGTAGCAATGAAAGTGAACACATGAAAGTTTTTTTTTATTATAATAATACAGTTTAAACTTATGAAGTCAATGTTTTTCAACTCTGTAATTATTGCACTTGAGTCCGTGTGTCGGGTGCCAATTTTACATACACATTCGCTAATCATAATGTACAAAAATACCTTTGCAATTAAAAATACCCATAGCTAAAAGGGGGATGCAAAATATTTACCTATACTCACATTTTTCGCCTGACTAATTAGCTAATTTATATGATGTTTCGTGTTACAGCTATTCTGATGGCTATTAAAAAGACATCTGAAATACAAACGGCAGAATACAGTTCACAATACACATAAATTGAACATAAATCGCGCAACACTAAACAATGTAAATTACACACAACATTGTGCTACTAACTAACGTTACATTATAGAATATCTTTGACAATGCAGAGACAAATTAAGTACATAGAAAACATATACACATATGCAGGACTTACTTGTTGATTCGCGTTCTACTTCGAATGGATACTTAGAAATAATTTAGACCTGCCATGGAGTTCTCAAACCACAGAGACACGATCGAGTTGAGCTCAACACTCCCACATGGTGTCCAATCTTGATCTATTATGATAATAGCATGGCATCACTTCTGCAGCAGTTAATAGGGCACCAATTTGCGGTGTCGAAATTACCACACCGGTGCTGCGATGGGTGGTACTGGACAGATTGTTGGACTCACATAAGGGGACTCATTATATTATCCATTACTTCTCATCCGGTTTGTGAGCATTCGTTACTATATTTGTCAAGTGTACTGTTTGTAAGTCAACAATTTAATGGATTTAATTTTAATTGTTAAAATAATAGCAGGTAAATAATTAATTACTGTTTATAAACAGATACGGATATAACGAGTGCTTTTTTTAAACAATGAAAATAGAGAAGAAATGTAAGTATTGTTCTGGAGTTTTGAACAGTTAATTGACACTTATACATAATTCGTAAAATTGATTAAAAGTGCTCTACTTCAATGTAGTTTTTATGCAGTTATCATATGACGATGCAGGTAGTTAGTTAAATTGTGAATTGTCAAGTCTGAAGTAGCAAACTTTCTCTTCAGTGTTCAAAAACTCATGTAACCTACCGTGTGTCTGTCATAGAAGTCAGTGAAGGTAACAAAGCTCGGAAAATAATTACCGATATTTGTATTATGTTAGCAAACTCGCTGTGGCTTACATCGTCGAGAAGAAATGGAATGATCTTTATAGATCGTTGTTGTTTGTTTCACACATACAAGTTCATATAGGTGCTTGCTTTATTGTGACTGGATCTTATTAGGTCAGATCATATTGGCAAAGGACTATATTCCCAAAGCTCTAATTGAAGTAAAAAAAAAATAAAGAGTCCCGTCACGCCAAGTGTCGTATATGGTGTTAGTGACCATAATTTTTACTGATCTTCAGCACATGATTTTTGGGGTTATGTAGTTGGTATTATGTCCATGCTGCTTTACTTTCCCAGAAAAAAATCCGGTACCCATTTCAGGCTGGGTGAACCCCGAAGCCGTCGGATGGGATCGAACCCCTACCTCTTGTCCTTTGTAGTCCAGTTCACTAACCACTGAGCTATCACGGCTCCCTCCTAATAGAAGTAGGGCAAGGTAAATATTTCGGTAATGTTTGTACATCTGCGGCCCTGATGTGATCCCCAGATCTTCAGGTCAAGGCTTGTTGCTTCAATTCAAGAGAGCCCCCAAGGAGGACACATGAATCAGCATAGTTTCTGTTCTCAGTCGTTTCACGCTGCCAGATTTGCTGACGAGTAGACGTGAGCACTTATGGACAGTTTTTCGATGATCGATGAAGATAATTCGACGACTAATAAATAAAAAAATACCAGAAATGAAGAACTGATATTACAATTAGGAATAATTTTCGCCATTGAATACATAAAGAATGGTTAGGCCGCGTGATAAGACAGAGAAATCAGAAAACAACACTGTGAGCCGTCAAAATCTATGCCAGAAAATCAGACCCAAGGGTCGACCACGAAACAGGATTGAGTGACGGAATATTAGAAACACAAGGAAACATAACAGGATAACCCAAGAGAAGATTAAGAGATCGAAAACTATATTTACCCTTAACACTCAATACAAATGCTGGAGAAAAGTAGAAGAGAAAACATACATTTCATGAATTATTGTTCGGGGGTTTCCTTTCACTATTCTGCTGTCGAATGAAGTTGCTCGTTGCTAAGTGTTTAATTTGTTGTTTGACACCTTCCGTGAACAGATTATAAGTATAAGCCAGCAATATGTAAGACTTGAGAGCTTTTATTTATTAATGGCCTTCTACCTGCATAATTTAATATTATGTAATGTAATATATTATAATGTAATATGATAAAATATAATATAATATAATATAATATAATATAATATAATATAATATAATATAATATAATATAATATAATATAATATAATATAATATAATATAATATAATATAATATAATATAATATAATATATAATATAATATAATATAATATATAATATAATATAATATAATATAATATAATATAATATAATATAATATAATATAATATAATATAATATAATGTATATAATATAATATAATATAATATAATATAATATAATATAATATAATATAATATAATATAATATAATATAATATAATATAATATAATATAATATAATATAATATAATATAATATAATATAATATAATATAATATAATATAATATAATATAATATAATATAATATAATATAATATAATATAATATAATATAATATAACATAATATAATATAACATAACATAACATAACATAATATAATATAATATAATATAATATAATATAATATAATATAATATAATATAATAATAATATAATATAATATAATATAATATAATATAATATAATATAATATAATATAATATAATATAATATAATATAACATGATAAAATGTAAATATATAATATAATATAATATAATATAATATAATATAATATAATATAATATAATATAATATAATATAATATAATATAATATAATATAATATAATATAATATAATATAATATAATATAATATAATATAATATAATATAACATAACATAACATAACATAACATAACATAACATAACATAACATAACATAACATAATATAATATAATATAATATAATATAATATAATATAATATAATATAATATAATATAATATAATATAATATAATATAATATAATATAATATAATATAATATAACATGATAAAATGTAAATATAATATAATATAATATAATATAATATAACATGATAAAATGTAAAATATAATATAATATAATATAATATAATATAATATAATATAATATAATATAATATAATATAATATAATATAATATAATATAATATAACATAACATAATATAACATAACATAACATAACATAACATAACATAACATAACATAACATAACATAATATAATATAATATAATATAATATAATATAATATAATATAATATAATATAATATAATATAATATAATATAATATAATAATATAATATAATATAATATAATATAATATATATATAATAATATAATATAATATAATATAATAATTAATATACTGTTTCAACTTTTTCTCACAACTACTGTAATATTTGGGTGTCCGGTTAGCTCAATCGATGGGCGGTTGGCTTACCACGGCAACAGCCGGGGTTCGTACCCTGGCGAGGACACCTGGGTTTTACTAATTCCCTAAAAATTAGTGGGAGCCGCGATAGCTCAGTGGTTAGTGAACTGGACTACTACGGACAAGGGGTAGGGTTCGATCCCAACCGACGGCTTCGGGTTCACCCAGCCTTAAATGGGTACCGGATTTTTTCTGGGAAAGTAAATCAGCACGGGCGTAATACCGACCACATTACCCCAAAAGTCATGTGCTGAAGGTCTGTAAAATATAGGGTCACTAACACCATATTTCCCTATACGCCACTTGGCGTGACGGGGGGTACTTTTTTTTTTACTGTAATATTTGCATAGAGCATGCCATTAATTGCGCACCGAAATAAGTTACACTCAGGTCATCCTCGCTTTCATTCATGTTTTCCTGTAGTGTCACTCATAATGCACTCATAAATACCCGTTTTCTTGCACTTTCTGACAGCTAATTGGCAAGTAATTATGTATGTTGTTGTTACCACTTGCACTGGCTAAAGTGGTGCGTGTATAATGTGGCTCAACTCCCGACATACCTGCCTGGCACAGCTGCTTGTTACTGCCTCCTTATGTCAGGGACATCAACTATGTAGTCCATAAATATGGCCGCTGCCCAAACAACAATTTTCAGCAGAAACCTAAACAAGCCGCGGACCCCATTCCGTGCTACGGAGTTCGTGCACGTGTGTCAGGATTCTCCTCGGATTTTATCGGAATTCTTCGGGTGCGGGAAGGGATATAGGAGCACATATGGATCCATCTGATGTGCAGTGATGATGATACTAACAACAAACAAACAATCTGTAACGAGTCTTCTATTGTTCATACAGACTGATTAGAACAAGAAATTACAAGTTAAATGCAAATACTATTTGTGACAGAAAAGAAAAATGAATATTTCCTATTTAGAAAGTGTTACAATTTCTAAATCATGGACATATTTTTTTTCTAACCAGCAGTCAAGCAATGGTACGTAATGGAATACTTGATTACAACTGGCAAAATAAAAGGAAATAGAGATCGCGGACGACAAAGAGAGAAAATACTAGATGGCTTGGTGTCACAGCATGGAAAGCAGTCAACAACATAACTGATACGATACACTGTAGATAGAAGATTGTGGAAGGACATGATCGCCTACGCCAACCAGTATGGCACATGATGATGAATGGTACGTCCATTAGAAGCCCGTTAGTCTGGAGAAACAAACGATCCAGTGCTTCTGCGAGGGTTTTATCAACGGTTTCTGTATCTACATTTGTATGGGCAACCTGCCATAAGACCATCGTTTACTGTTACCTTTAGCTTTATTTGTCCTTAGTGAGCTCTTACTAATCAGCCATAACACACGCCCTTAGAACCATCAGGTCATGCATACAGACATCGTAGAAGGGTGTAATTTAATCATCTTGTCTCTTCCCATCTCTCTCTCTCTCTCGCTCTCTCTCTCTCTCTCTCTCGCTTTCTCAAACTCGTTCTCTTTCTTTTATTTATATATATATATATATATATATATATATATATATATATATATATATATGTATCATCATCATCATCATGTACCCTGCCGGTTGGCGTAGGCGATCATGTCCCTCCACAATCTTCTATCTACAGTGCATCGTATCAGTTCTGTTGTTGACTGTTTTCCATGCCATGACACCAAGCTATCCAGTATTTTCTATCTTTGTCGTCCGCGATCTCTCTTTCCTTTTATTTTGCCAGTTGTAACCAAGTATTCCAACTTTCCTCTTCTCATGATGTGCCCGAAAAATATTGATTGCTTCTTTCTGATGTTTTTTTAAGAGCTCCCTTTTTGTGTTGGCCTCTTTGAGAACTTCCTCATTGGTCTTTTTATCTGTCCAGGGAACTTTCAACATTCTTCTGAGAAATCCCATCTCTGTGGCCTCTAATCGTCTTTTCATTTGTTTGTCTACTGTCCATGATTCGCTTCCATAGGTCAGAATTGGTTCTATATAGCACCGATCAACTCTCTTTCTCATTTTTATTGACATAGATTTGTTGTATAAGATATTTTTCATTTTCTGAAATGCTATTTTGGCCTGAGCTATTCTGCTTTTAATTTATGTGGTGCATCTCCCATCTGATGTAATTATTGTGCCCAAGTATTTGAAACTTTGTACTTGTTTCAGGTTTGTCTCGTTTATTTTTATGCTGCATGATGGTGATGATTGTTTCTTCGATATAACCATTACTTCTGTTTTCTTACTATTCAGACTGAGACCTTTCTTGTTGCTTTCTTCCACTATTATGTCTATCATTTCTTGTAGTTCGTTCTCTGTCTCTGCTATTAAGACTGTGTCATCCGCATATCGCAAATTATTATATATGTATATATATATATATATATATATATATATAACATGGAAGAGAAAAGACTCATGAAAAAAGATGGAAAACCCCATGTATCGGTGGGTCTGACTTGTCCATTCTGTGGCTGAGTGTGTTTGTCAAACATTGGTACAATCAGCCACTAGAGAAGCTGTGCGACAAAAGTAAGATCTCAACAACAAAAAGAATACACAATTGCCTTCACTAAACCTCCTGACAAGACGAAAAGGCCATATATACACATATATATCGTCTTCGGATGGAAGAGAAAGTAATTAGCCTTCGGGTTATGATATTTTTCAAAACGGCTGATTTACATTTCTTGTGTTGGTCTTTACAGACATTTTCAATTTGTTTTAACAATGTAAAGGCATGTAATTATAAAATAATTTATACCTTTGTATTATCTCTTCTTCGATGTTTATTCCATTTTAATTTTTCTTTATATTATCACATGTTTCTTGCCCATGCTACACACGTATCCAGATTTATAAACATGTTATCTTACACAGGTAATAATTTTCTACACCTGAACGTTCTGAAATGTGATAAATTAATCTCTTACTAGATACCAATAAAAAAAAAATAACCCAGACCGAAACGTTCAAACATGCGAGTAAATAGCTCAGTAAATAGCTCAAACATTACTGTACAATCGACAAAGAGGATTGTTGTTATATGTGAGCAGACGTTGCAGTGTAACTTGAAGAAGAGTTAAATCATTTACTACAGACAGTGACAATTGCGAAAACTAAAGTTCGTGAGTTTCAATACCTGACTGCTTTAATCTAAATATAGTTGATCCCAAACATTCACTTTAATGATGATGATGATGTGGTTGCTGCTGTTGCTGCTGTCGTGGAGAAGAGTCGACGCAAGGTGTGGGAAGACTAAGAATGGACAAGGATACCCACTAACAATAGGTGAGTTTCATTCATTCAAACTGTACTAATAAACTCTGACAATATGGGACAATAGGTGAGTTCCATTCATTCAAATTGTATTAATAATCTCTGACAATATGGGACAAAAGGTGAGTTTCATTCATTCAAATTGTGCTAATAAACTCTGACAATGTGGGACTATAGGTGAGTTTCATTCATTCAAATTGTGCTAATAAACTTTGACAATATGGGAGTTTCATTCATTAATTTTGCACAGATATAACCTTACAATATGGGAGCTTCATTCATTAAATTTTTTACAGAATAGCTCAGACAATAAGGGAGGTTTCATCCATTCAATGTTCACAGAAGAGGTGCTCTTGGCCGTGCAGCTAAAACCACTGTTTCGCTGGCTGGAAAGCCGGCGTACGGTGTTCGAAACCTGCGGTAGACAGAAAGGATTTTTTTCTATCGGGGGTGAAATAAAAATTCCGAGTCTTACACGTCTTGGTGACTGCTTTTGCCAAGCGGTCTTTATCCCTCTGGTGATATCGTGAGCTACCCGACATATACCAGAAATGTTACAAAGTCTCGTAAAGATAGTTTTTTTATGTTTACATATACCCTATGAAATTAGTCCAATGCATTCAAATTTCACAGATTATCTTTAATAATAAGGTAGTTTCATTCATTCAATGTTTACAGATTTATGGTGCCGCGACAACCCAGGTTCGGATCCTGGTCACGGCACCATAAATGTACACTTTTGAATTTGCCTATTTAGGCGTGACATAAATGTACACACGCCAACCTTGCTTGGTGGAATTGACTCGAGTCATGTTTTTAAGATTGGAATTCCTTGAATAGTATAACCTCGTCAGTGTCTGATTGTATGTCGCATAGCAACGAACGAAACCTGGAGCGGGCAAAGATAGATCTGGTCCTCAGAGTCAGTGGGGCCGGAACAGCCGAAACATCAACGCGAAGTACCTTAATTGCAGAGATGACGTATGGACACGAAGTTAGTGTCCTGGCCAGTCACAGTTACAGCGGTTTTGCCAGTGGCTAAATATTTGATCAGCGGCCTGTTTGTTGTGGCGAAGACGTGAACAGAATGAAGTCAATTCCACCAAGCAAGGTTGACGTGTGTACATTTATGTCACGCCTAAATAAGCAAGTTCAAAAGTGTACAATTCCGTGTCATTTCGATCTTCGTCATTATCATCACCATCAATAACGATATCCGTCTTTCGCTTTCCGAACTCTTCTCCCCCTAACCTCCCGTTAAGGTTATGTTAAACTAGATCCGTTTCTTCTTCTGCTGCTGTATTATGCAGAAATAATATTCACATCTCCATCACCCAAATCCCCATCCCTTCAAATGACATTAAATCGGTGTTCAAGGAGAAAAAGAGACTGATACAAGAATAAGGGTGTAAAAAAACAAGAGGAGCCATCACTGCAGTAAAAATAAAAAAAAGTAAAGTGCCCGTCACACCAAGTGGCGTATAGAGAATATGGTGTTAGTGACCATAATTTTTATATACCTTCGGCACATAATTTTTTAGGTAATGTGGTCGGTATAACGCCCGTTGCCGATTTACTTTCCCAGAAAAAATCCGGTACTCATTTAAGAGATTAGAAAATGAGCTTGCAAATTCCACTTCAATGAAGGAGAAACAGTTCCTGATTTTCATGAATAACTTCAAAAATATAAATTCCCAGACATAAAACTTCATTTAAACCACACTTTGGACACAACTGCAATATCTTGGAGTGAATGTGAAAGGGGTTTCTCTTAGATGACCCTTATAGTAACCTTATCTAGGTCATATTTCCATTACGGACAACTTCTGCACTGATGTTTGTCTGGATAGTAGGTCCTCCTCTCACCGAATTCATTCCTACCAAATATGTGGATTCATGGCTAGTCAAAGGTCATCGTTCTGCAGTTGATACCACAAGCAAGAAACGATCTAGAGACGACGAGGGTATATAAGAGGATTTGTTAAAAGTATAGAAGTAGATATAATGTATGTTTCCACTAAAAGAGACTGTATATATATATATATATATATATATATATATATATATATATATATAGAGAGAGAGAGAGAGAGAGAGAAAGAGAGAGAGAGAGAGAGAGAGATAGAGAGAGATAAAGAGAGAGATACGTAGAAGTAGGCGTTCACGTAATTTGAAAATGACAGATCCAGTGCACCCGCCCCATCCCGCTCTACTACATGAAAGTAAATGGGTGTCCCCTGAGATATTGAAATGTTGTAGTGTAGGACGAGTTTTTGAACTCCAGCGCATTAGTCACAACATTTGGAGACGAGGGACTACCACTTATCCTAGCTATTTGTTATTGACCTTTCACAATTTACTGAGTCGGGTACTTAATTTTTGAAAGGGTCGACTGGAGAGCATCAAAATATGATCAAACCCATTTTTCCCTCTTCGCCAAAGCAGCGTCCTCCCACTTTGTTATTGTTACTCCCGAGAAAGCAATAACAAGTTTTATTTACTTGTATTTTGAAAACATGACAGATTTACCATGTATCCATGAAACATGAACCCAAAATCCGCAACACCGATGGGAAAAAATGGGTTTCTTGAAACGGAATAATTTTTTTTTCTTAAACTTTAAACATTACTTTCGATGTAAACATTAAGAGCTCTAGTGTAATTGAAAAATAATATTGTGTAGATTAAAAATAAAGAATAAAATCTGACACATCCGCTGCCGCAGCCCTCGTTCTCGCCTCGGAGATTATGTCTGGAAATAACAAACTGATATTCCGTGATTAAATGAAACACATTATTGAGAATATTCATTGATCTATGAACTGAATACAATAGCTAGATAAACACTAACTGTGATCAAATAGTACGGTCTTGTAGAAGAAATGTTTTATCCGTTATAAGAAAGGCTGTTTAACTATTGCGGACGTACATCATCAGCATCGTAAATAACAGCAAGAGTAAAAAATCGTCCACCCTCCTCTAATACACAGATTTTCAATAAACCACAATCATACTCACTCTTAAATCCGTGTCGTTTCTAGACCAGTGGTTATTAAAGTGTGCGCCGTGGCTACCATGAGCGATCCACACTGTGACAATAGCGCCGCGGCGAACTGGATATTGTTGCTTGTCTACTCAGAGGTTAGAAATCATGAAATGACAGAATCCACAAAAGCTTAATATTTTGAAATGCATAAACGAGTTTCTATAGGATAGTGTTAATTCTGTAGCCATTTATTATTGTATACATCCTGTCAGGGAACCAGTTGACCCGACTTATACGATCGTAACTGCCGTGAAGGCATCGTCTGTATATGATCAGCAGGGTAAGGGAGTAGCGTATGTCAAAGGTTTGGGAATCACTGTTTTAGATACACATGTGTTGTGATATAAGTTATATTCTAACAATAAATCGATATACTGAATTTTGTTTTGATCTAGATTATCACAAAGACAATCTTAGATATCCTATCAGGGATTCCACTAAACCATTGTTATAGACAAATTATAGTCGATTCATACATTCACGAGTACTTTTGCTATCGATTTGTGTGAAAACTACCTTTTAGATCGCAGTGATTTTATGCATCCAGCCTTAGGATATCCATGACTTTATTTAAACATGTTTTGCTCTTAAACAGTTAATCTAGTTTGCGAGGTGTCTTCTTCAGCCTATAATTATAGCAGATCTACGGTGCTTAGTCATGTTATTCTAAAAATAGTTCTCTTTTCATTTTGAAATAGGCCGAAGAAATAACATTATTTATTTTACCCTGCATAATTAGACTTTCAGTTGAAACCGGTAAACAGCAACGATATGATGCGACGATCATGTCGAAGGCGTATTCTGTTATTATGGTGATGTTATTGTTGTATAATGTTGGCTTCTAAAAACTGACATTTATACCAAGATCATAATGCGTTTGAAATGAAAGTATATAACTATGCAGAAGGTTACTGTTTGACTATACCAGTACTTCCACAGGGAATCGAAGATAGGTCATTCATTTTGTGATATCATGACCCATTGAGACGTAAGCAATTGGCATTTGGTTTGGATAGATCATCCTTTTTCCTTTGAATTAAACAAGACTCAGAGTGGACTCATGTCAAGCAAAGAAGGAAAAGGAACGTTGACGAATTTGACGTAGATGTCGTAAGACGGGAGATATTTAAAATGTTTGCTACAAACGAACTTGTTACTCTCAGGAAATTGAAGTTAATATTGCATGCAGACCGCAGTATATGAGTTTCTAAAAGTGCTCTATGGAAAATTATACAAGCTGCCAGCTTCACTTTGAGCACGTCTTAAGGCAGAAATAACAAAACACAACAAAACGAGCCTTTAGTTAACGTTACGAGAACACCACTTCCAAGGGCCGACCATGAAAAAAATGGATTGATGATATATTATAAACACTAGGAATCATAACGGCAGAATAAACCAACGGAAAAGCAAAAGACCACAAATTATATCTCCCCTCGACGCTGAAAGGCAAATGAGGAAGGAAAAAATAAGAAGAAAAGAAGTTCCCTCAAATCAATTAAAAAAAACTGCTGAAAATTTTTTTAATGATACTCCACAAAAAATTAAGTATAATTGATGTATGTTTCAATAGCCAAAAGAAATTGGAAGAACTAACAGTTTTCATTCAACAGACTTGGACAATTGCTAGAAATGACGAAAAAACTACAAATGAGATGAAAATAAGACTAAATATTGCTGCGAATAAAACAAACTACATATTAGTAGAAACTGACATGGCGTCAAAGCTTAGATTTTTAGGTAAAGGTAAAGTACGAGACCTGAATCGGCGTCCTAGCACGCCAGTTTCCACCCATATGTGCGCGACCGCCTATCCAGAAGTGTTCGGAGACTTCTGGATAGTGTCGCTTCAGGCATCGAAACTCATGATGCAATGCGGCAATCCTCACTTTCCCAGAGTACAACCCTAGTACCCATTTCTGCCAACGGCTGGGTCGACCTCAGGGGTATTTTTTTTTTTTTTGGGTCAAACAACGAGTATAATTCACAACTGCTTCCTGCGGGAATCGAACACGGGTTGTCCGAACGTCGGTAGCCAAGTCGAGTGGTTTTCCCAACAAGGCTACCGAGGCCCCCGTGAGAGATTTGATCTTTTATGGACCATTGCAAATAAGTTGATTCAAGATTTAGATTTTTAGGTGCTTGTATTTTACACATAGCAGCATAGATATGTGGAATGCGGATTATTGAAAGATCTACTGAAAACCCATAAATACATTGCAAGGCAAATGTTACAGAAAAATATTAAAAATACCTTGGAATTAGAACAGAAAAAACGTGTCTATTTTGCAATAATAATTTAGAAAAATAATGTTTAAGAACCTTTTTTTTTTTTTGAAAGAGAGAGGTATTTTAGCAATATGAAACAACATGACGGCCTGGAGAAGATCAACGTGAAGGGCATAGCAGCAGGCAAAAGTGAGAGTGAAAGATCAAAAACAAGATGGGTGCATGATATCACAGACGAGCTGTAACTGAAGTGCTCTAGGTATCGGGCATCTTGGCCAGGACAGAGGAATCTTCTTAGAGTGTGACATGGAAGCCACATTTAAATAAGGTCAAGGTAGATGATGACGATGGTATAAAGCATATATGGTTTAGCAGCAGTATTAGTAGTAGTAGTAGTAGTAGTAGTAGTAGTCGTGGTAGTAGTAGTAGTAGTAGTAGTATTAGTCGTAGTCGTAGTAGTAGTAGTCGTAGTTGTAGCAGCAGCAGCAACAGCATAAGATGTAGTAGTAGCAATAGTTGTAGTATAGCCCGTTCATAAAGTCATGAACACGTTTGCTTTTGATTTGCGTTAAAACTACCTGTTATTTCGCAGTAATTTTTTGCATGTCGCCTTAGAATATGCATTACGCAAAAATGTTGCTATTTTTTATTCCACAGATACATCAGATTTTGCACATCGGCTAATTCATTTGATCGTTCATGACCACTGCAAATAAGTTGATTCAAATTTTATATTTTACAGTAAACATGTTAATTTCCAGTTGAGGTCTTTTCAGAGGCGTTTCTACATAATACTTTTATATATCAAGTAATTGTGTGTGTATGTGTGATCGTTATGTGTAATCTCAAATGTTACTCCTATGTGCTACACTTAGTCTTGCTCTTCAATCACCATTAGACCCCATGGTGTCCTAACATAACTCCAAATTGAACGATGGTAACAGCATCTTGATATAGAGATATATTTGTTTCCATTGTACACACACTTAACAATTTGCTCAACTTACGTTTAATCATCCCATGTTGTTATTCAGTCTGTCAACAAAATAGGGTCTTCATCGCGAATCTGACGATTCCAAGAGGTCGATAATGGTTAATAGCTGGACAAATCTATCTCGTTACCAGTACTAGTCTTCCACCCGGAGCACATGTGCAACACACTTCTACCAGAACTGAATGTTTATACTTGAGAGGGACACACATTTCAGAACTTTAACATCACACATGTTAAACGCATTGTTCTGTTCTGCAATTTGTCATTGACTTTAGCCCACGCATGTTTGATCGAATCGGGGTGATTGATATGCAGGGAGTCACAGAGAAGTGTTGCCGTATTCCTCAACGATTCTGTCAATATGATACACCTTTTTCTCATTTGTATTCCCCATAAGCTGCAAAAACTTGGGTTTTAAATATAGGTCGTCGAATTTGTAATTTTCCTTAGCAAGCCATGTCCAAATTTGATCTTTTGTATTTGATGCAGTTGGTACTTTGTCTTCCGCTGATACAGCATTGTGAGAGATGCAATATCCAATACTAGGCATTTAAGTCTATCCGGCATTCGAAGAAGTTTGTTCTCCAACCAGTGTCTGAAAATGTGCCTATTCATTTATGTGTGGCAGTTCCTACCGTCGATACATTTTGATTGGAAAATACGTCCAGCGTCATGAGCAAGGCCGTTTTCCCTGCTTCCAGCATAGGTCAGTATGATGCGCTGGTCTTTGCTGCTGGTAATTGCTCTTTTCTGTTTACCGTCTACTTATTGTCATTCTTTAGCATAGCTGTGGTGAGCATTGACTCAGGATTCATCCAAATATACAATATCATAGCCTTGACTCTGCCGCTCACGTGTCTACCTCAGATGTTTGCTTCAGGCAGCAATCAAATGTGGTTTATCACAAATAATATTCCTGCCGCCTACAGTTTTCCTAAAAGTGAAGCCGGTGGCTCGTACAATTTTCCATAGACTACTTTAGGAAATATCAAAACTGCAGTCTGCATAGAATTTGTAATTTCAATTTACTGAAATCATCGTATACATTTGTAGCAAATATTTGAAATATTTCCCGTCTTATGACATCTATGTCAAAGTCGTCAACTGTCATTTTCCTTCCTTGCTTGGCGTGAATGCACTCTGAGTCTTGTTTAATCCAGCAGGAAAAGGACAATCTATCTAGACCAAGTGCCAATTGTGTTCGTCTTTCTGGGTCAAGAATACCGCAAAATAAGTGACCCATCTTCGATTCTTTGCGGAAGTGTTGGTATAGTAGAACCTTCTGCACAGTTATATATTTGCATTTGAAGATCATTATGATATTGATGTAAATGTCAGTTTTTAGAATCCACCATTATAGCACTAGAAATTCACAATAATGACAACAGAATGTGCCTATGACACGAACGGCTGCATTACGTTATAACGTTACTGTTTACCAGTTTCAATTACAAGTTGAATTAGTGCACGAGGAAACTGGGAATTTGTGTTTCTTTGCCATGTTTCAATGTGAATACAAAACTATTTTTAGAACAGGACTTTTACCGTAGATCTGCTAATATTCTTCTTCTTCTTTTTCTACTTTTTTAGCTCCCAGTGGAGCATAGGTCGTCAACAAACACTTTCCATGTCGTTCTGTTTCTTGCCATTCTTTTAAGATCATTCCATGTCATCCCCATCATCTTCATCTCTGCTTCTATCTGTCTTCTCCAAGAATTCCTTGGTCTTCATCTTTGTCTTTTCCCCTGGAGATTCCAAAAAGGGCCTTTTGTGTAATACTCTCAGTTGGCTTCCTTTTGTGTGTCCTATCCAACGCCAATCTGCTAATATTACGGTCAAGTAAATGGCGTCATTTGAATATAACGTAAAGAAGAAATCTTGCAAACTAGATTAAATATTTAAGAGAAAAAAGTATTGATATAATGTCACGGATGATCTAAGGCTGCGTACAAACAACACTGCGATATAAGGGGTAGTTTTCACGCAAATCGAAAGCAAACGCGTTTCTGAATTTATGAACGTACTATAGTAATACCAGCAGCAGTAGCAGAAGTAATAGTAGCAGCAGCAACTATTGCAGCAGTGGTAATGGTAGTAACCGTAGCAACAGAATTGGTAATAGTAGTAGTAGTAATAGTAGAGTAGTAGTAGTAGTAGTAGTAATTGCAGTAGTTATAGTAATGGTATTAATTTTAATAATAATGTAGGTAACATAATTTTTGGGTATTAAAATATAACTAGATAACAAACTTTTCGACTTAAAATATTAAAATACAATCTCCATTTGTAGGCAGACACAAAGGCACGATCACCACGGATTACACGAATAACTGATAATTTAATCAGTGATTAAATAAATCTGATTAATACAGCTACAAAGTTATACATTGTAGTATTTTCTGAATTATAGTTTGTATGTGTTTCTATATCTTTTGTTATTATTCGCCATTAAGTAGTCACTACAGAGACATGATCACCGGAATGAGATGTAAACACAAGTGACACTGCGATATATCTCGTCCGCTCGGCTAATCATAAACCATTTTCCCAGGGAAATGGGAATTGATGGATAAAAAATTTTGAACACGCAAGATGGGAAGATAAAATAGCATCTTTTTTCAACGCAGAAATAGCAAGACGAACAGAAAAGATTGAAGTAACGTTGCCTCAGCTAATCTCAATGTTCTGAAATAGGAAGGAAGACAGGTTTAGATTGATTTGAAAGTTGTCTGATAATGTAACACGAACTGGAACCTCATTAGATCTTTATTTGAACGTATTTCTGTACCCTGGTGGTAGCAAGCTTGCGTTATATATGTATTTGATGAAAATCATCGAAATTCTACTTCTTGCAGTTTTGTCCCACCGTCAAAATTCTCAGTAATCGACCTAGTGCTTTATGTTTAATGCTTTGAACGACAGCAGGCTATTTGAATTTTTATATCCTTTTCACCCAACACCCAGTTGTCTGTGTATGTATGTACATATTTAATATTCATAGAAACTCATTCAGTATGTACTATTTGCAATAAAATAACTTTTTATTGCTTGTTAAAACAGAAATCTATATTCTTCGAACGCAATCATTTTCTTCCTCTTCTATCTTTCAACTCCATGTGGTGCATAGGTCTTTAGTAAACACTTTCCAGCCCGTTCTGTTTCTTGCCATTCTTCTAAGATCATTCCACTTTTCGACTCAATGCCATGAAGTAATGATGTATTTCGTGTTGAAGTAACAAAAGTATTCATTGAAAGTATCTCTCTTTTTCTTTTTGTGTTGAAATTCCTTGTTCACAAACTGTTTAGTTCCGCGTTCCTTTCTTCATACACGATTAACGTTCCGGTAGAGTGAGTTACAATAATAACGTTGTCAGAAACTCAACATTCCTGAAAAAAAAATAATCAAGGTTGCATATTAATCTGCAATTTAAATCATAACAGCACAGTATCGGTTATGTATTTTACCAGCAACGAAGTTCGTCTACAGACTATTAAACAGTTCACCAGATTGTTCACGTTTATTCTGTAATACAAATCATACAAGACTGGCGCTATCATTTCCTGTTTATATTGAAAACGTTTATATCAGCAGAATTGACAAAAACTCTCATTTTGTCATGTCTACATATTTTTTCGTCATCAGCCCATCACATAATGTTTTGTATGCGGGGGTTCAGATGTTTTGCTAAGCGGTCACGTGTATCGAATCCTCGTCCTTAATTTGTTTTTGCTCAGATGTTTTACTGATTAAGTGATTAACACATATTTTGGTCAACCTCAGAGTTTCACTCATTCCATCCGTTTCTATGGCACTATCATGAACTATATTTATCATACCCGCATCTTGGATTCCTATTTAATTACTTTTATAAAAACCGACAATTTTGTTCCTACGGGATATTTTGTTTTAATATCAGTGGCATAATTTCCCGTTTAATTCCATTTATTTTAAATGATCGTAACTCCCTCTTCACCTTGACCAGTTTACAATAACCGCCTTTTCGTATATTTATTATTACAGTCGCTTTGGTTTTATAGTCAATTAAATAGATCCAAACCGACACCTTAGTTACATACATCTATCTTAGTCATAAACTAAGTTTCACATGAATATTTTAGCAACAGTCATAGACTTAGTTTCGCATGAATATTTTAACAACAGTCATAGACTTAGTTTCACATGAATATTTTAGCAACAGTCATAGACTTAGTTTCATATGAATATTTTAGCAACAGTCATAGACTTAGTTTCACATGAATATTTTAGCAACAGTCATAGACCTAGTTTCACATGAATATTTTAGCAACAGTCATAGACTTAGTTTCACATGAATATTTTAGCAACAGTCATAGACTTAGTTTCACATGAATATTTTAACAACAGTCATAGACTTAGTTTCACATGAATATTTTAGCAACAGTCATATACTTAGTTTCACATGAATATTTTAGCAACAGTCATAGACTTAGTTTCACATGAATATTTTAGCAACAGTCATAGACCTAGTTTCACATGAATATTTTAACAACAGTCATAGAGTTAGTTTCGCATGAATATTTTAACAACAGTCATAGACTTAGTTTCACATGAATATTTTAGCAACAGTCATAGACCTAGTTTCACATGAATATTTTAGCAACAGTCATAGACTTAGTTTCACATTAATATTTTAACAACAGTCATAGACTTAGTTTCACATGAATATTTTAACAACAGTCATAGACTTAGTTTCACATGAATATTTTAACAACAGTCATAGACCTAGTTTCACATTAATATTTTAACAACAGTCATAGACTTAGTTTCACATGAATATTTTAGCAACAGTCATAGACCTAGTTTCACATGAATATTTTAACAACAGTCATAGACTTAGTTTCACATGAATATTTTAGCAACAGTCATAGACCTAGTTTCACATGAATATTTTAACAACAGTCATAGAGTTAGTTTCGCATGAATATTTTAACAACAGTCATAGACTTAGTTTCACATGAATATTTTAGCAACAGTCATAGACTTAGATTCACATGAATATTTTAGCAACAGTCATAGACTTAGTTTCACATGAATATTTTAACAACAGTCATAGACTTAGTTTCACATGAATATTTTAACAACAGTCATAGACTTAGTTTCACATGAATATTTTAACAACAGTCATAGACTTAGTTTCACATGAATATTTTAACAACAGTCATAGACTTAGTTTCACATGAATATTTTAACAACAGTCATAGACTTAGTTTCACATGAATATTTCAACAAGTCTTAATTCAAAATGTTCATCTCGTCGTTGTGTTAGTGCTCAAATTGTCCTGACCCCTGACACATTTCTTGGGTAATTCGATCAGCCCTCTTCTAGCACCGTCTTTTCGCATAAACAATAACAATCACTTATAATGGGGGTCATACTGTTCGATCACCAGCAGTGGCCGATTTTTATTTCGGACTGACTAAGCTCCGGAGTTCACCCAGCCTCTAAAAATAGGTACCACAGATTTTTTTGGGGGGAAGTAAAGACGGCCTGGCGTAATACCGACCATATCACCCAAAACTGTGCCGTGGTCCTAGAAAAAAATGGTCACACCGTATACTCCATTTGCCTAGCAAGGCGTGGAGGGAACCTTTACTTTTACTAAAACTGAAAACCAATCGGTCTAGTGGATTAATACCATGTTTTTTCCTCAGTAGACCGACCAGTAGATTAAACACGCTTTTGAATATCTTATTGTTTCTCATGTTTGGAGGTGCCTGACAGCGTATGAGCTGAAAGCTGTCAGCGATTTACTGCTGTAGGCTTGCACCAGCATCGGTGCGTTAGAACCATTCATACGGTACTGTACCAAATCGTGGTGCCTCTAGTAACAGACTAACCAGTTTTGTTTGGCCAACAGGCAAATAGGGATGGAAAAGGGAAAGCAAACATGGTACACAAGAATACCGGGCTGAAGTCGGAAATGTTGTACCGAAAGGCACAATAAACAACCACACAATGCACCAACGATAATTCAACAACCATTTAATGACGGGTGACGAAGAGATCCTATAGTAGACTATAAAGACTGAGCGCCAGAAAGAAATACACTTACTTCTCATGTTAATATGTATATGTGTTTATTTTGCTGACTGTTCAATTTCAGTTTTTTTTTACTGACAACAACTGAAATTATTTCTTTTTCTTCTACCTTTTCATCCCCCTGTCGAACATAGGTCTTCAACAAACACTTTCCAAGCCGTTCTGTTTATTGTACTTAAGATTATTCCATGTCTTCTTTATCATCTTCATCTCTTCTTCCATCTGTCTTCTCCAAGAGTATCTTGGTCTTCCTCTTTGTCTTTTTTCTTGTGTGTTCCGAAAAAGGGCCTGTTGTGTAATACTCTCAGTTTGCTTCGCAGTGTGTATCCTATCCAGCGCCATCATTTTCGCGCATTTAATTACTTTTAATTAATTAAAAGTTATTTTTAATTACTTTCATCTCTATAATTTGTTTTTGTTTGTTTTAACTTAAATTTGTACGATCTTTAGGACTGCTCTCAAGCAGCAATACTGATCTGAGGAAACAGAAACCTATTCAGCAGGAGATGAAGCTGACTGGAGAAGTCGCTGAATGCTTCCAATCCCCGCATTATCTGACGTTACAGATTAATGGTACGCTCAATATACCAGGACATGGATGGACCTTAATTGAGTCGGGCATTCGCTACAGTGAGTTCAACAAATGGCCGTTAATTTAATCATTACTAGTTACTAGAGTTGATTCCACAACATTTCGAGCTAAATCACAGATCATTACAGGTGACTCATCCTTCTCCTATCAATCTCTTAGTTCATTCTCCTCGCCAGTTATCTATCCATCTCATAGTTCATTGTCCTCGCCAGTTATCTATCCATCTCATAGTTCATTCTCCTCGCCAGTTATCTATCCATCGCTTAGTTCATTCTCCTCGCCAGTTATCTATCCATCTCATAGTTCATTGTCCTCGCCAGTTATCTATCCATCTCATAGTTCATTCTCCTCGCCAGTTATCTATCCATCTCATAGTTCATTCTCCTCGCCAGTTATCTATCTACCTCATAGTTCATTCTCCTCGCCAGTTATCTATCTACCTCATAGTTCATTCTCCTCGCCAGTTATCTATCCATCTCATAGTTCATTTTCCTCGCTAGTTATCTATCTATCTCATAGTTCATTCTCCTCGCCAGTTATCTATCTACCTCATAGTTCATTCTCCTCGCCAGTTATCTATCCATCTCATAGTTCATTCTCCTCGCCAGTTATCTATCCATTTCATAGTTCATTCTCCTCGATATTTATCTATCCATCTCATAGTTCATTCTCCTCGATATTTATCTATCCATCTCATAGTTCATTCTCCTCGATATTTATCTATCCATCTCATAGTTCATTCTCCTCGATATTTATCTATCCACCTCATAGTTCATTCTCCTCGATATTTATCTATCCACCTCATAGTTCATTCTCCTCGATATTTATCTATCCACCTCATAGTTCATTCTCCTCGATATTTATCTATCCATCTCATAGTTCATCATCCTCGCCAGTTATCTATCCATCTCATAGTTCATTCTCCTCGCTAGTTATCTATCCAACTCATAGTTCATTCTCTTCGCTAGTTATCTATCCATCTGACTACATGTCCGTTAGAGCCGATTATTGCACAAAGGCAGAAAATCTAGACTCTCTGTGTCGAATTATCCTTGTTTTCAGGCGTCAAACTTTGTACAGGACCAGCAGTGTATCTTAAAAAACACGTCTCTGTTGTGGGAAAGTTCCATTTCTGTGAGGAAGATGATGATGCTGTAGTTGCATATCGACTCAGTGCTCTTTTTAGTGTTTCTCTCGGTCGGCCTCGCTGGTTATGTATAAACTTACAAATCGCCGTTTTATGCGGCCCACGTTTCAAGTATAAATCTGATAGTTGAGTCCCATCTAGTTTATGTTCAATATCACGCGACCAGAGTCCCATCTAGTTTATGTTCAATATCACGCGACCAGAGTCCAGAGTCCCATCTAGTTTATGTTCAATATCACGCGACCAGAGTCCCATCTAGTTTATGTTCAATATCACGTGTCCAGAGTCCCATCTAGTTTATGTTCAATATCACGTGTCCAGAGTCCCATCTAGTTTATGTTCAATATCACGTGTCCAGAGTCCCATCTAGTTTATGTTCAATATCACGTGTCCAGAGTCCCATCTAGTTTATGTTCAATATCACGTGTCCAGAGTCCCATCTAGTTTATGTTCAATATCACGTGTCCAGAGTCCCATCTAGTTTATGTTCAATATCACGTGTCCAGAGTCCCATCTAGTTTATGTTCAATATCACGCGACCAGAGTCCCATCTAGTTTATGTTCAATATCACGCGACCAGAGTCCCATCTAGTTTATGTTCAATATCACGCGACCAGAGTCCCATCTAGTTTATGTTCAATATCACGCGACCAGAGTCCCATCTAGTTTATGTTCAATATCACGCGACCAGAGTCCCATCTAGTTTATGTTCAATATCACGCGACCAGAGTCCCATCTAGTTTATGTTCAATATCACGCGACCAGAGTCCCATCTAGTTTATGTTCAATATCACGCGACCAGAGTCCCATCTAGTCTATTTTGAATATCACAAGAGTTTTCAGATTCAAACGCAACAGGAGGCCTACGTGGAAGTCACGATCTAGGCGACAACTCCAACAAAATATTGCTCGACTGAGACCACCTCTGATGGTCAGATATCCTCCTGTTGCCAAGATCTGAATAAAGTATTTCGTAACATCATTCTTGTAAAATTGTAATGTTCACACTACTAGTACATTGGACGAAGTTCGATTTCAATTTGTATTGCCACATGTGACCAGGAAATTGTATCCGCAAACTTACCTTCAACCCAAACGCTACAAACTTTGAATAAGACCTCACTTATACTTTATTTCAAATCAAGTGTCATCTTTAATAAACTGATTACTTTTTTAATGATTACATAAGAATATAGCGGAGTGATAAATTGTGTATTCTTCGTTCGTTTATTGACGGATCGCTTTTGTTTGACACCAAACGGGTCTATGCTGCCGTAATCAACAGCTGATTTGTTTGCAACTGCTGCCGTAATCAACAGCTGATTTGTTTGCAACTGCTGCCGTAATCAACAGCTGATTTGTTTGCAACTGCTGCCGTAATCAACAGCTGATTTGTTTGCAACTGCTGCCGTAATCAACAGCTCATTTGTTTGCAACTGCTGCCTGATAGCTCAGAAGAATCACATTCCCATGACCATGGGATGAAGCATTGCCACCACAAGTAGATTGGCCATAAATGGTGCTCTTATATGGATCTACTTTCAGGGGAACTGAAGGTCAATAACCAGGATTTGGACATTCGCTTCCACTCAGTATTTTAATGAACGACAATTTAACTCCTCAGCTGCGTACTAAAGTTCGTGCAGATTTGAAAGTCCAAATACTGTTTTACCCATTTACAATAATTCAGTATTGTGGAAGTACTTTACAATTGCATGTTAGATAATGCTAAACAATGAGCTAAATAATTCCGGAGAAAAAGAGTTAAGACGATTTGTGATGCATCAGTGATTAAACTCTGAAGACAATGAAATTATTTCAATTCATTTGACCTTAAGAATTTCATAATAGGAATCGAGAGATAGTAAAATGAGGTCACGTGGTTGTACAGAAATGGAGGCCAGTTTGATGCATAATAAGGGAGGGATGGCAACAGGAATTGATCGTGCAGGTTTGAAACAAACAAAAAACATGATATATACTAGTATTTTTATAATAGATAATTATGTGAACTTCACGCTTTTATTATTCTTGCAAAGGTAATGTAATTAAAGTATATTTAAATAAATGTACAACTTATGCTAATCATTTATCAACAATACGTTCTTCTTGTGTATTTTAGATTATGTCTTTTGAATAACGTTTGTTTGTTTTGCAATGAACTTCCAGCTTTATCTTCACAAGCGGCAAAGGACGGTGTGTTGCCGAATATAATTATTGGTCCATTTTACACCAATCTGGCGATGGTGCTACAGCGCATGGACATCGCTTATTTGGTCACCGATTACAAAGGTAGAATAGAATTGTGTACTGATTGGAAAATTTCCTTACCTGTATTTTAAAATAATACATCCAACTTTGTATTCATGAAGCCGTATAATGTCTGTGAAGTCGTTAGTGTATTCGTCTGCTGTTCACTTTTGTTCAAGTTCAATTTCTTTAAATTTTGAGAATATGTTTCCGACCGACAAAGGTTCAGAGCACGCGCAGTCTCTCGTAACGAGCAATAGCGATTTTATCTGGGCAAGTAAGCCAGTCATGCGTAAACCTGGCCATCAATTAAATCAAAGCCCTTTAGACCCATTTTGGAGTATAGGTCATGGACAAGTCCTCTTCCCCGATCCAATTTTTTCAATATTTTCTCTACTTCTCTTTAGTATAGGTTACTGTTCTTTTGGGTTCCCATGACTTCTCTTCATTATATATCCATTATCCCGCCTCCCCCCACCCCCCACCCCTTTTCAGTGGGTTTTATGACAATCCTTTCTTGCTATTCTGCCATCAGGTTTTCTTAGCGCGTGTCAAATCTCCATCTTCTATTCATAATCTGTTGTTCCATTGACCTTTGTTTTCTTCTTCCCCAAAAACCTTAATTTCTGATCTTTCTAAATGTTATTTTTATTTTTGCCAGATTAATAGCATTCAACAAATTATGTTTCACTGGTTTATTATCGCAGACTATTTTACATGCACAATCTGCACATAATCCCATCAAGCTTATCGCCATTCTCCGCTCGGCACATAATCCCATCAAGCTTATCGCCATTCTCCGCTCGGCACATAATCCCATCAAGCTTATCGCCATTCTCTGTTCGGCACATAATCCCATCAAGCTTATCGCCATTCTCTGTTCGGCACATAATCCCATCAAGCTTATCGCCATTCTCCGCTCGGCACATAATCCCATCAAGCTTATCGCCATTCTCTGTTCGGCACATAATCCCATCAAGCTTATCGCCATTCTCTGTTCGGCACATAATCCCATCAAGCTTATCGCCATTCTCCGCTCGGCACATAATCCCATCAAGCTTATCGCCATTCTCTGTTCGGCACATGATCTTAGCCACTCTAAAATCACGGGTCGCTGCCTTCAAACATTAACTAATCGTCGTTTTATAAGAATGAACTTAAAGTCTTCTAGTTAACATGGGTATTTTACACCTACCTCTCTTTAACTGAGCGCTGAAGAAGTGATTTCGAATAATTATGTGATGACGATAATACCCAAAATCCAATTGAAGGTCTTAGATATTGATTGTCGTCAATTGTAGAAAAAAAATAAAATCAGAAATCAAACACATGAAAGGTCAAGTTCAGATTTACAGATTAATTCAGTAGTTATTAATATATTGTTTCTTAATCAAGAACACTGTATTTGTAAATTTATAACGATTAATTAGAAAAAATGAAACAAACAATATAACATAAATGACAACAATTCGGTTAGGTTTCTTTGATATCGTTAACTCTTCTGGCTCCGTGATTATTCGGCTCTGCTTTTCTGAGTGTTTCTTGAATATATTTTATATTTTGAACTGCATATCGTGAAAGTTAAAATTACCAGTCACTCATTAAATAATTTATTTGTTAAAGTTGTAAGAAATAACTACAAAATATGGAGGTGAGTATTAAATAGAAAATTTAGCAATATATAAAGAAAAGTGGTGTCACCAAAAAGAAAACAACGCGTGTCAGAATGTTTCCTAAAACATGGAGAAGTTTGTGCCAGATGAAAAGAATGAAAAGCTCAGAACAATAGATGTAGTGGTTCTTAATAAATGTTGGCTGTCCATACAATACTAAGAACTGTCCTCGGTTTCATCTCTTTGTGCCTGTGTTTATGTTTAATTAACGTGAGGACTTTATTCATGATTTACGCTCGTAAATCTATTCACACTTGTATCTATGGATCAAGGATTTGACTGGATAGACATGAACCGTGTGCAAGACCCTGTTAACTGGAAGACTGTTGTGGAGATCAGACCTTCTGTGCAGTCGCAGAACCTGGCAGTGGTAGACTTGTTTCACCACCGGAAATGGAAAAGTGCAATGATGGTGATGCCAGAGAGCGCAGCAGACAACCAAGGTAAGAGTCATCTGTTGTTTGACTGATTGTGTTTTTGACTGTAGTTCTTTGTTTCTGACGACAACCGTTTCACCTAACATGAAGCATATCCAGTATCGACCCGTGTTCGTTAAACTAATGTTGGGAGAATTGAGGAAAGTTGTTATCCGCGAACCAGACAGCCAAATGGGATCATGTGCTTCACCAGAATTATAAAGGAAAATACATTTTTTTAAGTGGCTACTTTGTGCACATTGTCTGTTTGATCCGCAAGCTTCACCAAAAACATAAGAATGGGTGTCACAGAATATGAAATAGGTTACTCTGAGTTGCAAACTTGTCAAATGGTTCATGTGTGGAAAAAAAAATAGAAACATTGATGTCTAGGAGAGTCACGTGGGACCATCGGCGTCACAAGTCTGCCACATTTATGTATGCTGTTACAAAACTGCCTGATATATCCATTAGCATCACCAAGCGTTCAAACGTGTGCAATGTACCAAACCTATTTAAGACTAATCTATTCAGAAGTATTTTTAATTAATTGCTGCTAACATTACTATTTTGACTGCATTTATTCTTTCTCTTGTATTAGCATATTGATACTGACGCCGTCTGACAAGTGCTAGTTTGAGTTTAAACTTCTTATATAAAGAACACGCGTCAAGCAATTTAATGAGAAGGCATTGATTCAGGTGCTCATTTTGAACAACCCCAAGCCTGAACATCGGACATCATGGATCTGTGGGTATCGGGGTAAATAGAAAACAAGGAAGACATAAATATACGCTAAATAAGATTTAATTATGAGCTTATGACCAAAATATACTTTATACCTTTGTAAAGTCATGTCTGTGACTCACTATAACATTCTTCCTTATCTGATGAAACACTGACGATACTGCAGTTCAACTGGTTAACATTTTGGTCTACTCATGCACAACAGTGTGTCCGACAAGCGATACTTATGCTTATTGGTTATTGGTTATGGAAGGCCTCGGTATCACTGCAAGCGAATTAAAATCCATAATTGCTCAACCGCCCGTGCCAGTGGAATCATCCGAATTATAACTCATCTTCCAAACAAAGAAAGGTAACTGTAGTCCCCATCATAGCAGTCTCAGCACACGCCAAAAGACATAAGGCGAAACCGCCCAGAAAGTGAACACAGCCAACTGTTCCCTGTCATACGATATCATCATTCATCGTACACAATTGGAGTATCGAAACATGATCAAAATGGATCTTATGCTTGTATTCATTCAGTTTAAACTATCTCGTTTTGAATCTAAAAATGGTAGATTCATCTAGTCGGTCATGTCCATGACAATTCTTTCTCGGGCGAATTTCTTCTCCTTTGTGTACTATGTAAGAATCTCACTATGTCCAATAAAAATAAGTGAAAGAAAAATAAATATGTCTTAGCTTGAGTGTAACATTTAAGAAATATCCTGTTGGTGCTTATGTTTTTCTCCACCATCAGTATATATATATATATATATATATGATAATTTGATCAGCACTTCGCCAGCGCCATTTTCATTTTCTAATTAAAAAGCTCCTGCAACCCATTTAAGGCTGGGTGAACCTCTGGAGTCATTACTCAGAATCGAATATAATTTCTAGTCTTCAGCAGACAAGATCTTGTGTTTTATTTTCCATTTTTTCATATTCTTTCTACTTTTTGGTTTGTATTTGTCTATCTTTCTAATTTTCACTGCCCAATAATACGATCTAAAACACAATATCCAGATATTAAGAAAAGGAAAAAAACTGCAGTTGGTGAAATGAGATATCACGGAAGAACATTTATTGTGACAGAAATGGTCTCTGTGGTCTAGAGGTAAAACTTTGGCCCCTGGACAAAAAGATCCCAAGTTCGAATAAGGCGGTGGGCATTTTCCTCGTTGATTTCGAGGATTTTTTGTTTGTTTCTTAACTCTTTCTATATCTCTTTATAATGAGATCTTATGTCCAACTCTCTCTCTCTGATAATGGCAACAACAGTATACATTCTACGCATGTCAAAGAATACTTTAGCAATTAAAAATCGAAGCGATTTGGCCAAACGGTCTCTACTCCGTCATAAAATGTTTATTTATTCAATGGGTCCCAACGTGTCTGTGAACATGAACAAGGTTTTCCTCGGAGGTACTCAGGGTAGCCGACAGAAGATCGGACTATCTATGGATATATCCAGAATGTAGTAATTATGATCATAACTAAACATAACATAAACATTAATATTAACATATCAATTATAATAAAACTTATACCATAACATGACATAAGTTAATGTGACAATACGATATCAAAGAAGAAATCATACTTAGATAGGAAATTAAATGGTTTGGACACGAGGTAACTGGCAAATAGTATTCTACAACAAACATTATAGCCAGAAGATCTCACCTACACTCCCACCCACCCCTTTCAAGAGATGAAAACAACCTAAAACCGCACAAAGTATCACGTATGAGACCAACCAAAGAGCACTTCTTTTTTTCCTCGACGTTGAAAGTAAAAAAAAAATAAATAAAAATAAGAAAAAAAAACTTTCACGAGTACATCATAGTTCACATAGTTTACCATTCTTGATGAATCGTGGATTAGAAAGTGCATCTGACGAGACAGCTCGCGCTGATGTCCAAATAATCACTGCCTAATCTGAGAAGAAACTAACTAATCAAAAGCTACTTTGTCTCACAATAGTTGTGTGAAAGTAAAAAAAAAAGTAAAGAGCTTCGTCACGTCAAGTGACATATGGGAAAAATGGTGTTAATGACCATACTTTTTACAGACCTTTGGCACATGATTTGTAGGATAATGTGGTCAGTATTACGCCCGTGGCGCTTTAATTTCTCAGAAAAAATCCCGTACCCATTTAAGGCTGGGTGAACCTCTTGTCCTTAGTTGTCCAGTTCACTAACCACTGAGCGATCAAGGCTCCCATAGTTGTGTGAGCATAATATTAGTTTCTTGGAACCAGTGCTCCATTGATTTCTTCTCCATCGATATGTTCATGAATACATTTGTTTAGATTATACTTAATGCACTTGTTCCCTTTCTTCATGTTGTTATATCTCAATCAACTTGTTTGTCAGAGCTACATTAATTACTTTACTAAACTGCTTGTTTACTATTCTTCTATTGATATATTAAATAAAATATAATTTACCAAAATAAGTTAAATATTAATTAATACTAGCTTATATGATAGAGCTAGGAGCCGCGATAGCTTATCGGTTAGTGAACTGGACTACAAAGGACAAGAGGTCGGGTTCGATCCTTTTCAACTGCTTCCAGGTTCACCCAGTCTTTATTGGGTACCGGACGTTTTCTGGGAAATTAAAGCGGCAAGGACGAATTATCGAGCACATTACGCCAAAAATCATGTTCCGAATGTCTATAAAAATTATAGTCACTAACACCATACTCCCTATACGCCACTTGGCGTGACAGGGCTGTTTACCTTTTTTTATGTCATAGAGCTTTGACACCTTCATACCAGAAAGTGTTAAGCTAGGCAGTCTGTAACTTTACTTTTCACAATAGGTTTTAATCAAACTAAAATATCACTTGGTTGGTGGCCCCGGTAGCCTAGTTGGCAAAAACCACCAGATTGGGCATCGACGACGTTATGACAACCCGTGTTCGATATCCGCTGGAAGCTGCGTGAGTTGTACTCGTGGTTGGAACAACAATATCCCCACGGTCGACCCAGCCGCTGGCAGAAATGAGTACCAGGGTATTGCTCTGGAATGGTGAGGAATGCCGCCTCGTATCGTTAGTTTCGATGTTTGAAGCGACACTATCCAGAAGTCTCCGAACACTTCCGGATAGGCTGAGCACATATGGGTGAAAAACCTAGCGCGCTAAGAAACTGAATCAAGTCTCGTACTTTACTATACCTTTATCACGAAGGTTAAACAAAAATATCAATAAGCATAAAGCTCCAAATTCACACAGCAGAGCATCTTTGTATATCATTTTTTAATAAGTTAAAATGAGTGTGAATAAACTATTATCTACATATCTATTGTCCTTTCGAGCTGATGACGACACATAGGGCATACATTCTAGACTGTCTAACGATCTATGCTATCAAATGTCATATACTGTACAGAACCCGCATTGCATTTCGCCACACGTACCATTTCTGGGTGTATCTCTCAACTTCAGCAAGGGAATTGATGGATGATGTTGTTGCTTATTGCCTCATGGTTTTTTTTAAATATAATTTTCGAATTAATACAAGGAGCTGTGAAAACATTTGTTGTAGGTTTAATGTTAGTAGTGTAGTTGACCTGAGATTAAAAAATAACATCAGGTAGCAAATGTAGTGCTGAAATTAGAAGCAGAATAATACAAGCAAAGACAGAATTCCATGGTATGAGAAACATCCTATGTAACAAATTATTGTCAGTTAATGTTACAAAACGTGTCCTCAAGTGCTATATCGAACCTGTTCTACTATATGGAAACGAGTCATGGACGACAAGTAAGGCAACACAAAGAACATTAGTGGCAGCTGCGATCGGTTTATCAGAACAATGCTACGAAGTCTATCAAGAGCAACAATTACAAAAGAAGAATGTGTAAAACGAGCTGGAGAAACCAAAAATATCAAAATCATAAGAAAGAGACATTCTACATTTATTAGATATTTTTTTGATTCATTATAATGTCATGTGAAAAGAAGGCATTGATAATATTACAACATCATAATGAATGGAATGACGCTGGATAGGACACGCACTGCGGAAGCCAACTGAGAATATTACACAACACCCTTTTTTGGAATGCCCATGGGAAAAGACAAAGAGGAAGACCAAAGAATTCTTGGAGAAGACAGATAGAAGCAGAGATGTAGATGATGGGGAAGACATGGGATGATCTTAAAAGAATAGCAAGAAACAGAACGACTTGGAAAGTGTTTGTTGAAGACCTATGCTCCACAGTGAGCTGAACGGTAGTAGAAGAAGAAAATAATGAATGGAAAGAAGATCAGAGGAAAACCAAGGGAACAAATATTGAAAAGCTTATTCAAATGGCATAATAAAAGATGAAAAGATGAACGACTGACATTATGTATGTATGAAGGACCGAGTGATGTGGAGAGAGATGATCGCCTACGCTAACCGGCATGGTACATGGTGATGTTGAGTATATCGTTAAGAAACTCCATTTGTATAAGCAATAGATTCATTTAATTGTATAATTTTATTAAATAGGTTCGCCTCATTGAATCATTTTGTTGTAACGTTAAGCCACAGTATAACTGACATTTTAAATTTGATCATCAGAATGTCAAAATCTTGCTGGACAAATGCTTAATAAAAGCCTCTCTGTAATACCATACGCGGTTGATCCTCGGTCAGAGACGTATGTAAATGCACTGCAAGAGTTGCTGATCAATGCCAAGATGTATCTACAAACACAAATAATCGTCTGCAGCCCACGAGATGCTATTGACAATCTCACAGAGTCGGTTTTGATTCAGGTAAATTGTTGGCTTATTCCTATTATATGTCCCTTCCCATTAAACATTGTATTATCATCATCATCATCATCATCATCGTGTGCCATACCGGTTGGCGTAGGCGATCATGTCCTTCCACAATCTTCTATCTACAGTGCTCGTATCAGTTCTGTTGTTGACTGTTTTCCATGACATGACACCAAGCCATCCAGTATTTTCTCTCTTTGTCGCCCGCGATCTCTCTTTTCTTTTATTTTGCCAGTTGTAACGAAGTATTCCAACTTTACTCTTCTCATGATGTGCCCAAAAAAATGTTGACTGTTTCCCTCTGATGTTTTCCAGGAGCTACCTTTTTGTGTTGGCCTCTTTGAGAATGTCCTCATTGGTCTTTTTAGCTGATGTATGATCATAAATCCTTTACCTGATGATAATTTCTTTAATTCCAGCACCAGAGGTGGAAGTTGTCAGCGATCCACAGCTGATGGCTTGCGCCAGGATCGGTGAACCAGAACCATCCATAACCTGCTCCACCTCTCCGTGGTGCCTTAGTAACATACTAACCTGTATAGTCTGGCCAAGCGAGGAATCGAAGAGGGAAGACAACCCGGTACTCAATTGTGTCATGTCGGACATGTTGGGCCAATTAGCAACCGGTGTTTTCCTTCAGATGTTTCAATGTACAATGACGTAAAACTAATATTGTTTATTCAACTGGCCATTGTCCATTCCAAACAAAAAAAAAGCGAAATATTTTAAGATGGGGGCAGGTAAATAATTGCAATGCTGCTGTAAAGCTGGAGCAAGTGGTGGGGTGTAATGTACACTCCTACAAGATATGGTGACAGCTTTACAAAAAAGAAGCGAAACAACATACTAACGTTTTGGCCAACATGCGGTCTTCTTCAGATAACAAGAACAACACAAACGGACAACGGAATAAAGATAAACTCTACTATATCTAGATTGAGAGGAACAAGTAAATCAATGAGAAATAAAAAGAGGGATTAGAAATTAAATGATGAAATAAAAGGGAGATATACTACTACATATTAAGAGAATACAAAATGATTATATATAAAAATTAGTCAACTAAAAATATTATTAAATTAATACCAGACTTAAATGAGACTTCTTCTAGAAGTTCACACTGTATGGATGACTGTAAGTGAAATGTGGAGGTGATGAGACATGAGAGTGGGATGCAAAAAAATCAGTTACGTGATTAGACGAGAGGTTTGATAGAAGTAGGAGGTGATAACATGAGGTGTGAATAGCGGTCAAGAATTAGTCGGGTATTGGCTGAGATAGAGCAGTGTATACTAGGGCTTGAAATATGAGCAAACAAAGCCAGGCATGACATCGGGTAACAATGGGAAAAATTCGACGTAATGGGGGATCATGAAAGACTGTTGTTAACACGGGGTGCCATCTACAAGGCAGGATTGGATAGTAGTGTGTCTGAAAGAAGTAATATAATAGTAGCAATGTGGAAATGGAATAAAAGAAAAATAAGAAAAGAGTGTAATGTAGTATGGAATATACAACGAAAAAGAAGAATATGGCAGAAAACATATTAATAAGGATTATAAATATAAGTTAGTAAAATGGGATCATGTCTCATGTAGATGGGTGCCAACGTGCCTATAAATATGTAGTCTAGACTCGGAGTAACGCTTGGGGAAATCACGTCAGGGTGCAAGAGGCAAAAAAGGAAAAGAGAAAGAAAGAGAGAGGAAAGGGGGCAGAAATCGGAAGAGAGGGGGGAATGAAAGGGGGGAAGAGGTGGGGAAGAAATGGGAGAGAAAGGGGTAATTGATTACCCGTGAGAAAGGGATACATTGACTTCCCTTCTGGTGAGACAACCCATGTGGACGATCAGACGATTCTCTAAGGTGAATCGGCTACGGTTGTCACAAGAACAAGACACCAGGCCAGTAACGTGGACGTCAACCTTATCCTAATGGCCCTTATAGTTGAATTGGGACGCTATTGAGGTAACTGCGTCATGAATGAAGTAATTCAGATATTTACGGCATCTGTCTAAGGCGGTGAACTTTTTTTCACCTATGTAGGCCATTTTACATCGCTTACATATAATGGCATAGATAATGTTACGTCATGTACAAGTGAATTCGCTGATCTCAAAAGGGCCATTAGGAAAGAGAACCGTATCCGTCGTGGAGAACGTGATTGCAAGTCTGACATTGATTGCGATCGCAACGGACAGTACCCCGATGTTTATGGGGGAAGGCGGATCCTGACAGGCATATCGGGACGGTTACGATCATCCATGAAGGCAACTAAGGGATAGTCAGGTAAGAGTAGACGGGTAATGGAGTCTGAGCGAGAATGGAGAGGTAGTGGTAAATGATTGTGATCACCACATAGAGATGAGGGTGGTGGGTGAGAGCAAGTACTACCCTGTTAAAGGGGACTGGAAGAGTGGGTAAGAGCAGCTTAGCGTGAGGTGATTCATTGGAGAGAAGTGAGAAGAGTAGGTAGAAGAGCAGGTAGAAGAACAGATTCGGGATAGAGGCATTGGCGAAAGAAGTCTAGCATCAGGTGGGCGTTGTGTAAGAAATCTTCATCATCCTGGCAAAGGCGACGAAGTCTCAGTAATTGTGAATAGAGAAGATAGTTCTTGCAAGATATCGTATGGGAAGAGTCGTAGCAGAGGAAACAAAAAAATCAGTTGGCTTATAGAAGATCAAGATAAGTAGACCAAAGACACTTACAGAAACTGTAATATCAAGGAAGGAAACAGAGGGGATGAAAATGTAGGAAGTGATACGGATCGAGGAGTGAATATGTCCAACATGCTCGATGAATAGGGAAATTTCCTCCTCGGACAGGTCAGTCAGACCGATACAGTCGTCAGTGTACTAACGGTACACAGGGGGTATAGGACATTGGTAGGTGTGGATGATCTGGTGCTCCAGGTAAACCATGAACAGGTAAGTGTAGTTAGGGCTAATTTTGGTACCCATTGCTACCCCACTTATATGGGTGAAGAAAGTGCCATCGAACTCAACAGTTTTGAAACTAAGAACTAGTTCCACTAGATAGAGGAGGACGTCGGTTACGATAGATTGTTGGCTTCTTTTGTCAAGGAAACATTTGAGAGCTCGGATCTCATTAATAATCATTATTATGGGGAATAGACGAATAAGAGGAAGCAGACATTCCCTCATGTTCTCATTTTTTAGGGTTGTTTTTATTTTCTGAAATATAAAAATAACGGTTTTTTTTAAATTTGAATTAGTAGAAAAAATAGGAAGTGTTGAGTTGACAATGACGAAAATAAATATTGAAGGTTTGAAGAAGCTAAAAATAAACATAGTTATATTCAGCATGATAAAAAAAAAAAACTAATTTAATGTTCTGGACTTGATGAAGAGACGCAATAACGTACTGAAAGTAATTTTTGAGGAGAAAACTCAAGTTAAAACGAGGTAGAGATAGCGACAGATTACAGTGGACTGACATCAGGCTGAGAATTTGTCACAGCGTATACCATCAAGACACCATATGTAGGGTCCGTGAACACTCGTAGATGATCAAAAGCGATTCAGGCACTCCGATCCCCTCTCACTTTAGATCTCTAGGCCATCACACCTCTGAGGACTTCCAGGTTACTGGCATCGTCTCTAACTCTTACGAGACCCACAAGTCAGTTAACTTTAGAGAACCGACTCTTAGCCCTTTTTGGCATTCTCCATCCAAGAGGATTACAATTTTTTTTACTCTTTCCTTAAATCACTGGTCCCCTAGTCCACTCTTCCTGTGTCCTTCTTTATTCCTTACTACGCTATTTGTATCATCTCTTCTGCCCCTCTTTCCCCTTGCCACTGTGTTTGTTTCTTCTTCTATCCTTTGGTAGGATCCTCTCCAAAACGAGAGCTAATTTCCAAAATTAGGAAGAAACAATCATCATTTTTTTGCCATGTAATGAGAAGAGAACTACTGGAATATATTGTAACAACTGGAAAAATTGAGGGACGAAGAGATAGAGGGAAGCAAAGAGAAAAAAATATCAGACAGCTTAAGAGAATGGCTTGGCAGAAGATCAACAACAGAAATGATAAATAACTGTCGAGATCGAAAGTTGTGGAGAGACATGATCACCTACACCAGTACGCCCGGTACTTGATGATGATGATGATAATAACATCACTAATGTACGCTGACTGTACCCCATCTCGTTCCTGAATGTTCGGTTAATGCTCTGTAACTTACACCCACCGTGACGTCATCCATATCATTAATCAATCGTTTTCTAAGACATAAACATCCGAACTTAGTGTATCAACGATGCGCATGTTAATGATCTTTCAACCCTTAGTTTAATTCATTTTTCTTAAAAAAAATTACTTCTTATTTAAGGTCTTGGATTTAAAAAAAAATGATTGATAATCATAAGAGTTAATTCTCATTAACTGCAGGAAGTAGCCGATCGCTAGTGATCAATTTGTCAGCAATGTAAGATCATTAAAAGCTTCAGTTGACAAGATTATCCTGATTAAAGCAATTTACTCACTTTTTAAAATATTATTCCTACGAGAATGGAAAAAAAAAACCCAAATAACCTTGGATCTCTCAAAATTCATACATTTCATTAAAAACTTGTTGTGCCAGGTAACACTTCTCATGTACTCAAAAATTACTTTTCAGCTCAGTTCATGGTGTATTCATTTCATATCTTGGTGATCAGTTGAGAGACATATGGTGTATGAACCACTTACAAGTGAATTTCATCGGATGGTTGGAATAAAATAGATCCATTTTTTTCAAAGAAGTCAAAGTGTAAAAAAAAGTAAATTATTGTTAAAATGACGTTATTTTGATGTCTTTCTTCTTCTTCTTCTTAGTCTTCATAATCTTCTTCTTTTTTACCTCATCCTCATCTTTATCTTCGACTTCATCTTAATCTTGTTCTTCTTCTTCACCTTTTTGAACATTACCTTCTTCCTCATCTTCATCATCTTTTTCCTCATATATATTTTCCTTATTACTCTACTTTTCTCTTTTCCTTGACCACAGACACTCGTCTAATGAAACGTTGTAGAGGAAAAAAAAACAAAGTTTCTGCATTTTTACGATCTGTATAAGAGTGTCCTAATTCTGTTCCATACTCAGCAACAAATTCATTAATGACAGAATGGTCATAACAAAAAATTAACACAATTCTCATTTTTTTTCTGATACATTAATGATGTGATGGGTACCTTTGATATAAAAAAAAAAACTTTTCACAATCTATTACTATGTGTCTGATTGTAAGACTATGCTTTTTTGTTTCTTTTGCAGGCACGGCGTTACGGAATTCTTCAGGACAAGGATTTTACTTTTGTCCTGGTTGATCCAGTAAGTTATGTTCTTTCCTTGTTAATTTTTTTGTTTTTTGATTCATAAAGAGATGGTACTTTGCAGACAAATATAAGTTAATAAATATTGGCTATTCATCAAAATATAGACAAAACAGAGGGAGGAAAAAACTAGTGGGCGTAGTGTGAGATTTAAAAGAATTATCATGGTTTGATAATCAGAGTGCTAACTTCTCAAGCATCAAATATTTGTATCAGTCTAGCTTCATACTGGCCAGAAAGGATATGTGTTCAATTCTTAAATGTGAAGAATATTATTTTCCAAACCGACATGATTTTGGGTTCACCCAGCCGCTGAATATGAGTACCATCATTTTTCTTAAGTGAAAATTTGGCGAAAGACGTGATACCGACAACATTACTAGTAAAAATTATGCCGTTCGTCATTAAAATATAAAGACTGACACCGAATTCTCCATAATCCTTAATTCGATACGGTGGGAGGGGGTTGGGGGGTGGCGAATCCTTACTTACATCAGGCTGATGGGATTATTGTGATTTCACTACACTTAAATGATGACGTTACTGCCCAAAATAATAGCGTTATTGCACCTGACGTGTGGTCACGTCACTAAAATGTTACCTGTATTTTACAATAGTTGCTGCACCTATTTACAGAGTTCTCTTGGTTTAGAGGGAGATTCTTAGTCAAATTGGCTGTTTGTGGAGGAGATCTTAACTGTCACTTAACAAGGTTTCATCTGTGGCACCTATTTTACAGGTTATATAAAGGCATCTCTTATATATGTTATATAAAGCATCTCTTATATATGTTATATAAAGGCACCTCTTATACAGGTTATATAAAGGCATTTCTTATATATGTTATATAAAGACATCTCTTATACAGGTTATATAAAGGCATCTCTTATACAGGTTATATAAAGGCACCTCTTATATATGTTATATAAAGGCATCTCTTATATATGTTATATAAAGGCATCTCTTATATATGTTATATAAAGGCATCTCTTATACAGGTTATATAAAGGCATCTCTTATATATGTTATATAAAGGCATCTCTTATACAGGTTATATAAAGGCATCTCTTATATATGTTATATAAAGACATCTCTTATACAGGTTATATAAAGGCATCTCTTATATATGTTATATAAAGGCATCTCTTATATATGTTATATAAAGACATCTCTTATACAGGTTATATAAAGACATCTATTATATAGGTTATATAAAGGCATCTCTTATATATGTTATATAAAGATACCTCTTATACAGGTTATATAAAGACATCTCTTATACAGGTTATATAAAGGCATCTATTATATAGGTTATATAAAGACATCTCTTATATATGTTATATAAAGATACCTCTTATACAGGGTATATAAAGGCATCTATTATATAGGTTATATAAAGACATCTCTTATACAGGTTATATAAAGACATCTCTTATACAGGTTATATAAAGACATCTCTTATACAGGTTATATAAAGGCATCTATTATATAGGTTATATAAAGACATCTCTTATACAGGTTATATAAAGGCATCTCTTATACAGGCTATATAAAGACATCTCTTATACAGGTTATATAAAGACATCTATTATATAGGTTATATAAAGACATCTCTTATACAGGTTATATAAAGGCATCTCTTATACAGGCTATATAAAGACATCTCTTATACAGGTTATATAAAGACATCTCTTATACAGGTTATATAAAGACATCTCTTATACAGGCTATATAAAGGCATCTCTTATATAGGTTATATAAAGACATCTCTTATACAGGTTATATAAAGACATCTCTTATACAGGTTATATAAAGGCATCTCTTATACAGGCTATATAAAGACATCTCTTATATAGGTTATATAAAGACATCTCTTATACAGGTTATATAAAGACATCTCTTATACAGGCTATATAAAGGCATCTCTTATATAGGTTATATAAAGACATCTCTTATACAGGTTATATAAAGACATCTCTTATACAGGTTATATAAAGGCATCTATTATATAGGTTATATAAAGACATCTCTTATACAGGTTATATAAAGACATCTCTTATACAGGTTATATAAAGGCATCTCTTATACAGGTTATCTCTCTCTCTCTCTCTCTGCGTTCAGGACTCAATCATCCTTGATACAGGTTATAAAGGAACTTCTTGTACATTATTCGACGTCACAAAACGTGACAGGTGAATACGATAAATAAACTCCTGATATAAAAATACATAAATATGGGGCTGGTCGAATGTGTGACTCAGCCTCCGTCATTACCAGGACATGCATGTCAATAAAACTTTCAACACGATAAACCATGCTCCTAGATCGCACCACTGTCATATTTACTGATGTTGCCAGCCAATCTATACTTTTATTTCTATCATACTATCATTATATTATGGGACTACCTAAGCCCCTGCACAGTCCTGGATGGACAAATGAATTCCATCTTGTCACTATTCTCGCTTATCACTAACTTGGCTCTATAAAACATACCCCATCCCTGCTCTAAATATCTAGTCTTCTCTGGATCGTATCTTTTTACTGGGTATTCAAAACTCGCTATTTTGTTTAACCTATTGGATGGTAGTCTGGATTTTCTAATTGATCTAAAAGTGTCGCGATTTTCTAATTGATCTAAAAGTGTCGCGATTTTCTAATTGATCTAAAAGTGTCGCGATTTTCTAATTGATCTAAAAGTGTCGCGATTTTCTAATTGATCTAAAAGTGTCGCGATTTTCTAAAACAACTTGTTCCACTACTTAACGTGTGAGTTCAATCTCAGTGTTCCATTAACCTTGTGAATCCTCGTGAATCATGCCAGTGAACATACCTCAACTCAGATTTTACACTCCAATATCCTCCTCTCTCCTCCTTATACTATGTGCTCTAACTGTACTTGACTATACCGTTCTATATTCATCATCATTGAGTGCAGTCTCCGCATCGAAGGTTAGCTACCATTTGAGCGCTATTCCGCTCTGTCTCTAGCTTTGATAATGCAGGTTGTCCAAGCTGTCATGGGCTGACCTGTCCATCTTTTGATGTTACTGCCTTGGTCTGCCTCTGCCTCCTTTACCTTGCATTTTCCCTTCCAAGATTACTTTTATTAGATAGCTGTGTCTTTTAGCATGCTCCAAAAATCTCATTTGTCACGTTTGAATTGTGTTTAGTAGGTCATTTTTAGTTATTTTAAGACTTCGTTTGTTTTATTTCATTTCCATCCAATTCTACCTATTCTTCTATAAATCCATATTTCAAAGGCTTCGATTTTCTGTTGTTTTCTTATCTAATATCCATGTTTCTGCATCATACAGGAATGTTGAGAAGATCTAACATTTTGCTACTCTTAGGTTTAGCCCTGGTGATATTTTCTTTGATGTTAGTATATATACCAAAGCATTAAAAATAAGTTGTGCCATTCCTACTGTTTTGTTTATTTCAGTTGTACACTTTCCATATCTGGTTATAGCATGTTCAAGGTAGTTGTAGCTCTGAACTGTCTCCAGGACTACTCCTTTAATTTTGATATTCACTTTTAGGCTTTGAGTATTACATTTCTTGATGATCATAGTTTAGTCTTTTTGATATTCATATCTAATCCATATTTTTTGCTTGTCAAGTTTATTTCATTAAGTAATTATTGTAGATCTTCAGGATTTTCTGGTAGTAACACAGTATCATCACCATAACTTAGGTTAATTATTATTTTTCCATTAATGTTTAGGCTCGGCATCTTTGTGATGCTTTTAAAGATTTGGTTATGATTCAAAAGAGTGAGTGACAATATCAGAAATGAAGAACTGAGAAAAAAGCTAGGAATAACGCCCGCCAAAGAGTATATAAAAAAAACAAGAGATAAAATGGTTTGGCTACGTGGCAAAGCAGAAAGATCAAAATACAACGAGCCTACAATAGACTTTGCGAGAACACTAGACCCAAGGGCCGACCATGAAAATGATGGGTATGACGGAATATTAAAAACACTAGGAAACATAATAACAGCAGAGGAGAACAAAAAAGCAAAAGACCGCGAATTGTATCTCCCATCGACGCTGAAAGGCAAATTAGAAAGAAGAATAGATTAAATAAGCTTGGTGATAGAATGCATCCCTGTCGTACTCCTCTTTATATAAAAATAGGTGTAAAGTTCTATTTGTTATATTTTATTATTGCTGTTTGCTCTTAGTATAACGTACATATTAGTCGTTTGTCTGTGTCATCTAGATGTGTGTCTTTTACGTAGTCTATATGTTTATTTATAGTGTATTCTATCAAAAGCTTAGATGTAGTCTATGAAACAGGCATGTATTGATTTGTTTACTTCTGTGTACTTTTCGATTAATGTCCTCATGCAGAATATGGTTTCTTTTGTCCCACTGTTGTTCCTAAATCCAAATTGTTGTTCGTCTAATTCCATATTGATTTTATTCTGAATCCTTCCTTGTATAACTTCTAGCAAGATTTTTGTTACATGGCTCATTAGGCCTATTGTTATAAAATAACTGCATTCAACTGCAGCATTCTTTTCAGACAATGCAATGAAAGCTTATGTTTTTAGTTTATTTGTTATGTATACTGTATGGTATACTGTATGCATACTGTATCAACATTTTTTGGGCACCTCGTGAGAAGAGGACGGTTGGAATACTTGGTCACAACTGGCAAAATAAAAGGAAAGAGAGATCGCGGACGACAAAGAGAGAAAATACTGGATAGCTTGGTGTCATGGCATGAAAAACAGTCAACAACAGAACTGATACGATGCACTGTAGATAGAAGATTGTGGAAGGACATGATCGCCAACGCTAACCGGTACGGCACAGGATGATAATGATGATACTGTATGGTATATGTCGTTGCATATGTATGTAATCACTCAATGCCTAAATATTTTAGTGCCTCTATCCTTTCTATTTGTACGTTGTCAGGTCCTGCAGCCTTTCCTTTTTTTAATTTTTTTTTGGTATAGATTTTTCCACTTCCGATCTTAAGATGTAATAGCCTGGAGTACATTTTATAATTGGTCCCTTTCATCATAAGATAAATATGTTATATATTCCTGCCATCTATTGATTAAATCTTTGTTTTTTTTTTATCATTTTTACTTTTTTTTTCTTTGCATACATTCACTTTCTATGCCTTTTTTATTTTTAATAGCCTTTCTCTTTTTTATTATGTGCGCATTCCTCTTAAATTTGTTTATTTTCCATACTTTCGATTTCTAGACATCTTTGGCTGAGCTAATCTTCTTTTGCCTTTGTGCACATTTTGCGTCTATCTCAATATCTATTTTCTTGTATTGGGTAGTGTTTTTCGCTTGTTTTCTTTCTTCCATTTTTTTCTAAGATGTGTCAGTTATTCATTTTGGTTTTTTTGTTCCTTTCCTTTTGGTATGGTGTCGTTTCTTGTATGCTTTTCTTTATGCATTACCATTTGGTTGTAACTTTTTCATTTGGATTTTCTCTTCTGTTCAATTCCTTCTTTTAGCAGCTTCTGATATGTGTTCTTCACTTGTATTGTAAACGTATCTTTAACATCTTTTTGATTTAAAGCTGTTATATCTAGTAGTATTGTTGATAAATTAGTCTTGTGTTTGTTTCTCTTTAGTTTGACTTTCATTTTAATCGTTACAGGATTGTGATCTGAGTTAATATCTGCTCCTGGATAGGTTTTGGCTTTCTTGACGCTGTTACGGAACCTATCTTTTATCATTATGTAATCTATTTCATTCCTCTTATCTCCAGGACTTTTTCATGTGTATAGTTTTTCCTTTTCTCTTGCTCAACGTATATTTTAAATATTATCAGCCTGTTTTCTTTACAAAGTTGTATTAATCTTGCTCGTCTTTCATGTCTTTTTTTTTCCTAAACCATGATTTACTATATTGGTCTTATATCTACCTTTTCCTACTTTAGCGTTCATGTCACCCATTACAATCAAGATATATATATATATATATATATATATATATATATACAAATATATATATATTTCACTTACTTCATAACTTTATTTAGATCTTCATAGTATGCCTCTATTTGCTCATCTGTGTAGTCTTGAGAAGGTGCAAATGTCTGTATTATTACTATGTCGAATGGTTTTGCTTTCATTTTGAATAGTATAGTCCTGTCATTGTATGTCCAGTGTGTGCTCATATAATTTTTGCAGCTCTCTTTTTATTATTATTCCTACACCTCTTTATTGTTCTATTGTGTTGCCTGAAAAAACTATAAATGTATATTTTTTTATTTATGCAGTTGGCAATAACCAGATAAAATTTGGACAAATACCTCTACTAGACGTACAATCTTACATATATCTGGGCAGTAATATAGATAAAGAGGGAGGAACAGAAAATGATACCAAAATAAGGATATCAAAAGCAAGAAGAGCGTTTGTTGCACTGGGAAACATATGGAAGTCCAAAGAAATTAGGTTAAATACAAAAATAAAAATTTTCAATTCCAATGTTAAGTTAGTCCTATTATATGGCTGTGAAACATAGAGAACAACAAAATTGGCAATCATGAAGATACATACTTTCATTAATGGATGCTTACGCAGAATAAAAGGATGGAAATGGCAGGACAAAATCACTAACATAGAATTATGGAAATGTACCAGTCAAACACCAGTGGATAAAGAGACACCGCGAAGATGATGGCGCTGGATAGGACACACACTACGGAAGCCAACTGAGCGTATTACACATCAGGCCCTTTTTTGGAATCCCCAGGGGAAAAGATTCAGAGGAATACCAAAGAATTCTTGGATGAGACAGAAGCTGAGATGAAGATGATGGGGAAAACATGGAATGATCTTAAAAGAATGGCAAGAAACATAACGACTTGGAAAGTGTTTGTTGAAGACCTATGCTCCACAGGGAGCGGAAATGTAGAAGAAGACGATAGTACCGGCTGTTAACCATATTGAACAATAAAGAAACAAATGGTTTGGACATTTAAATGGTATGAAATCTATCAAAAATCAGCTCTAGCATATCACGTGAATTATATGAGACTGAGAACACAGATATATTAACTAAACATGACAACAACTTAGGTTACACAACTAGCGAAGGCCAAAAAATCATAAATTATTTCTCTATGCAAAGCTTCACGGCACAAGCAGTAGAATCCAATATAGAAAGGAAAAAAAATAAGCGAGGAAACAAAAGAAAGAGAGAATAAATAAGAAACATTATATAAATACAATGATATCTATTTTAATGTTGAAATAATAGCTGTTTGATTATAAGAATTGTCAGATAAATAATAATCAAGTACCGCGCCTGCTCGCGTAGGTGTCATGTCTCTCCACAATTTTAGATCTCGGCAGTTATTTATCATTTCAATTGTTGACCTTCTTCGAAGCCATTCTCTTAAGCTGTCTGCTATCTTTTATCCTTGCTTTCCTCTATCTCTTCGTCCCTACATTTTTCCAGTAGTTAGAATATATTCCAGCTGTTCTCTTCTCTTTACATGGCCAAAAAAATTATTATTTTTTCCTCCTAATATTGAAAGTTAGATGTCGTTTTGCTTTGGCCTCTTTCAGAACGTTTTCATTACTTTTCTTAACTGTCCGTGGTATTCTCAACATTCTTCTGGAAAACCACAATTCTACAGACTCCAGTGATTTTCTTGTCTATTATCCTATTGTTCATGATTCACACCCATATGTTAAGACTAGCTCTAGATAACATTTAAGAAATCTTTTTCTTGTTTCTATTGTCAAAAAACGGATTGCACAGTATCTTCCTCATGTTTTGGAAAGCTGCTTTTGCCTGAGCCATTCTGCAACTCACCTATGTTGTACATCTTCCGTCTGAGGTTAACAATGTTCCTAGATACTTAAATTCATTTACCTGTTTTAATAATGTTCCACTTGTCTTTGTTTTGCACTGAGGTGATGTCTTTTTCTTTGTTGTTACCATTACTTCCTTTTTTATTTTTATTTTTTTTGCTATCAAGGCTGCGTCCCTTATTTTTGCTTTCTTTCACTATAATGTTTAACATTTCTTGTGACTCATTTTCACTCTTATGGATTAACACTGTATCGTCAGCATGCCTTAGATTATTAATATTATGAACTCCGATTGTTATTCCAGGCATGCTTCGTGTGGATATTAATATAATCTCACTATATATATTAATCAAATATTATGACAGCACACAACCTTGCCTAACAAGTGTTTTTAACGTGTTTTATTTTTTGAAACATTCTCAATTGGATGAATACTGTTTTTGAAAAAGGGCAGACTCATGTGATAATTCTGTCTTGCTTCCATTTTTTCCTTGATGTTGGTTTCAAATTGAGTTAACCTACCCGCGGGTCAACATTTGCTGACTGTCTCGATCAGATTTTGTCCTTAAGAAGATATGCTCACTTCGTTTTAAGACACCAATATTACATTCGGAAACGTCTTTATAGTGTAGAATAAGTCTTTCTTTAATTCTGTTTTTCTTTCTAATGATTAATAAGTATTTCTATATAAAATAAATCGTTAGCAACAAATAGGTAGCGACTATAAATTGTGTGGTCGGGCAGTGGGGAGGGGGGGAAGGGAGGGAGGTGGGGGTGGGGTGGGGGGAGCTATGAAAGTTGTAAAAGGGAACACACACAAAAAAACACGTCATTGCGTCCCGCACAGAGATTTCTTGGCGTTCTCTGTTTCCCATGATGTCGCCAACATTCCCAATGAATACAAGATGAATTGGAGCCGCGATAGCTCAGTAGTTAGTGAACTGGACTACAAAGGACAAGGGGTAGGGTTCGATCCCAACCGACGGCTTCCGGGTTCACCCAGTCTTAAAATGGGTACCGGATTTTCTGGGAAAGTAAAGCAGCACGGGCGTAATACCGACCACATTACCCCAAAAAATCATGTGCTGAAGGTCTATAAAATATAGGGTCACTAACACCATATTTCCCTATGCGCCACTTGGCGTGACTTTACTTTTTTTTACAATAGGAATTGTACATTTGCGAAATGATGTCTCGACACGCAGTTTGTTTGATGAAAAACTGCTGACTCAATACTCGTGTGCTATGTATGTCATATTCAATTATCTCCATGCTTGCTTTTAGAGTTTTACTTCCGTTTGCTTTTATTTATCTCTCTGTGAGAGTGGATTTTCAACGCTTCTTCAACTGGAAACCAAAACAAGGAACAATACAAGTTGACAATTGTAGGTTGGCACTAACGAAAACACAACCGCAACATTTAAGCCAGTCAATGAGTAACAATTTCAGTCATTGCATTAAATATGTCGTAAGTTAACATTATTTTGAATTATTTTATAACAAAAAAATAATCTATTTTCGGGCGTGTTTTCAATTACCTTATTAAGACGTCGATTTTTTTTAATGTATCTGGGTCGCGGGTCACTTTGCTCTCTATAAAATGGGGTAGCGACTTGAAAAAGGTTGGGGACCCTTGTATTAGTGAGTTGATTAATTGTCTATTTAAAAAAAAATAGAATGGACAAATGTATACATGTAAAATGTGGTATAGTCATATGTGTCATATATTCAGAACTTCAGGAGCAATCTATCATAATACTATCATCAACAAACAGTGCAGACAAAAGAAAAACGTCAGAAGATTGGAATAAAACATTAAGTATATAATTAATTAATTTAAAGGCTTGGATGACATCATAGCACAACCGGCAGCTGTAAACAAGAAAGAATGGAAGGAACTAGTTGCAGATGTCAGTCTATCTATCTTTTGTTCGCCCGAAGTATTGTCCATATATACAGTGTAGTTTCCTGTATAAATGTTACAGTCTTTTGTAATTCTTGCAGTGGCCCAAATAATGTTGTCTGTAGTGTTGTATCTATGGGTAAATGGATTTTTCTCAGTCTACTACATTCAGTACGTGTATGTGTTAGCAGTATGGGGCGTCTGTCCACATGTACATGTAGTTGAGGTACCGATCTTCAATTTTGTATAAATGTGGCTGTGGAATCGATTGTGTCCTGTTCTGAGGGACGTAATGATAATGATAACTTGTCTCCATCTATTCATTTTATGCAGATGTCAGTGATGATGTACAGTTTCGCCTTCTTTTCTTCCTCATTTGTCCTTCAGCGTCGAGGGAGAATATAATTTGTTTCTCATCTGCTGTTGTTGTTTCCTACTGTTTCTAATATTAATCTTTTTCGTTGTCACTGAGAAAGGCGTTCTCGTAAAGTTTATTAAATGCTCGTTGTGTTATGTTTTCAATTTTTTGGGTCTCAACACGAGGCCAAACAATTTTAACTGTTGTTTCTTTATGTGTTCTATGTAGGGAAATAAAAAGCAGAATAGCTCAGGCCAAAATGGCATTTCAGAAAATGAAAAATATCTTATGCAACAAATCTATGACAATAAAAATGAGAGAGTTCATCGGTGCTATATACAACAAATTCTGACCTATGGAAGCGAATCATGGACAGTAGACAAACAAATGAAAAGACGATTAGAGGCCACAGAGATGGGATTTCTCAGAAGAATGTTGAAAGTTCCCTGGACAGCTAAAAAGACTAATGAGGAAGTTCTCAAAGAGGCCAACACAAAAAGGGAGCTCTTAAAAACATCAGAAAGAAGCAATCAACATTTTTCGGGCACATCATGAGAAGAGGAAAGTTGGAATACTTGGTAACAATTGGCAAAATTAAAGGAAAGAGAGATCGCTGGCGACAAAGAGAGAAAATACTGGATAGCTTGGTGTCATGGCATGGAAAACAGTCAACAACAGAACTGATACGATGCACTGTAGATAGAAGATTGTGGAGGGACATGATCACCTACGCCAACCGGTATGGCACATGATGATGATGATGTAGGGAATCATTCCCAACGTTTGTTTCTCAGTTATTCTTTCTTGGTCTTTTCTCTCAGGCTACTTCCTGTCATTTGTCTAACATATTTCAGCTCGGTAGTGCTTGTTTTTCGTATTTTCTTACGTTTAAGGTCCAGGTTTGACATTGGTAGTAGTACTACGTTGGGATGAAGATTGTGTTGTAGAGTGGGGCATTGGTAGCATACCTTTCAGATGAAGATTGTGTTGTAGAGTGGGGCATTGGTAGCATAACGTTGAGATAAAGATTGTGTTGTAGAATGGGGCATTGGTAGCATAACGTTGAGATGAAGATTGTGTTGTAGAGTGGGGCATTGGTAGCATACCTTTCAGATGAAGATTGTGTTGTAGAGTGGGGCATTGGTAGCATAACGTTGGGATGAAGATTGTGTTGTAGAGTGGGGCATTGGTAGCATAACGTTGGGATGAAGATTGTGTTGTAGAGTGGGGCATTGGTAGCATAACGTTGGGATGAAGATTGTGTTGTAGAGTGGGGCATTGGTAGCATACCTTTCAGATGAAGATTGTGTTGTAGAGTGGAGCATTGGTAGCATAACGTTGAGATGAAGATTGTGTTGTAGAGTGGGGCATTGGTAGCATAACGTTGAGATGAAGATTGTGTTGTAGAGTGGGACATTGGTAGAACAACTATGGGATGAAGTTTGTGTTGTAGAGTGGGGCATTAGTAACACCAAGTTGGGATGAAGAGTAAGTTGCAGAGTGGGGCATTAGTAACACCACGTTGGGATGAAGATTAAGTTGCAGAGTGGGGCATTAGTAACACCAAGTTGGGATGAAGTTTGTATTGTAGAGTGGGTCATTGGTAGTACAACGTTAGGATGAAGATTGTGTTGTAGAGTGGGGCATTGGTAGCACAACGTTAGGATGAAGATTGTGTTGTAGAGTGGGGCATTGGTAGCACAACGTTAGGATGAAGTTTGTGTTGTAAAGTTGGGAATTGGTAGCACAACGTTAAGATGCAGTTTGTGTTGTAGAGTGGGGCATTGGGAACACCACGTTGGGATGAAGATTGTGTTGTAGAGTGGGGCATTGGGAACACCACATTGGGATGAAGTTTGTGTTGTAGAGTGGGGCATTGGTAGCACTACATTTGGATGACGTTTGTGTTGTAGAGTGGGGCATTGGTAGCATACCTTTCAGATGAAGATTGTGTTGTAGAGTGGGGCATTGGGAACACCACGTTGGGATGAAGTTTGTGTTGTAGAGTGGGGCATTGGTAGCACTACATTTGGATGACGTTTGTGTTGTAGAGTGGGGCATTGGTAGAACAACATTGAGATGAAGTTTGTGTTGTAGAGTGGGGCATTGGGAACACCACGTTGGGATGGAGTTTGTGTTGTAGAGTGGGGCATTGGGAACACCACGTTGGGATGAAGTTTGTGTTGTAGAGTGGGGCATTGGTAGCACTACATTTGGATGACGTTTGTGTTGTAGAGTTGGGCATTGGTAGCATACCTTTCAGATGAAGATTGTGTTGTAGAGTGGGGCATTGGGAACACCACGTTGGGATGAAGATTGTGTTGTAGAGTGGGGCATTGGTAGCATACCTTTCAGATGAAGATTGTGTTGTAGAGTGGGGCATTGGTAGCATAACGTTGAGATGAAGATTGTGTTGTAGAGTGGGACATTGGGAGCATAACTTTCAGATGAAGATTGTGTTGTAGAGTGAGGCATTGGTAGCACCGCGTTGGGATGAAGTTTGTGTTGTAGAGTGGGGCATTGGTAGCATAGCGTTGAGATGAAGGTTGTATTGTAGAGTGGGGCATTGGTAGCATATCGTTGAGATGCACATTATGTTGTAGGGTAGGACATTTGTAGCACAACGTTGGGATGATGATTACATTTTAGAGTGGGGCATTGGTAGCACAACGTTGAGATGAAGATTGTGCTGTAGAGTGGGACATTAGTAGCATAACGTTTGGATGAATATTGTGTTGTAGAGTGGTGCATTGGTAGCATAGCGTTGGGATGAAGATTGTGTTGTATATTGAGGCATTGGTAGCATAACGTTGGGATGAAGATTGTGTTGTAGAGTGCCCATTCTGCTTCTGGTGTAGCGCCGGTGATCTGTAGTGTTTGCCTCTAATGTTGATCTCTAGTGTTTGCCACTAATGTTGATCTCTAGTGTTTGCCTCTAATGTTGATCGCTAGTGTTTGCCTCTAATGTTGATCTCTAAGTCTTTGCATCTAAAGTTGATCTCTGGTGTTTGCCTCCAATATTAATCTTTAGTGTTTGCCTCTAATGTTGATATCTAGTGTTTGCCTCTAAAGTTGATCTCTAGTGTTTGCCTCTAAAATTAATCTCTGGTGTTTGCCCCTAATGTTGATTTCTAGTGTTTGCCTCTAAAGTTGATCTCTAATGTTTGCCTCTAAGATTGATCTCTGGGGTTTGCCTCTAATGTTGACTTCTAGTGTTTGCCTTTAATGTTGATCTCTAGTCTTTGCCTCTAATGTTGATCTCTAGTGTTTGCCTCTAATGTTGATCTCTAGTGTTTGCCTCTAATGTTGATCTCTAGTGTTTGCCTCTAATGTTGATCTCTAGTGTTTGCCTCTAATGTTGACATCTAGTGTTTGCCTCTAATGTTGACCTCTATTGTTTGCCTCTATTGTTGATCTGTAGTATTTGCCTCTAAAATTGATGTCTGGTGTTTGCCTCTAATGTTTATCTCTGGTGTTTGTCTCTATTGTTGATCTCCAGTGTTTGATTCTAATGTTAATCTTTAGTGTATCCATCTAAAGTTGATCTCTGGAGTTTTCCTCTAATGTTGATCTCTGGTGTTTGCCTCTATTGTTGATCTCCAGTGTTTGCCTCTAATGTTAATCTGTAGTGTTTGCCTCTAATGTTAATCTGTAGTATTTGCCTCTAATGTTGACCTCTAGTGTTTGCCTCTAATGTTGATCCCTAGTCTTCGCCTCTAATGTTGATCTCTAGTGTTTGCCTCTAATGTTAATCTGTAGTGTTTGCCTCTAATGTTGATCTCTAGTCTTTGCCTCTAATGTTGATCTCTAGTCTTTGCCTCTAATGTTGATCTCTAGTCTTTGCCTCTAATGTTGATCTCTAGTGTTTGCCTCTCATGTTGATCTCTAGTGTTTGTCTCTAATGTTTATCTCTAGTGTTTGCCTCTAATGTTGATCTCTGGTGTTTGCCTCTAATGTTGATCTCTAGTGTTTACCTCTAATGTTTATCTCTAGTGTTTGCCTCTAATGTTGACCACTAGTGTTTGCCTTTAATGTTGATCTCTAGTGTTTTCCTCTAATGTTGATCTCTAGTGTTTGCCTCTAATGTTGATCTCTAGTGTTTGCCTCTAATGTTGATCTCTAGTGTTTGCCTCTAATGTTGACCTCTAGTGTTTGCCTCTAATGTTGACCATTAGTGTTTGCCTTTAATGTTGATCTCTAGTCTTTGCCTCTAATGTTGATCTCTAGTGTTTGCCTCTAATATTGATCTAACGGCTCGACATAGGAAGGATCATGATGTCAATGAGTGACTTCAGCGAACATCGTCAGCGAATCATACTTGACTGTGTTCACCAGGACCAACTATTAATATATGAGTATGATCCTATTCCACATCACCGCAGTACTACCTGTCCTACAAGTTTATTTATCATTACTATTATTCTAAAATTTAAAGCTCTTCATCTGTCAGATTATTTGCATCAGAATCATTCGCTGTCTCCACGCACTACGCCTCAGTCTACAAGCACTTCGATCTCTTGCCAAAGTGAACACCAATACCTGTGCACAGTGCTCGAAACAATAGACGATGGTCATTTCTTTATCAATAATAAGTCAGCATCATTATGTGCCGTACCGGAATCACGTTGGCGTTCGTATCCTTTCACAAACCTCTATCTTCCGTGCATCGCATCAGTTCTGTTGTTTACTGTTTTCCATGCAATGGCACCAAGCTATTTAGTATTTTCTCTCTTTGCCGTCAGCAATATCTCGTTCCCTGTATTTTGCCAGTTGTAAACAAGTGTTCCAATTTTCCTCTTCTCATGATGTGAACGAGAAATGTTGATTGTTTCTTTCTGATGTTTCTTAGGTGCTCCCTTGTTATTTTGGGATCTTTGAGAATTTCGTTGTTGATTTTTTTTTTAGCTGTCCAGAGAACTTTCAATATTCTTCTGAGAAATTTCATCTCTGCGGCCTCTAATCGTCTTTTCCATTTGTTTGTTTACGATCCATGATTCGCTTCCATAGGTCAGGAAAGGAATGGCAAATTACCTTCTTATATTGCCAAGTATAATTATGTCAAAGTATTCTGTCAATAATATGTACCACGTAATGATTTCTTTTCCCTCCAGAGTTCTGCATTAACTCCCTTGTCTGGCGCAGGAAACATGTACAGATTGGGTCTGTTTTCGGCGCAGTGTGAGCTCTTGGCCTTTCGATACGTCGTGCCCAATGCAAATGAAGACACTGGCATCCCTGACGACTACGACGCTGCTGCTAGCGATGCAGCCAGTGTAACTTCATTGGCTCTGACAAGATATTTGATGTCACAATCCAGTATTACGGACGAATTTAATCCACAACGATTTTTGAAAGCATTGAGATCGGTATAGTTTTGTTTCATTAATATCATTCTCATATTATGTTATACATTTAATTATATCAATACTATGCATCCAATCATCTATCCATCCATCCATTTACCCACCAATCCATCCATCCATCAATCCATCCATCCATCCATCCGTCCATTCTTCTATCTATCTATCTATCTAACTATCTATCTATCTATCTATCTATCTATCTATCTATCTATCTATCTATCTATCTATCTATCTATCTATCTATCTATCTATCTATCTATCTATCTATCTATCTATCTATCTATCTATCTATCTATCTATCTATCTATCTATCTATCTATCTATCTATCTATCTATCTATCTATATATCTGTCTGTCTGTCTGTCTGTCTGTCTGTCTGTCTGTCTGTCTGTCTGTCTGTCTGTCTGTCTGTCTGTCTGTCTGTCTGTCTGTCTGTCTATCTATCTATCTGTCTATCTATCTGTTTATCTATCTATATATCTATCTATCTATCTATCTATCTATCTATCTATCTATCTATCTATCTATCTATCTATCTATCTATCTATCTATCTATCTATCTATCTATCTATCTATCTATCTATCTATCTATCTATCTATCTATCTATCTATCTATCTATCTATCTATCTATCTATCTATCTATCTATCTATCTATCTATCTATCTATCTATCTATCTATCTATCTATCTATCTATCTATCTATCTATCTATCTATCTATCTATCTATCTATCTATCTATCTATCTATCTATCTATCTATCTATCTATCTATCTATCTATCTATCTATCTATCTATCTATCTATCTATCTATCTATCTATCTATCTATCTATCTATCTATCTATCTATCTATCTATCTATCTATCTATCTATCTATCTATCTATCTATCTATCTATCTATCTATCTATCTATCTATCTATCTATCTATCTATCTATCTAATATCTATCTATCTATCTATCTATCTATCTATCTATCTATCTATCTATCTATCTATCTATCTATCTATCTATCTATCTATCTATCTATCTATCTATCTATCTATCTATCTATCTATCTATCTATCTATCAGCCTGCCAACCTGCCTGTCTGTCTAATCTGGATAGATTGGCCGATCTATCCTCGATGTCTTCGTTATTATCAATCATTTGCATTTAATGTTCATAAAAGGTTGTGCTGCCAAAAGTAAATCTCGACGTGTATGTCTAGTCATGGTAAAGTCTGATGTGTTGTGTTGGATGGAGGAAATATGACATTTATCTTCCAAATAACAACACAACGCAACTACGACCACACAAAGCATTCTAAAGGCGGACGACGGAGACTGTTTATTAATGTAGTCGTTGGATGAATGCAAGAGATAATGGAAGGAAACATTTGCGTAAAACATTCTATTTATACTCATCAATTATTATATTAAGCTATACGCCAAAACAGGCAAAAGCAGCTTTCAAAAAAATGAGGAAGGATACTATGCAATCCATTTTTGACAATGGAAACAAAAAAACAAGTTCTAAAAGGTTATGTAGAGCCATTCTTAACATATGGATTCGAATCATGGACAATAGCACAACAGACAAGGAAATCACTGTAGTCTGTAAAAATATGGTTTTACAGAACAATTTGTAAAATACCATGGACAGCTAAGAAGAGTAATGAAAACGTTCTGAAAGAGGCCAAAGCAAAAAAGAGAGCTAATTTCCAATATTAGGAAGAAACAATCATCATTTTCTATCCATGTAATTAGGAGGGAACAGTTGGAATATATTGCAACATCTGGGAAAATCGAGGGACGAAGAGATAGAGGGAAGTAAAGAGAAAAGATACCAGACAGCTTAAGAGAATGGCTTGGCAGAAGGTCAACAACGGAAATGATAAATAACTGTCGAGATCGAAAGCTGTGGAGAGACATGATCAGCAACGCGAGCAAGCCCGGTACTTGATGATGATGATATGCCAATATTGTGGGAAAGAACGCCAATAATAAAACTGCAGTTAAGCGATTCTCAAATGGGGTTCCAAAAGCTACACAGTCAAAACATCAGCAAGCTACACGGACCACTTCGAAGTTTGATTAGGTGTAGGACAGGGGTATGTATTATCTCTCCCCTCCCTCCCCCTGTTTATAACATACATGGGCTATATATACAAGCTAGCCAACCCATCAGAGACAGAAGGGATCAACGAGCTTTTATTTGCAGACGATCAGGCACTAATACATGAAACAATAGAAGACATACAAGAACACTTAAACAAACTCAACAGCACAGGCACAAAATACAGCATGATAATCAACATCAGCAAAACATAAGTCATGAATGTCGCCAAAAATAAACAGAACATCAACATAACTATAGAAGGCAGGCAACTAAAACAAGTAGAGGAATTCAAATACCTAGGAAATTTAGTGCGAAACGACAATTAACAATCAGCAGAGGTAGACTCAAAATGCATCAAAGCTTGTTAAATCATTGGATAGCTATCACCGCTATTGTCCAACAAGGAAATAACTCTGGAGGCAAAACGAGCACTATACAATACAATCTTCATCCCAACGTTGTGCTACCAATGCCAGACCTGGACCCTAGATGCAAGAACAATATGAAAAATAACCTCTACTGAGATGAAATGTGCCAGACGAATGACAGGAAACAGCCTGAGAGATAAGATCAGAAATGAAGAACTGAGAAAACATCTAGGTATAGCCCCCGCCATAGAATATATTATGAAGCCACATAAAAAAAAATGTGTGGCCACGTGACAAGGCAGAGTAATCAAAACACAACACAGCGAGCCCTCAATAAACGTTGCGAGAATAAAAAGCCCAAAGATCGACCACGAATAAGATAGATCGATGGAATATTAAAAACTCTAGGAAACATAACAGCACCAGAAGCAAACATAAGAGAAAAAGACCGCAAATTGTATCTCTCCTCGACGCTGAAAGGCAAATGAGGAAGAACAGAAGAAGAAGAGGAATTATATTCCCTCCAATCAGGCGTCGAACAATATCATCAAACTGGACATAATATTCATGAATATCAAATCCATTCGAAATTTTTTCACCAGTTAAACGATAACAATCAAAACGATTATGACAAATATATACCATCATCACAGGCGTCATCACTCTCATAACAATCACATATCCCATTTTCACTTACTTTTATATCATTTTCTTTTCAGATGAAAAAATCAATAAACAAATACCCTTATATTGATTAAATTATTGAGAAATATAAATAATTTAGGCAACACACACGTATAATATTTATTATAACATTATTAGCTTATTTGTGTATTATTAATGATATTATTTATAATTAATATTATTATTATTATTAATTTACATGTACATACATATATATATACACACATATATATATATATATATATATATATATATATATATATATATATATATATATATATATATGGTGTGATGATTTCAGGTCAAACTTAGAAATGGAAGAACGGGTCATATTGAATTTGATGAGCTCGGACAAAGAACAAATTACACTCTTTATTTATATAATCACGGCGGAGAAGACATGTATAAAAAGGTATTTTAATTAATGTCAATACTTATGCTGTAGTGTGGTGTGATGTAGTATAGAGTTGTGTGGTGTGGTGCGATGTAATATAGTGTAGGGTGGAGTGGTATGATGTAGTATAGAGTAGGGTGGTGCGATGTGATGTATGTAGTGTAGGAGTTTATGGCATAAAGTATTATAGTGTAAGGTGGTGTAGCGAGGAATAATATAGAGTAGGGTGGTGTGGTGAGATGTAGTATAGTGTAAGGTGGTGTGGTGAGATGTATTATAATGTAGGGTGGTGTGGTGAGATGTAGTATAGTGTAGGGTGGTGTGGTGAGATGTAGTATAGTGTAGGGTGGTGTGGTGAGATGTATTATAGTGTAGGGTGGTGTGGTGAGATGTATTATAGTGTAGGGTGGTGTGGTATGATGTAGTATAGTATAGGATGGGGTGGTATAAAGTTGTATACTGTAGGGTGGTGTGGTGAGATGTAGTATAGTGTGGGGTGGTGTGGTGAGATGTAGTATAGTGTATGGTGGTGTGGTGAGATGTATTATAGTATAGGATGGTGTGATATAAAGTAATATAGTATAGGATGGTGTGAATTAAAGTAATATAGTGTAGGGTGGTGTGTTGTGATGTACAGTGTAGAAAGGTGTGATGTAGTGTGTACGGTGGTGTGGTATAGTGTAATGTGGTGTGATGTAGTATAGTGTAATGTGGTGTGATGTAGTAAAGTGCATAACGATGTGATGTAGTTTAGAGTAGTTTGATGTGGTGTGGTATCATGTAGTATAGTGTATGGTGGTGTTGTATAGTGTAATGTGGTGTGATGTAGTAAAGTGTATAACGATGTGATGTAGTATAGAGTAGTTTGGTGTGGTGTAGTGTAGTGTAGGGTAAAGGTTCTGTAATATAGTGTATGCTGGTGTGGTGTGTTATAGTGTAGGGTGGTGTAGTGGTGTGCTGTAGTATAGTGTATGGTGCTGTCGTGTAATAAACATTGACTCACAAATACAGTTAAGTAAATTACAAACACTCAATAAGTGTTTTGCTCACCGCAAGGGAAAAGGCTAAATACATTCTATATGTCATGTCTGCGCCGTTTTCTTGATATCACCTGCAAGGACAAAATGACAAACGTGGAGGTCCTCATTCGCACAGGCCTCACAAAACATCTACTCGCTGCTCAAAGAAAGTAGGACACGGTGGCTAGCAACGCACACCATATAAAACATTTTCGCATACCAAAAGATATACTTTATGTACAACTAGCAGACGGCAAAAGAAATAGGGAGCGCCCAAAACTTCGATTTGTAGACTTGTAAACATGACATGAAGACACTGCTCATACACTCTGCAGTCTTGAAAGAAATAGCTACAGACCGAAATCGTTGGAAACACTCTAAAGCTTCAACTCGGGCAAAAAGCAGCCAGATTCATAGGAAAAGAGAATACACAGTGGAACAAAAGAAGGAATACACAGTGGAAGAAAATAAGGAATACACAGTGGATTAAAAGAAGGAATACACAGTGGAATAAACGAAGGAATACACAGTGGAATAAAAGAAGGAATACACAGTGGAATAAAAGAAGGAATACACAGTGGAAGAAAATAACAAATACACAGTGGAAGAAAATAAGGAATACACATTGGAATAAAAGAAGTAATACACAGTGGAAGAAAAGAAGGAATACACATTGGAACAAAAGAAAAGGTAACATTTCTAGGGGTGCTGGAAAATCCATAGTCAACTATGACTGACGAAGGCTACTAAGTTAAACTACACCACAATAAAAAAAACTACATTAAAAACTACACTACACTACACTACACTACACTACACTACACTACACTACACTACACTACACTACACTACACTACACTACACTACACTACACTACACTACACTACACTACACTACACTACACTACACTACACTGCACTGCACTGCACTGCACTACACTACAGTACACTACACTACACTACACTACACTACACTACACTACACTACACTACACTACACTACACTACACTACACTACACTACACTACACTACACTACACTACACTACAGTACAGTACACTACACTACACTACACTACACTACACTACACTACGCTACATCACCCTATACTACACTAAACTACATCACACCACACTACAATACACTACACCACACGACACCACTCCACGCCACACTACACTACACAACATAACTGCATTACACTACATTACGCTACACTACACTACACTACACTACACTACACCATACCATACCACACCACACCACACCACACCACACCACACTTCACCTCACCTCACTAAACTAAACTTCTTCACACTACACATAAACTACACCACACCTAATCTCACTACATTAAACTACACTACATTACAACAAAATGCATTATATCATAACACCACACTACACTGCACTATACCACACCACCCTACACTGCAGTACACGACATCACACTACATTACACTACACCACACCACACCACACATGACAACACTACATCACAACACACAATACGACACCACACCACAGTACACAACATTACACTACATCGCACACTCGACATACCACCACACTACAATACTACACCACACTAAACTACACTACACCATACAACACTACACTACAACACCACACTACACTGGACCACACTACACTACAATGCACATCACAAAACGACACTACACTACGCCACACTACACAACACTGCAACACCACATCACAATACACTATAACACTACACCACACTGCACTACAACATCACACTAAACTACAGCACACTACACTACCACACTACACCATACCACGCTATACTACAACACCACACCACACAACACTACACCAAACCACACTACACCACATCACATCACACCACACAACACTACAACAACATACCAAACTACACAATAAAAGACTACACCACACTACACTACAACAACACACCACACTACACAACATCAGATAACACTACACCACACCACACTACACTACAACAACACACCACACTACACAACACCAGACTACACTACACCACACTACACTACAAAAACACACCACACTACACAACACCAGACTACACTACACCACACTACACAAGACAACACTACTACACACCACCACCCCACACTACACTATATTACATTATATCACACTACGCTGTTATAGAACGTTTGATATTTCCATATTAGTTACACAAAGCCAAGAACACGACGACTCACACTATTCTTGATATCTACACAAACAGTCCAATAATTAATGGCTATCATATTTGAGCCATTCAACTTGATTAGGTTGTCTATACAAGGCTGATGTTACTAGTGGAGTACATCTAAATATACAAATTCTAATTCTAAAATGTCTTGATCCGGATAAGATCAAGAGGTTAACACCCTTGTGGCATCTGTGTGTGTGTATATATATATTTATTGTCAGAGACATTTCCAAAATCCTATCTTCCTGCTATACAAATATTTCAACTCTTACTTTACACTTGCTATTCTACATCTATAGCGTGGCTTCGTCTATACTATACTATTTTGTACTTACTATCAGTTTCCGGCACACAACGTCTAAATCTAACTTGGAATACTTCTGAACTAAACTATGTCTGACCTAACTTGACGTTCACTAGGTGTTTCTCTATCTCTCTTTAACTTTTATTTTAATTCTGCTAATACATGAGGTTAAATACCCCTGTCTCATTTGCATACTTTATCGGGTGTGTGGCAGGCTGTTAAATTATCAGGCAATCATAAAAGACAAGGGTTTAACTCTGGATAACTTTTGTGTGATGTTTTGCACAACAAGACTTATCTTGACATTTTAGTTGACCTATGAATAAAAAAAAATGGCCTAGCATGCCCTCTAAGAATGACTTCTCTCAAAAACCTAACAGGTCCGTTCTCCAGTTCTAAGTTTGTTTATCGACAGACTTGTGACATCCACCATTCTATTTCTCAACTTTTCAAAAAAAAGCTAAAATTGCAATTGTTCTTAGACTTCTGCTTCATTCTACGTAGTTATGGGTAACTACTAACTTATACAACCCACATTATATGATCTATGTTGTTCCTAATCTATATTCTAATGCAACTACACTACACCACACCACACCGTACTACACCATCTCACACCGCATCTCACTACGCCACACTACTCTGCTGTAAACTAACCACACCACACCACATATGACCACACTGCACCACACTACACCACACTGCACCAAACTACAGCACATTACACCAAACTACACCACACGGCACCAAACTACACCACATTCGTCGTACATTTCGACAATCAGCAAATATTCATTTTGTTAATGTTTCGAGTTCCGGTGTCATGGCGGTTACGTGCCGGTCGTTTTTATAATTCGGCTCTTGCTGAGATATTTAAATGATTTACGTGACAGTCTAGTTGTGAAATTATGTGTTGCTATTCCCCGTTTTTGGTGTATGTTTTACTTCTGACGAGTGGATGGACTTTGAACATTACCGATATTTAAGTGAAATATAATTTATTCTTCTTAGTGTCGTGTGTTCGCGGTTCGACAGACAAACACATAGTTCGACAACAATGGCGCCGGGCGGTTATATCCAACCAGAATGTAAAAAGTCTGTAACGGTGGATGGGGCGGAAGAATCAGAAATGATGATCGGTCCAGTAAGTGAAAACAGCAAAGTGTGTGGTACACATGAGGTGTATTCAGGACACGAAAGACGAATATGGCAGACCACCGTGAAAGATATTGGAGCCTCATCACGTAACATTCCAAAGAAAGCCATGGAGAGAAATTCTAACTGTTGTCATAAGAACGGACTAAAAATTAAACCTAGGTTTAATTATTTTAAACAAGACATATTTTGGGGCATGTTAAAAGACACAACAGCCTACTAAAAGTAATATTGGAAGGGAAAATACAAGGCAAACGGGGCAGAGGCAGACCTCTGACAGAGGTACACTGCAGTGCACCAATACTAACAAGGACGAGCAAGATCAAAAGATGTACAAGTCAGCCTATGACAATCTGCACCATCAAAGCGAGAGACAGAGTGGAATGGCACTCCATGGTAGCCAACCTTCGTTGCAACACACTATATAATAAAAAAAAAAATAAAAAAAAAATAATAAAAAAATAAAAAAAAAAATAAATAAATAAATAAAATTTTAAAAAAAATAAAATAAAATAAAATAAAAATAAAAATAAAAAAAAAATAAAAAAAAATAATAATAAAAAATAAAAAAAATAAAAAAAATAAAAAAAAAAAAACAAAAAAATACCCCCACGGTCGACCCAGCCGTTGGCAGAAATGGGTACCAGGGTATATTATCCTGGGAAGGTGAGGAATGTCGCTTCGCATCTGAGTTTCGATGCTTGAGGCTACACTATACAGAAATATCCGAACATTTCTGGATAGGCGGCCGAGCACATATGGGTATATACTCGCGTGCTAAGACGCCGGTTCAAGTCTCGTACTTTACCTTACCTTTACACTATATCACACTACTTTGCAGTACACTACAACACACTATATCACACTACGTTGCAGTACGCTACAACAAACTATATCACACTACGTTGCAGTACACTACAACACACTATATCACACTACTTTGCAGTACACTACAACACACTATATCACACTACGTTGCAGTACACTACAACACACTATATCACACTACGTTGCAGTACACTACAACACACTATATCACACTACGTTGCAGTACACTACAACACACTATAACATATTACGTTGCAGTACACTACACCACACTATATCACATTACATTGCAGTACCCTACAACACACTAAATCACACCACGCTGCAGTACACTACACCACACTATATCACACTACGTTGCAGTACACTACACTACACTATATCACACTACGTTGCAGTACGCTACACCACACTATATCACATTACATTGCAGTACCCTACAACACACTAAATCACACCACGCTGCAGTACACTACACCGCACTATATCACACTACGTTGCAGTACACTACACCACACTATATCACACTACGTTGCAGTACACTACACCACACTATATCACACTACGTTGCAGTACACTACACCACACAACAACACACTACTTTTACTAATCTCACCATCATCATCGAGTGCCTTCTCCGCAACGAAGGTTGGCTACCATGGAGCGCCATTTTGCTCTGTCTCTTGCTTTGATGGTGCAGGTTGTCATGGGGATGATATAATTTGTAGGCTTTTGCTTTTGTGTTATGTTTCTTACTGTTTCTAATGTTCCATCAATTCATCTTTTTCGTGGTCGACCTTTGAGTCTGGTGTTCTCGTAATTTTTTTCTTATTAATGGATCGATGTGTGTGTTTCGATCTTCTTGTCATATCACATAGAAAAAAACATTTTGTCTGTTGCTTCTCTTTATATTCTATGGCGGGAACTTTTTCTAGCTTTTTTTTTAATCAGTTCCTCATACCTGACCTTATCTCTCACTCAGGCTGTTTCCTGTCATTCGTCTAAAACATCTAATCTAGGTAGTGATATTATTCTTATTATTCTTGAGTCTATAGTTCAGTTCTGGCATTGACAGTACAAGGTTTGATTGAAGATTGCGTTGTTGAATGCTCGTTTTTCCTCTAGAGTTATTTCCATGTTGGACAATAGTGGTGATAGCTGTCCAATGATTTGACAAGCTTTGTTGCCTCTTTGTTGCCTCTGCTGTTTGTGAATTGTCATTTGTCACTACACTTCGTAGGTTTTTAATTTCCTCTACTTGGTTTAGTTGTCTGCCGTCTATAGTTATTATGATGTTCTGGTTCTCTTTTACGATATTCATGACTTCTATTTTGTTGATGTTGAATTTCATGTTGTATTTTGTACCTGTGCTGTTGAGTTTAAGTGTCCTTGTAGGCCATCTATTTTCCAAAGTACTAGTGAAAGATCGTCTGCAAATAGAAGCTCGTTGATCTCCTCTGTCTCTGATGGGTTGGCTAACTTGCATATATAGTCCATGTGTATGAAATAAACAGTGGGGGAGGGAGGATATTACGCACCCCTCTCTTACACCTGATCTAACTTCGAAGTGGTCTGTGTAATCTTCTGCTGTTCTAACTGTGCAGCTGCTTTGATATAGAGACTTCTCTCTTCTTATTACATGGCAGAAAATAATGATTGTTTCCTTTTCTTTTTATTTCCTTTTATTTTGCCATTTCTTTAAACATCCTAATTATACTTTCATACTGTTCAGAATGTACTAACTATACTTCAATTAAGTTATTATTGCTGTTTTATGGCAATTTCTAATGAGAAGAAAGTAAAACACCCCTATATGCCTGTGTGTGTGTGTTTAACATTTTAATGGATCAAGATAGAATAATGAAACTATATAGCTAAACTATCTTTCCCACACCACATTGTAGATTTCCCAGAATAATGAAACTCTATAGCTAAACTATCTTTCCCACACCACATTGTAGATTTCCCAGAATAATGAAACTCTATAGCTAAACTATCTTTCCCACACCACATTGTAGATTTCCCAGAATAATGAAACTCTATAGCTAAACTATCTTTCCCACACCACATTGTAGATTTCCCAGAATAATGAAACTCTATAGCTAAACTATCTTTCCCACACCACATTGTAGATCTCACAGAATAATGAAACTCTATAGCTAAACTATCGTTCCCGCACCACATTGTAGATCTCACAGAATAATGAAACTCTATAGCTAAACTATCGTTCCCGCACCACATTGTAGATCCCACAGAATAATGAAACTCTATAGCTAAACTATCTTTCCCACACCACATTGTAGATCTCACAGAATAATGAAACTCTATAGCTAAACTATCTTTCCCACACCACATTGTAGATTTCCCAGAATAATGAAAAAAGCGCAACGACTCATTTTGTTTGTTCATCATTCATCTTTTCTCTGCCAACAGATTGCCACTTGGAACCCAAACATGCCCGTATCTGAGTCGCGACTAAACGTGACTGATGCTAAAACTGACAGCGAAACTATGAGCCAAATAGGAATTTTTCCAGATTTGGTCAAAATTGTGGTAGTTGTGGTAAGCATTTGTGAACACATCACACAAGTTTAGAATCTCTAATTTTGAAAGAAGTTCAAATTCATTAGTTTACTTTCTCATGGTAAATTGAAGATTAGCAAAAGTGAAAACACACACACACACACACACACACACACACACACACAGAGAACACACACACACACGCACGCACGCACGCACGCACACACACACACACACACACACAGAGGGCGAAAAAAGAGAGAGAGAGAGGGGGGTGGTTTAAGAAATAAGTAGCAGTATATTAGATATGTAATTAGCTAAAAGCACTAATATACGAATAACGCAACTAGCACTCAGAATAAACTAACATATTCGAATGTCTCAAATTTATTTGAAAGTTTGCTAGAACGGACTAGAAAGATTTTAATTTCTTTTTTCAAAAAGTTAAATTGCGTGTTTTTTTATTCTTCCCGTCTGCTTTATTATGTATGATGTAACTCCAGGCTGAGCTATCTAAATTCTTGGAGCGCATCACATATAAAACGATTAGAGTGAATCACAGTTAAAACAATTGGACGGAATCACATATAAAACAATTGGAGTGAATAACATATAAAGCCATTTGGAGTGAATCACATATCAAACGATTTGAGTGAATCACAATTAAAACAATTGGAGTGAATCACACATAAAACCATTGGAGTGAATTACATATAAAATAATTGGAGTGAAGTAGATATAAAACAATTCGAGTGAATCAAATATAAAACCATTGGAGTGAATTACATATGAAACTATTGGGGTGAATCACATACGAAACCATTGAGCACATGACATATAAAACCATTGGAGCGCATCACATATGAAACCATTGAGCTCATCAAATATAAAACCATAAAAACGCATCACATATAATACCATTGAGCGCATCGCATATAAAACCATAGAGTGTGTCACATGTAAAACTATTGGAGCGCATTACAAATAAAACCGTTGGAGCGCATCACATATAAAGCTATTGAGCGCATTACATATAAAGCTATTGAGCGCACCACATATAAAAACATTGAAGCGCATAACATATGAAACCATTGAGTGCATAACATATAAAATCCAAAAGAGAACATATTCACCAGATTATTTTTGCGCCCAAAACGCGCCATTCCTGGAACCCGTGTGAACGGCAAAATGAAACACAACAACAAAAAGAAAAATAGCCACTGACTTTCTTATTTAGAATTGTGGGCTCGCATGAAGAATCAGTACTAAATTGTCCATTTGCGTTAAATACATGATGTTGTAGTCTGTATAAATTGTTTTGTTCTTATTGTGCATTCATTGACAGGGGAGCCGCGATAGCTCAGTGGTTTGTGAACTGGACTACAAAGGACAATAGGTCGGGTTCGATCCTGATCGACAGCTTCCGGGTTCACCCAGCTTTAAATGGGTACTGGGAATTTTTCTGGGAAAGTAAAGCGGCTCGGGCGTAATACCGACCACATTGCCTCAAAAATCATGTTCCGAAGGTCTGTAAAAATTATGGTCACTAACATCATATTCCCTAGACACCACTTGGCGTGACGGGGCTCTTTACTTTTTTTTTGTTTTACTCTTCATTGACAGGAAAGGCCGTTCGTTATGATAATGAATGACGAGTTTGGGCAGCTCAGCGAAGACCCTTATGAAGGTTTCAGCATCGACTTGATCAAGCGGCTTGCCTCTGAGCTCAATTTTAAATACCAGATCTATCAGAGTCCAAGCAACCGATATGGCTCGGAAATGGAAAACGGTGAATGGAATGGGATGGTTGGAGAGCTCATATCTGGGGTTAGTAGATGCTTGTGAAAGCTGAAGGCTGTCCAGTGAGTTCTATTATCATTGAGTGTTATACCTTTTACCTCCATGTCTGTTTGATACTAATGTTTCAGTTCTACTTTAAAAAAAAAAATGTCTATTATAGAAAATTGCACGCATGTTGCTTCCACTCTATGAATAAAAGTTTTCCTGAATTTTTCATGTCATCTTCCGCCCTTAAATTTGGTGTTGTGTTGCCGTTTAATTTGCAATTTTTGGCCAAATACATCCGTTTTCAGCTTGTTGTTTTTTATTTCTTTACTCTTAGGCTTGTTTCCCTCTCGATCCATGCTCACTTGACCAGACTGGAATAGCTAGTCTGTTTCTAGATCACAGTTACAAGTTGGGTCTGATCTGGATAGCATTGGTTCATCAGTCATGGCACAAGTAGTCAGCTGTTATCGCGGACCGATGATCGTCATAATACTGACAAGCGCTTTAGCCATCACAGTGACAAGTTAGGTCTGATCTGGATAGCATTGGTTCATCAGTCATGGCACAAGTAGTAAGCTATTGTTGCTGACCGATGTTCGTCCTAATACTGACAAGCGCTTTAGCCATCACAGGCATATGAATCGGCTATTTGCGTTTAAATTCATTACATGAAATTATAGCTTCAATGTTCATAGAATCCTGTGATTTAAGAATTAACATTTCACACAATAAAGTGTATCGTTGTTAAATGGCTAAAATGTTTCTTCTCGTTACATTATTCTGCTAAAATATCTGCTAAATAAAGCAAGTTTGAAAAACATACATGATTGCTTGAATAAACAAATTGAAATCTTTCAAAGTTTAATTTATATCTTTTTTTCCTCCTGTCGTTTTGATTACAGCATTTATAATATTTTTCATTCGCATGTTGTGCATTTTATGAATGTGTCGTTCAAGAATTGGCCTTGATCTTCTTCTCTTCCTCTTATTTCATTCCTCAATTTCCTTTCAGCGTCGAGGGGTGATATAATTTGCGGACTTTTGCTCTTCTGTTCGCTTCTGCTGCTGTTATGTTTCCTAGGGTTTCTAATATTTCCTCAATCCATTTTTTTCGTGGTCGACCCTTGGGTCTGGTATTCTCGCAACGTTTGTTGAGGGCTCGTTGTGTTTTCATCATTCTGCCTTGTCACGTGGCCAAACCATTGTATCTGTTGCTTCATTATATATTCTATGGTGGGGACTATTCCTAGATTTTATCAATTCTTCATTTCTGATCTTGTCTTACAGGCTGTTTCCTGTCATTCGTTTAACACATTTGATTCCAGCAGAGGTCATTTTTCTAATTGTTCTTGCATCTAGTGTCCAGGACTGGTATTGATAGCACAACGTTGGGATGTAGTTGTGGCTTATACCACATGAAAAAAAACAGCGGTTGCAAATTGTTTTTTTTTATTTTTAATATAAGATTCGTTCAGTTTGTCCGCAGCCGACTATGGATTTACTTAAACCTGCGGGCTGAGAGAAAATTCCGGTAAAAAGTCCAACTATTGTGATGTTTTCAACTTTGAGAGAATGGGCTTGGGTAGAGTTCAGTCAGCCGTCTATAACTTCCATAGATACATTGGATAGTTACGCTAGTTGAACGGTTCTTCGGTTTTATTTTCTGTCCACGGGCCTTAAGTAAATCTGTAGTTGTCTGTGGTTTGACTGAGACTTTTATTTGTATACAAGCACTAAAACTATAAAGGAGAATTGAAAAAAAAAATAGAAAAATTGGTATGGGAAAAGCTTCAAGTGATTGATAAACGACACAGATTTGAACGACGTTTCGGCTCACTAAAACTATGTCAATTTTCCAAAGTTTTCCGTGTGTGCGTCCACGTACATTTGCTATCGTTGGCTGAACTTGGCTGCTGTTATATCCACAGGTCTTTGCATTTCTCCTGCGGGGAACCCCTGTGTAGTCTCTCCACTTTGCTTGTTTGGTCTTTTTGATGAAATTGTGCAACCATCAGACGGGATGACTGGTACAGTTCATCCATAAATTCATGAACACCGTGTCCTTCAGTTTCTTGGAAATTATTTGGTGAATTGCAGTAAATGTAGTTTTAGACATGCATGACTTCATCACAACCATTCGGCATGCGCAGCGGATTCAAGCAGGGATGCGTTCTTACTTTTGTACAAATCATTTTTTGTTACACAATTTCTGGAACATTGAAAAAAAAAATAATGCCATGAACTTTCGAATTTAGTGGTAAATCACTTAATTTTTTTTTTTTTTAACAGAGAATCACAGACGCATCCTTATCACATAATCACTAGAGTGGATTTGTTTTCAATTTTACATATGATTTTATCTCGTCAACGCAGAGATAGGTAAGCTAGGGAGAAACACTGGAGAATAATAATTTGCTGTTTATTGTGGGGGGAAAGGGGATGAGTATCACCAACAAAATGTACATTTGGCATACATACATCATTCCGAATCTGCCGAGGTTAATAATTGCAAGTATTCATCCTTCCGTTAGAAACCGATTACGGGGTTGTTCACAGACCATCACAAGTGTTCACAGACCATCATATGTGTTCACAGAGCATCACTTGTGTTTACAGACCATCACATGTGTTCACAAAACATCACTTGTGTTCACAGACCATCAGATGTGTTCACAGACCATCACAAGTGTTCACAGACCATCACATGTGTTCACAGACCATCACAAGTGTTCACAGACCATCATATGAGTCCACAGACCAGCACTTGTGTTCACAGACCATCATATGTGTCCACAGACCAGCACTAGTGTTCACATACCATTATATGTCTTCACAGAACATCACTAGTGTTTCCAGACCATCACAAGTGTTCACCTCTGATAAAATGTCAGCTGTCGAGAACCCACCTTACACATGCAGTCTCAGTAGGTGTCATAAACTAGAGCATTAGATGCTACCATCAACCAATCTCATCCCTAATGTGACAATTGACAAAGGAAAATATCCTGGCACATTATAAAACAGCAAAATGTGCAAGTTCTTGTCGATTGGCATGTAAAACAAATAAAAAGGGAATATATTTAAGGAATGTATCGAACATTGGCGTAGTGTGGGTTGCCAGTGCCGTGCACAAGGTAAGTATTGTGCCCCTTTACCCGCCTTTATTTATTTATTATCACCACTTTACTTTTATTTTCTTTTGCGATTTTCTTTTGCATCCGGGGAAACCGCCAACAGGCCACAACCCACTCACGCTTTGCCAATGGTAGCGGATTACGTAAAAGTTAGTCAGAACTCTGACTAGAGCTACACTCTCTAATTTCAGAACGCCACTTTGGCCTTCGGTGCGATATCCATCACCTCTAGCCGGGAGCAGGTCATAGACTTCAGTCTAGGTGTGTTGAACACAGGTGTTAACCTTCTCATTAAAAGACCCAAAGAGGACTTCACAATTTTTCAGGTGAGTTCATATTTTAAAGAGTTATATAATTGTATATGGAGCTGCGATAGCTCAGTGGTTAGTTAACTGGACTACAACGGACAAGGGTTAGGGTTCGATCCCAACCGACGGCTTCCGAGTTCACCCAGCCTGAAATGGGTACCGGATTTTTTCTGGGAAAGAAAAGCAGCACGGGTGTAATACCGACCATATTACCCCAAAAACCATGTGCTGAAGGTCTGTAAAATATAGGGTCACTAACACCATATTTCCCTATACGCCACTTGGCGTGACGGGGGTACTTTACTTTTTTTTTTACTATATAATTGTATACGCTAAACTATGTTTCGGGAGAAAGTAAGTAAAGAGCCTCGTCAAGTGGCGTATAGGGAATATGGTGTTAATGACCATAATTTTTACAGACCTTCGGCACGTGATATTTTTCGGGTAATGTGGTCGATATTACGCCTGTGCCGCGTTACTTTCTCAGAAAAAAATCCGGTACCCATTAAGGCTGACTGGACCTGGAAGCCGTCGATCAGGATTTAATCCGACCTCTTGTCAATAGTAGTCCAGTTCACTAACCAATGAGCTATTGCGGCTCCCACCGTTCGTGAGGGGAGTATAGAAACTCCACTTCTCTGAGATACTTTCATATTTGAATGCATAATAGAAGCAAAACTGATTTTTATTTTTAATTTTGAAAGGCAATTGGGATCTAATATAACCTGAATGACTAAGTCTGAGGTTGAAGGAGTCGTGCCTCGCTAAGAAGTAGACAAAACTTGCAAGAAAACAACAAATCTTTTAGTGAAGGGTGGTCGATTGCTATATATACACAGACAATTGTTTTCCTATCCTAAATATTGTTGTCAAGTCAGCTACACTGGCAGGTCTCGTTCCGAACCCGGATGTCCATCGAGAAAAACAAGTTCCCGACAACTTTGCCAGTGGGCCACTATAGCTGCATTGACTACTAAGAACAAGTGGTCGGAGCCAACCGTGATACGGAGACAGCACCTAATGAATGAGCAGAATTAAAACTTCTGAGGGCATGTATCTTCCATATAGCAACTAATGGCTGTGAGTAATTGATAATCGCGCAAACAACAAAAATGAAAATTGGTTAATTTGAGACAAATTTCTAAAGAAAAATCCTTAGGCTAGCTTAGATAATGAAAAAGAGCAAATAAGACATAACAAAAAAACCTAAAAAATAGAAAGAACTGGCTTATAAAAATGAACATCTTACAACAGAAAGGAAAATTCTACGACCGCACAAAAGTTCACAATGGGCTAGATATAATAATGAAAGCCACCTGTTCAAGAAACACTTAAAAGAAAGTGGTTTCAAGATATAAAAGTGACTTAGAACATAATTACAGATGTGGGAGAACTGTTCAGAGACAAAGATTCTTGTCATATAATTTTGAGTTAAACAAACGTCCAATGACCAACAATAATTTGTCAATGCCTTTAACTGAATCCGTTAAAAGCCTGCGTTTTTATGTGAGTAATATTTATCTTGGTATCTCCAGACCAGAAATCTAACGCTTTTTAAAATGTATCAGCTAATATTGTTGTTCTCTGTTACAATAACAAGAGACAAAATGAACATCGCTGCAGGCCACAGAAATGTGGGATATATCTCACCGTCATGATATAGGACAAAGAGTCAAGTTCGCATGATCGAACAACTGATAAACAACTGCATGACTAGAAAGTTAACGACAGAACTGATAAACAACTGCATGACTAGAAAGTTAACGACAGAACTGATAAACAACTGCATGACTAGAAAGTTAACAACAGAACTGATAAACAACTGCATGACTAGAAAGTTAACGACAGAACTGATAAACAACTGCATGACTAGAAAGTTAACGACAGAACTGATAAACAACTGCATGACTAGAAAGTTAACGACAGAACTGATAAACAACTGCATGACTAGAAACTTAACGACAGAACTGATAAACAACTGCATGACTAGAAAGTTAACGACAGAACCGATAAACAACTGCATGACTAGAAAGTTAACGACAGAACTAATAAACAACTGCATGGCTAGAAAGTTAACAACAGAACTGATAAACAACTGCATGGCTAGAAAGTTAACGACAGAACTGATAAACAACTGCATGGCTAGAAAGTTAACGACAGAACTGATAAACAATTGCATGGCTAGAAAGTTAACGACAGAACTGATAAACAACTGCATGGCTAGAAAGAACACTCCCCACCACTGGCTCCTTGCTACCAGCTTTACCGCAGCAATGCAACTATTTGCCTGTACCCAACCAACTGATAAACAATTGCATGGCTAGAAAGTTGTGATGAGACATGATCATCAACGCTCGCAGCAGTGGACTTGACAATAATGATGATGGTTATCGTGTTATGCATATTGTTTGTTTATTTCACTTAAATCACACTATGCTTACAATAAACTTTCAAAGCAATTAGTACGAGGTTTTGGAAAGTTCATCTTCATTACACAAGGGACAATTCCATTTGATTTAGATCCTTCCCTCGGTGGGTTCCCTGCAGTTGAAGGACGCCCGCCACACATTAGCGAAAGCACTGAAGATGACTTCATGTCAAACACATGAACTTTGTGGCAGCAAAGAAGACCGTGTCCCCAATCTCCTTAGTCGCCTCATACGACTTGCGTGACAAGTGACAGTAGCTCTATTCTGTTCTACCTTCACCGTTAGGAACCAGGAGTCAGAGCGGCTACCGCGTTAATGAAAGTTTGGACTGGACTCCATTTAAGTAGTAAAAACTCCGAGTCAAAAATTGAGACCAAATCAACAAAATAAATCCAAAGTAGAATAGTCTTCTACTAGTTTGCATGATAGTCGATTTTATAGCGTGCAGTTTTTCACAATCTTCATCCCAAAGTTGTGCTACCAATGACAGTCCTGAACTCTAGATTCAAGAAGAGAAAGACAAGTATCCACTACAGAAATGGAATGTGTTAGATGCTTGCAAGGAAATAGTATGAGAGATATGATCAGAAATGAAACTGAGGAAAAGGCTAAGTAATTTCCAGCATTGGATACATAAAGATACAACAGGCAAAAAGGTTGACTACGTGATAAGATAGAAAGATTAAAATACAACACGAGCCTTCAATAAACGATATGAGAACACCAGACGCAGAGGTCCATCGTGAACAATATTGATTGATGGAATAGTAAAAACACTAGAAACATAACAGCTGGAGACGGCGGCAGCAGCTGAGCAAAACATGGCGCACTATATCTCGAATCTGAAAGGTCGGGGTGGAAGGAAAGAAGAAGTACACTTGTACAATAAGTCACAGTGATCGCTCGTTACTGCCAAGAATAGTTTGGGTTCAATTCTCAGATGATACAAGTTTTTCTGACCGACACGGCTTCGGGATTTACTTAATTTCTAAAAATGTGTACCAAAGCAGTTGTAAGGTTACCAGGCGTGGTTCCAACCACTTACTCTAGAACGCACTGTTGGTCATTGATAAATACGGACAGTAATACTCAGCATACATTGTAAGGCTGTGGAAGAAAAATATACAGTAAAGTCTCGATTATGCGGTACTCAATAATCCGGAATTCTCAATTTAACGGACTTTTTTTTTTTAATTATTATAGGGAGAAAGCTTGAATCATGTTTTGTTCAGTTAAATTAAATGCCTTTATCCGGAAATCGAAAACGCTACAACACGGTTTGTGCGCTGCGCTTACTTCTACAGGCTCTATCATTACACAATATTGCGTTTACAATAGTGTATTTACAGTAATATACTTCAAATAGGAGCGAACATATTTTATTCAATCCAGACATTGTGTCTCCAAATATTCCAAGTAAAAGCGACAGACAGTCTATATCTCCACTTTTTCCCCCGACTAAATGTTTTTGTCGGGAAATCTTAGTCGTGCCAAAAACACTTATCTACATGATTTTACAAATTTGCTTAATTTTCTCATAGCCTGCTTTAGATCTAAAGTTGGTCATGAATTTGTCAAAAATATGGCGTTTGACAGTCTGACCGAACATTAGAAGCAGACGTATTGTTTGTGAAAATTGAAGAGCCCATAACTTTGATGATTATAAATCAAAGGTCGAGCAGCCGGCGTGCAGTGACATAGAGATGGTGAGAAGAAAGGGGGAGGGGTTCAAAAATCACCGACTGGAAATTCAAAAAGAGTAAGATACAGAGTTTGACGTTAGTTTGTCTCAGACATTTGTGCAAGCTGAAATTCGTTCCATCAGTATAAATTATACATGATATGCTATAAACGCATGTGTGCATACTTTTTAACGGAATACATTTTTGTGTTAAATAATGGCCTCTGCGAGTGCAAACCACACCTCAATTTCCCGCAAAGGTAAACGCAAGCGAACTGTATTGACACTGAACCAGAAGATTGAAATCGCTAGTAGACTTGAAAAAGGCGTTAATCGCAACGTTTTGATGACTGAATTTGGCATAGCCTCTTCAACATTATATGACATACGAAATCAAAAAGATGAGTTGTTTAAGTTTGCGTCGGAGTCTGAAAGCAGCAACAATATACACCAGAGACGAAGTATGAAACGGCCAAAATTTGAAAAACTCGACGACGTCCTTTATGTGTGGTTTTTAGAAAGAAGAAGAAAAGGAATGCCAATATCAGGACCCATGTTGATAGAGAAAGCTAGTGAATGTCACACGAATTTAAATATTTCTTAGCATTGCAATTTTTCAATCATGTTTTTTCATAAATTTTGAGTTTGGTTTTCTTACTCTCGATTATCCAGAAAAATTCAATTATCCAGAATGGGTTCTTCCCCGAGCATTCCGGATACTCGAGACTTTACTGTATTTAAATTAAAAAAAAAATGTTTTAATTAAAAAAATAACTATAATTTAGAATGACTTTGTAAGGTTTTGAGCTTTTTTGTTATCTCATGAAATGATTTTTTTGTTGTTGTTAATTTGAATATCTGCACGCAGTTCATGATGCCGTTCTCGTTCGAACTATGGATGGCTATTCTTGGAGCCTCAGCGAGTGTCAGTCTCGTCTTCTTTGTGCTGGACTACTGCAGCGTGGATAGAAGGTTTACCTTCAAGGTGAGCGACTGAAGACAGTAGTAGGTTAATGGTACTAAGGAAACTTTGGAAACGATAGACAAACACATTAAGAACAATTGTGGTGAGGCATCTCGTGGAGAGGTGCTCGTTCAGGATGACTATTGTTCTCTGCATTTTCCTTTTGTTTTCTTGTGGATTTTTCCGAGAACTATATACCTACCATTGTCCCTAATTTGTTTTTGAGTGCACATGACTGTTGTATCACAAACATGATCTATAAAATGTCAGTTATATTTTATTCTTAGAAATAGGATATAGATTGTGAGTACTTTCTCTGAAACTGAAATAGATATCGTCAATGGTAACAATATAATTTAAGAGTTGAAATTTGGTCACGGTAGCGAGACTAATCTTTTCGATTTTTTATCAGTTTAAGGATTCTCTAACGTGTTCAAGTAAAATTGCACTCCTCCTTCTTCTTAGCTTTCACCTGTAAAGTCGGCATGAATGCGTTGTATAGCTAGTTTACAACAAAGACGCGATATCTGCGCATTTCGGCCCGACACATCCATTTTCGCCATGGGTAGATTTTGTTTAACAATTTTTGCCTGGGCATTTTTGGTCTATTATTTTCAACTTTTGATTGCCAAGGGTTCTTTAATGTGCGCGAGTACACATGGAACTTGCCTTTCTCTCTGTGATATCCGGTAGGTCTACAGGTTGGATCTCACTTCACACAGACAAAGGGGAGGGTGAAGCCACGAAAAATTTGCGGTTTCAATTTGGAAAAAAAATCCTACTCCCTGTGGAGGGATTTGAACCAGGGACCTTCTTGTCGAGAGGGTGATGTCTAGACCATCCAGTTTCAATTTCTCTTTTCTCTTTCTTCGTTTTCATGTACCCATTCAAATGTCAAGAGAGTTGCAAAGTTCTAGTTCTCGCCCATTTCACTGCTTCACTCGTTGTCAACTAATGTTGTAGTGTTTGTTTGTTGTTTTGTTACTCCGTGTCTTACTCTCGCTCTTCTCCCCTTCTCTTTTAATATATGCTTAGCAAAGTGAGGAACCACACAGTATTCTTTCTAGATGGCTAAACCATTGTATTTGTTATTTCTGTATGTAACTTAGAATTCGTTCAATGCCTATTATTTCTCTAATCATATCTTTTATGGTTCTGTCTTTTCTGGTAACACCAAGTGATAGACATCTCATCTCTGTGGTGACAAGCTTTCTTTTATGCTTAGTCGTAAGTGATTAGGTTTGGCATTGGTAGTACAATGTTGGAATGAATATCCTCTGTGTAACATGTTTCTTGATGGTAATAGGTATTTTTTTTTTTACCCCCGTCACGCCAAGTGGCGTATAGGGAAATATGGTGTTAGTGACCATAAATTTTACAGACCTTCGGCACATGATTTTTGGGGTAATGTGGTCGGTATTACGCCCGTGCCGCTTCACTTTCCCAGAATAAAATCCGGTACCCATTAAAGGCTGGGTGAACCCGGAAGCCGTCGATTGGGATCGAACCCTACCCGTTGTCTTTTGTAGTCCAGTTCACTAACCACTGAGCTATCGCGGCTCCCTGGTAATAGGTATTGCTTTGTGTTAAAGTATAGTAAGAGCTGTCTCAATATGTTGTTGGCCATTGCATCCAATGTTTATTTCTTTAGCATTTTACCCTCTTCATGAAATTGTGCTCCCAGATATATAAAGTTTGTTCTTTGTTCTACAACTTGGTGTTCTTTAGCTATGTTTATTTAATGTCTAACTTTTGTCTTTCTATTGATATGACTTCTGTATCTTTTTCATTGCTTATTTTCATGAATTATTTTCGCATACTTTATTCAAGGACAACAGATGTTGTTGATATTATGCTTCTTTGAAAGCTATTAGGGTTTCGTTGTAGTAAAACTGAGTTCATCTAGATCTTCGCTGCGTGATTTGGCAACATTTCATATTTTGTCAATGTAAGTAATAAACAAGAAAGGTAACAATACGCAGCGCTGTCTTATTGCAGGTGTTACTGTGGGTGGTATGAAGTTCATTTATTTCCTCTAATTACACTCCTACAGTTAATATATGTTTTTGTATAAGGTGGGCATTTACACCATTAATGAACCACTTTTCACCACAATACAGTTCTAAACACTCTCTCGAATGCGTTATCTTGGTCCACAAATGCTAAGCAGAGATTCTTCTTATAGTCTTACGTTCTTCTCTATTAGCTGCATAAGTGTCCAGTCCCAATTACCTTCCTATAATATTTACACTAGTTCTTATCTCCCCTGAGATCGAGCACAGACTGAAAAACTACACCAATTATTTCAAATTTTATTGCCGGGATCTGGATATTCGGATGTTCGCCTCTGGCTAAAAAGATCACGGGTTCGAATCCCGCTATAGCCAGTAGGAATCTTTACTTCGAGCCCGCGATTTCTTCGTGATTTTGCACTCCACCGATCTCTGGCTAGTAAGTAAAAGAAAGTAGAGTGCCCCGTCACGCCAAGTGGCGTAAAGGGAATATGGTGTTAGTGACCATTATATTTATAGACCTTCAGCACATGATTTTTGGGGGTAATGTGGTCGGTATTACGCCCGTGCGGTTTTACTTTCCCAAACAAAAATCCGGTACCCATTTATGGCTGAGTGAACCTGGAAGCCGTCGGTCAGGATCGAACCCGACCTCTTGTTCTTTGTATTCCAATGCACTAACCACCGAGCTATCGCTGCTCCCTATCTCTAGCTAGTGGGATCTAATATCTTGTCTTCTTCGATAACGGGGAAAAAAAACATTAGGTACAGTGTGTCTTCTGTGCACATTAAATAACCTTCAGCAGTTGAAAATAGAGGGAAAGTAAGCCTTAGATAGTGCTGATCGGATACAATTTATTTGTAAAAATCTATATCTACCCAAAGCATCAAAACTCTCAACTAATAAAAAAAAAAAACCATGATAGGACCTATGAAGGTGGAGAATCTGCCTGTAAGGCGAATGGCACTTTAAGGTTTGGCTGCTGGTGTGATATGGTGGTGCTGATGGTGTGATAAGCTGGGGATGCTGGTGTGATAAGGTGGGGCTGCTGGTGGGGTAAGGTGGGGTGGCTGGTGTGGTAAGGTGGGGTGGCTGGTGTGATAAGGTGGGGCTGATGGTGTGATACGGTGGGGCTACTGGTGTGATAAGGTGGGGCTGTTGGTGTGATAAGGTGTGGCTGATGGTGTGATAAAGTGGGGCTGTTGGTGTGATAAGGTGGGGGTGTTGGTGTGATAAGGTGTGGCTGAAGGTGTGATAAAGTGGGGCTGTTGGTGTGATAAGAGGGGGCTGATGGTGTGATAAGCTGGGGATGCTGGTGTGATAAGGTGGGCTGCTGGTGTGGTAAGGTGGGGTGGCTGGTGTGATAAGGTGGGGCTGCTGGTGTGATAAGGTGGGGCTGATGGTGTGATAAGGTGGGGCTGCTGGTGTGATAAGGTGGGGCTGCTCTTGTGATAAGGTGGAGTGCTGGTGTGATAAGGTGGGGCTGCTGGTGTGATAAGGTGTGACTGCTGGTGTGATAAGGCGGGACTGCTGGTGTGAAAAGGTGGGGCTGCTGGTGTGATAAGGTGGGGTGGCTGGTGTGATAAGGTGGGGCGGCTGGTGTGATATGGTGGGGCTGATGGTGTGATAAGGTGGGACTGCGTGTGTGATAAGGTGGGGCGGCTGGTGTGATAAGTTGGGGCTGCTAATGTGATAAGGTGGGGCTGCTGGTGTGATAAGGTGGGGCTGATGGTGTGATAAGGTGGGGTTGCTGGTGTGAATTCAGTAAAAAGTGACAGTCTTGAAACATTACATCCTGTGTGACTTCGCTAAAGATATCAAGCTGGCGTACTCAAACAAATAGGAAGCCGTGATAGCTCAGTGATTGGTGAACTGGACTATAAAAGACAAGAATTCGGGTTCAATCCCAACCGGCGGCCTCCTGGTTCAGCCAGCCTTAAAACGGTACTGGATTTTTTCTGTGAAAGTAAAGAGGCACGTGCGTAATATTTGTTTCTGGTATAATAAGAAGAGATGCACACAACTGCTCCAGGTAGAGGAAAGGGCTAGTTACTTAGGTAATATGCTTAGAAATGTTTACCTTTCTATGGGCTCCGAAGGAATAGTGAAATAGAGGCAGCATAAGGACATCCTTACAGGAGACAGTGGATAAAGGTATATATAGTGTGGGTCAGACCCCGAAAACGCTGGGATTGATAATCATGAACTGTACGAAGTGGAGTACCCTCTTTTGTTCACCATGAGACGTTACAACCAATGACTGCTTCGCCGGTCTGTGACCAAGAACAAAAGAAAAAAGGAGAAGAAGAAAACAATGAGTAATGCTTCCTACCACGCCCTGGGTTTGGAAAATATGGTGCTAGATGTAAAATTAATGTGATTCTAAACGCCGAACCCGGACCTTTTTGATGAAGAAGCGAGCGCATTAACCACTCAGACAAGGCTTGGAGAAGAAGAATTATATTAGAATAAACAATTATATCTTTAGAAAAATCAAATCAAAATGTAATTCTTTAATACTTTTTCGTTTCTTAAGAAGTTGTATTCTTTCTATCATTAGGAAACGATCTGGTTCACAATTGGAACTCTATTAAAACGAGGCTCGGACTTTGCACCTGTAGCTATTTCTCAGAGAATCCTCACTGCAGGATTCCTGTTCTTCGTTCTCATAACTGTGTCCACCTACACAGCAAACATGGCTGCTTTCCTCACCACAAAGGTAAGTTTTGGTAATGCTAATAAACAAAGGTAAGTTTTGGTAATGTAATAAACAAAGGTAAGTTTTGGTAATGTAATAAACAAAGGTAATAAAGGTAAAGTAAGCGTTGCTTCCGCTTCTTGAGGCGTGTGGATACATGGTATTGTTGTCGGTTTATTTCATGAGTTATGTGGTAGCTATCACGTCAGGCCGCCTTCTTTTCCATTTAAAAAACCTATTGTTCCAATTTTCTTAGTTTAGGTGAACCCCGAAGATGTGACGATTACAAATTTCGCTACGTTGGAACCTTCTTGTCAGTAGCGAACGCTCTACCCTTTCGGCCATCGCGGCTTGAGGTCGGCCTGTCTAACCTAAGCGCCAGTAGCTCAAACAAGATTTAGGATTTTCATCCACGGAAAGGTGGATCGTGTATAAAAACGAGACACAGAATAACAGTTTTATTTAGTTGACATGCAATTTTCATTGTACGTCGGACTAGTCTATAAGTGCTAAAATGTTCTCCTAAGTATATCTCTCAAATAGGAACACCTGTATTGTGTTGGTTTACAAGCCTTCTTTGTCTTTCCGTGTAGCGCTCCCGTCTGGTATCTCCTTCACATGATAATCGTACAGTATTTTCACGGTTGCAGATTCAGATTAATTTTGTAGTCGTTTTTATTTTTGCGCGGCCCATCGGCACCCCACATCAACCAAACTTGCAATCCTTTCGGTAATCCACATTAGGGAATGGCAGGAAAATTGAAGCAGACTTTTGTCAGACTAGACGTTCCCAGAGACTCGAACCATTGCTGTCGAGCACAGCCAGTAACGATCTCTCAGCATGCTTGTTGAGTCTCTGAGGAAGAACATGCATATAAGACTATATCGCCAGCCCTGCCAATGCCTTAGTGACAGCCATAACCTCCATAGTCAAACTACTTGTAGTCAGTGCATATACATCTATGTCTGTCATCATAGTTTACTTTGGATCTGACCGTAAAAACCTATGAATTACGTACGTGTCTTATTACATATATATTTGTGTAAATGATTACGTCACTCTCAGAAAAGTTCTTTAAAGAATCAAGGTTTGCACTTTAACTTCAGAGATCGTCGAGTTGTGTTGCCTGCATTCTAAATGTCAGTTTTCGTATAATAAAAATATAACGATACTATTATGTGTCTTCTCTACTTCATCTTATTTCTCGCTCTACTGAAAGATTCGACTAAAGTCATCATAAAAGCAGTTGTAGGTATTTTCCTCTACAGCTATACTTCCTGTTTATTCTGCATCTATCTCTGGTCCTGCTACACGTTACTTATTTTTTCACGCGTCTTATGGTATGGACTCACACGAGATTCCTGTCAGGGTGACAATCAATTCAATTCCAATGTAGGTCAAGACTTCACCTATGTCTATTGTAATTGTTATAGCCTCATTTCCAGCGTTGTCTTTCCCTACTAATCTACTAATTCCAAGGTAGTTCAATACTTCATCTATGTCGATTGTATTTTTTATGACCTCATTTCCAGCGTTGTCTTTCCCTACTAATCTACTAATTCCAAGGTAGTTCAATACTTCATCTATGTCGATTGTATTTTTATGACCTCATTTCCAGCGTTGTCTTTCCCTACTAATCTACTAATTCCAAGGTAGTTCAATACTTCATCTATGTCGATTGTATTTTTTATGACCTCATTTCCAGCGTTTCCTTTTAAGCCAGGTACGTTTTCTCAAACATTTCATGTAACACGTGAATTCGTCGGTATAAAAAAGAAAGTCAAGAAATGTGTAAGGCTCCCTCTATCATTTGATAGGAGAACATGTTAGTGCCATATTGTCCCATGACTAATGCCCCAAAGCTTCCTGACATGGTCAGTATCACGTTGGGCAGCATTTGCTGCTCAGACCAAGAAAATGTCAGGTATCCAGTTTTAGAGATGAATGTTTCCCAAAGCATGCCGACATATTCAGGAAGCGAACCCTTACCTGGTAAACAGCGGGCGCTGTAACTTTCCATCGGCACGTAGTTCACCCTTCATGATAGGCGCTAGAATGATTGGAGGCGTGTTAGCGTGACACATAGTAAAATGATCTAAGGAGAGTAAAATCGAATAACAGTTTAAGAAAAGTAATATCATGCCTTTGTTCTATTGTCCAGGATTGTCGTCCATATGTTGATTTTGATTCAACGAAGCACTGAACAAGTCGTGTTGTTAAGTGTTTGTAGCCCAAAATGTGGAATAAATGAACGTGATAAATGTTCATTATTTCTATAATTTACGCCACAACACTCTAATACACACCCTATAGGTACCCATTCGCTTTCAGCTGATGACAAAATGTGAGTACAGGGATGGCTCATTGATGACACACCTAAATCGCACAATGTAAGTCCCAAGTCACATTTTTCTCGACGTTATGTTCCAAATATCTCAGTCAACGCACTTTAAATCATGCATGGAATATATATTCGTTGAGGGACTTGAGAATAATTGTCCTTTTGCATGTCAATAATTCCTCCTTAGTGAGGTCAACCTCTCAGCTCTCTTTTTGTCATGACTTCTTGCATGCCTCGAAAGCATATCCATATACGTGTTTTTTGTTAAGATTTAGGGCTTTTATATGTCATCCATTCTTACCGTAGATATATGCTTACAAAATACGAAACTGCTTCCGGGTTGTCAGTCAGATGTTATTACAGTTGGACATTACCACCAACCCGAATACTGTATCTCCAATATATATATATATACGTAATACTATATCACGAATGAAATTAATTATCTTGAAAAAAAAGAACTAACATTATAGTGTTGTAGCCCTACTTCTCAAATCCATGTCTGACGCTAGTAACATAATCCTCAAGAAACCAACTTTACTGCACCCGCATTTATTACTTTTTAAACTTGACTTAGCTTCACCCGTTAATGGACGTGGATTCCTTGTATCGCTAATTTACGGCAAAGCCACGATGTTTGTGCCTTTCGAGCCCGACACATTCGTCTTCGCCATGGGCAGATTTGTTTAGCAGGTTTTGTCCTGGAACGGGACGAGCGGTCGTGTTCAATATCTGAGGTCAAGAGGGTCATGTTCAATATCTGAGGACAAGGTGGTCGTGTTCAATATCTGAGGACAAGGTGGTCGTGTTCAATATCTGAGGACAAGGTGGTCGTGTTCAATATCTGAGGACAAGGTGGTCGTGTTCAATATCTGAGGACAAACGGTCGTGTTCAATATCTGAGACAAGGTGGTCGTGTTCAATATCTGAGGACAAGGTGGTCGTGTTCAATATCTGAGGACAAGGGGGTCGTGTTCAATATCTGAGGACAAGGGGTCGTGTTCAATATCTGAGGACAAGGGGGTCGTGTTCAATATCTGAGGACAAACGGGCGTGTTCAATATCTGAGGACAAGGTGGTCGTGTTCAATATCTGAGGACAAGGTGGTCGTGTTCAATATCTGAGGACAAGGGGGTCATGTTCAATATCTGAGGACAAGGGGTCGTGTTCAATATCTGAGGACAAGGGGGTCGTGTTCAATATCTGAGGACAAGGGGGTCGTGTTCAATATCTGAGGACAAGGGGGTCGTGTTCAATATCTGAGGACAAACGGGCGTGTTCAATATCTGAGGACAAGGTGGTCGTGTTCAATATCTGAGGACAAACGGGCGTGTTCAATATCTGAGGTCAAGGGGGTCGTGTTCAATATCTGAGGACAAACGGGCGTGTTCAATATCTGAGGACGAGAGGGTCATGTTCAATATCTGAGGACAAACGGGCGTGTTCAATATCTGAGGACAAGGTGGTCGTGTTCAATATCTGAGGACAAGGTGGTCGTGTTCAATATCTGAGGACAAACGGGCGTGTTCAATATCTGAGGTCAAGGGGGTCGTGTTCAATATCTGAGGACAAACGGGCGTGTTCAATATCTGAGGACGAGAGGGTCATGTTCAATATCTGAGGACAAACGGGCGTGTTCAATATCTGAGGTCAAGAGGGTAGTGTTCAATATCTGAGTACAAGGGGTCGTGTTTAATATCTGAGAACAACAGGGTCGTGTTCAATATCTTAGGACAAGAGGGTCGTGTTCAATATCTGAGGACAAGGTGGTCGTGTTCAATATCTGATGACAAGAGGGTCGTGTTCAATATCTGAGGAAAAGGGGTCGTGTTCAATATCTGAGGAAAAGGGGTCGTGTTCAATATCTGAGAAAAGGGGTCGTGTTCAATATCTGAGGAAAAGGGGTCGTGTTCAATATCTGAGGCAAAGGGGTCGCGTTCAATATCTGAGGAAAAGGGGTCGTGTTCAATATCTGATGACAAGAGGGTCGTGTTCAACATCTGATGACAAGAGGGTCATGTTCAATATCTGATGACAAGAGGGTCGTGTTCAATATCTGATGACAAGAGGGTCGTGTTCAACATCTGATGACAAGAGGGTCATGTTCAATATCTGAGGAAAAGGGGTCGTGTTCAGTATCTGAGGACAAACGGGCGTGTTCAATATCTGAGGTCAAGAGGGTCGTGTTCAATATGTCTGAGTACAAGGGGTCGTGTTTAATATCTGAGAACAACAGGGTCGTGTTCAATATCTTAGGACAAGAGGGTCGTGTTCAATATGTCTGGGTACAAGGGGTCGTGTTTAATATCTGAGAACAACAGGGTCGTGTTCAATATTTGAGGACGAGAGGGTCGTGTTCAATATCTGAGGAAAAGGGGTCGTGTTCAATATCTGAGGACGAGAGGGTCGTGTTCAATATCTGAGGAAAAGGGGTCGTGTTCATTCTCTGAGGACAAGCGGTCGTGTTGAATCTCTATAGACAGTACTTTGGTTCACCCAGCTTCAAATGAGTCATCACCATCACGTGCCATACCCGTTGGCGTGGGCGATCATGTCCTTTCACAATTCTCTATGAACAGTACATCATATCAACTGTGTTGTTCCTTTTTTTTCCCGTGCCCTGATACCAAGCTCTCCAGTATCTTCTCTCTGTGACGTCCGCGATCTCTCTTTCCCTCTATTTTACCAGTTGTAACCAAGTATTCCAACTTTCCTCTTCTCATGATATGCCCGTAAAATGAACACTGTTTCTTTATGATGTTTTTTAAGAGATCTCGTTTTGGTGTTAGCCTCTTTGAGAATTTTCTCGTTGGTCCTTTTTAGCTGTCCAGGGAACTCTCAACATTCCTCTGAGAAATCTCATTACATGGGCATCTCATTTCTTTTCTGGGAAATAAATACAGTACTGGCGTAATGTGGACGAAATTGCTCAAGACTGTGACAATGGTCAACAAAGATATAAAAAGTAAAGTAAAGTACCCCCGTCACGCCAAGTGGCGTATAGGGAAATATGGTGTTAGTGACCCTATATTTTACAGACCTTCAGCACATGATTTTTGGGGTAATGTTGTCGGTATTACGCCCGTGCTGTTTTACTTTCCCAGAAAAAAATTCCGTATCCATTTTAAGGCTAGGTGAATCTGGAAGCCGTCGGTTGGGATCGAACCCTACCCTTGTCCTTTGTAGTCCAGTTCACTAACCACTGAGCTATCGCGGCTCCCTGATGACACCAAGCTATCTAGTATTTTCTAATGGAGAGAATGTCAAGGTTCTTTCTTGTATTCTTTCTGTTTTCTAGCAAATGTTAAAGAAAGATCCAGACATATTTTATCATCCAAATACAAAAGATAATTTAAATTCCTCAACCTACATGTTCGCATACAACCGCCCATAGATGGCCACGTAAGACAGCATTGTTGTGTTGCAAGTTTTTATAGGAATGTGATCTTTAACCCATTCCTGCACCGTCAGTGAAGGTTTGATGTTTCCAGCAGATGATTGACGTCACAAAATGATTTGAAGTGGAAGAAGATTTTAGCAGGGGGTTGATTTGGAAGAAAAAACACTTCAGTAGAAGATGAGAGTAGAGTTAAGAATTTAAACCAAGCGATGGATGTCATCATCGTTATACAATTTTCTTTGGCGATTTTGTTAGACCTTTGATGCTGTGTGCTATAATTCAGTAAATATTTCTTTAGTGATTTATTATCCTGCTGTTCGCATCAATTAAATTAATAAAATGCGTGAGTATGGATCTGTATTTCTCACATTCTGGTGCTCACCCAATGACTGCTAATGGAATTGATAGTCCACTTCATTATCCGTTCTTAAAATGACGTCTTGACTCAATGGATTCGTATAATATAGTTCTGTATGTTGGTCATAGGGAGCCGCGATAGCTCAGTGGTTAGTGAACTGGACTACAAAGGACAAAGGGTAGGGTTCGATCCCAACCGACGGCTTCCGGGTTCACCCAGCCTTAAATGGGTACCGGATTTTTTTCTGGGAAAGTAAAGCAGCACGGGCGTAATACCGACCACATTACCCCAAAAATCATGTGCTGAAGGTCTGTAAAATATAGGGTCACTAACATCATATTTCCCTATACGCCACATGGCGTGATGGGGGTACTTTACTTTTTTTTATGTTGGTCATAAGTTTATTTTGTTTGCTTAAGTACATCATTGTCAGAATGTCTGATATTTCTTTAATCTGATATTTCTTTAATAAATGAGACATACTGAACAGTCGTAAGGTTCTTTACAATTATGAGTTATGATTTTTACTTACAGTCTCTGTTATCACAGCTTCATGACGTTATATATTTTCCAGCTTGGCAAATTGTTACCTAACTTATAATGTTGTCGCGTTTGAGGTAATACAGTTTCTCTGTGGTTATAAACAACATTTGGATGTGAGGTTCTTTACCTTCCCAAATCAGTGAGCCAGGTATCCATTCCGTTGCCAGTTTGGTTGACTGCAGAGCATCAAGCTGTGATCGAAACGACACTCACTTTGCCGTCAGCCAATGCGTTTCTACTATTGCCTTGGACACTCGTCAGTTGCACCGAGACAATAAACTACTCAAGTCTGCATTCAGATACTACATTTAGATCGCTTTATGAATCGTTAACGGTGTGACCTATAATTGACACTGCCTGATAAGAACAAGGTATATCCCACTCCTAGAGAGGGCTTTGGGATATTCAAATTTTGATGTTATCCTTAAGGATGATTGTCTAGTTTATCCTGCTTTCAGGAAATATGTGTTGGTTCTTAATTGTTGAACCTGGCGGTTTGTCTTCATATACACCACATTTCATCATCATCAAGTGCCATCTCCGCAACGAAGGTTGGCTACCATGGAGCGCCATTCTTCTCTGACTCTTGCTTTGATGGTGCAGGCTGTCATAGGATGATTTGTCTATCTTTTGATGTTACTCGTCTATGTTGGTCTTGGTCTGCCTCTGCCTCTTTTACTCTGTATTTTCCCCTCCAAGATTACTTTTAGTAGACTGTTGTGTCTTTTAATATGGCCCAAAAATCGCATTTGTCTTGTTTGAATTGTATTTAGTAGCTCTCTTTTCATTTTTAGTTGTTTTAAAACTTCATCGTTTTTTTTCTTTTCTTTCCATCCAAAACTACCTATTCTTCCATATATCTACATTTCAAAGGCTTCAATTCTCTGTTCTGTTTTCTTGTCTAATGTCCATGTTTCTGCACCATATAGGAATGTTGAGAAGATGTAACATTTTGCTATTCTTAGTTTTAGCCCTGGTGTTATTTGTTTGTAGTCTTTTTGATATTCATATCTAATTCATATTTTTTGCTTGTCATGTTTAATTCATTAAGTAATTGTTGCAAATCTTTAGGATTTTCTGTTAGTAGTACAGTATCGTTAGCATATCTTAGGTTATTGATTATCTTTCCATTAATTTGTAGGTCTGGCATCTCTATGATGTTTTTAAAGATTTGCTCAGTGTATAGATTGAACAAGCTTGGTGATAGGATGCATCTCTGTCTTACTCCTCTTTTTATATCAATGGGTGTAGAGTTCTCTTTGTTATATTTTATTATTGTTGTTTGCTCCCAGTATAGATTGCATATTAGTCGTATGTCCATGTTATCTAGATGTATGTCTATTAGACATTCTATAAGTTGTTTGTGGTGTATTCTATCACAAGCTTGGTGTAGTCTATGAAGCAGGCATATATTTGTTTGTTTACTTCTGTGTACTTTTCGATTAATGTTCTCATGCAGAATATGGCTTCTTTTGTATCACTATTTTATCTAAATCCAAATTGCTGCTCATCTAATTCAGTATTGATTTATGTCTGAATCCTTTCTTGTATAACTTTTAGCAAGATTTTTGTAACATGGTTCAATAGGCTTATTGTTCTAAAGTCACCGCATTCAGCTGCATCATTCTTTTTAGGCAATGCAGGGATGGCAATGCATCATGAACGTTGATGCATTTAGTTCATTTGGTATGTATCCTGTATGGTATCTGTCGTTGCATATGTCTATAATCACTTCAATGCCAAAATCTTCTAGTGCCTGTATCATCTCTATCTGAAAGTTGTTAGGTTCTGCTGCTTTTCCCGTTTTAATTGTTTGTATAGCTTTTTCCATCTCAGATTTTATAGCCTGATGTACATTTTATAACTGGTTTCTTGTCCCTTTGATAATAAAATAATTATGTTATACATTCCTGCCATCTATCTATTATATCTTTATTGTCTGTTAGAATTTTTCCTTTTTGTCTGCAATGCATCCGCTTTC